>CM061233.1:77839775-78436232 GCA_030844895.1 Ambrosia x helenae
ACCTTTTCAGCAAAGCATTTTATGGCTGCCATTTCCAACTTGGTGTTTTCAATTTCATTGATATAGTTGTTTATGGCCAATTGTTTCAATGACAAGTATTTTTCAAATCGGAAATATCCTTTTTATAGCCATCTAATACTTTGTTGAAAGCATTCAACTCTTTGCGAGTAGATTGACAATTCTGGATAGCACTATCCCGTGAAATTCGGAGTTGTTTATTCTCCTCAGTCAATCTATCACATGTTCCACAATATTTATCATCATAACATCAGTGCTAGATTCAGAACTTACAGGTTTGGCGGTTCAGTCATGGCCATCAACGCAAAATGAGCTTCCTTTCCAGTGAAAAACTTGGAATAGTCGATCTTGGTGAAAGCATCATCAGCTATGCACGACTTCCTCGTCATCAAAAAGTCAGCTTCTGCCAGCAACTGGTCAATATCATCATCTAAAGAATCAACACTTGCCTCTGTGTCTGATTCACTCTCAGAATCTGAATAAACTGATCTACACTCTTCGGGAACATCAGAAACTGAATCAATCACCATTCCAGAACTCTTTTCCTCAGCCTTAACCTCAACAGGTTCACTCTCCACTTCCATCTCAGTCTCAGAATCATCACTTTCATTCTCCTCAGTTTCTTTCTTTCTCATCAACTGCCACCGACTCTTCCATATCAACCTGATAAGCAACACATGCCACATTCCCACCAGTAGTCACTTCCTCAACTCCTATTTGCATACCCGACCAGTCAAACCTCTCATCCTGTTGAGTCACCAAAGCTTGGTTCTGACTCGCATTCTGTTGAGTCTCATTAGGTGTAGTAATAGGTACAACTGTTCGGTTTGTGTGGTTAGGAGATTGGTTTTGAATCTGGTTTTGAGTGTTTGGTTGTCTGTTTTGGTTGTTAAAGTTTCGGTTTTGGTAGTTGTTGTTATTTTGGTAAGAAACTTGGTTTTGTTGACGGTTCTGGTAATTTGCATTGAAAGGGTTTCGATTACCTTGTTTAGGTGGCTGGGTGCATTCCCTTTTGAAGTGTCCTTTTTCTCCACAATTAAAACACGTAACCTTCTCCTTGTTGAATCCATAGGTTGTGTTTGGAGAAGTTGCCAAATCAGTCCTTCTGTTTTCTCGATGAACTCTGTTGCTCTTCTCATTATACTCGTAAAAGCCCATTGAATGTCAATGAGTTCCATCTCTTCCTTATCTATCTGTGCGTAGTCTTCGTTGGTTAAGTTGTTGTTCCCAATCTGACTAGCAACCAACCCATTGTAGGATGAAACCATTGCTGAGACTAATGCAATGTGTTGCTGAGCAACCTCCACAGTCACATTTCCCAAGTTAGATGTATCCAAAACCACCGGTTGTTGTTTATGTTGAGTAACTTGGTTTACTGGTTGTTGTGTTTGGTTAGCAGTGTAAAAACTTGCTTGTTGCATTGGAGAGATTGGTGAAATGTAGGAATTATATTGTGGTGGTGTGTATGATGGTTGTGAGTATGATGGTGTTTGTGTCAAGTAGTTGGTGGTAGGTTTTGATGAATCCATGACATTGGAAATACATGCAACATGTGGTGCAACGCTTCCTGAGCTCAAGTTTCCAGCTGGAACTGAAGTGCCTCCAAAATACAAACTGGGATTCTGAGGAATCTGTGACCTTCTAGCTTTCCTCCTATCCTCCAACTCTTGTTCTCCAGCTTTTCGATAAACTCTGAAATGGTCCAGAATTGATAAGCATCCTTCTCTCTGAGTACCTCCACATGCTGATCCCATTGTGGTGGCAAAGCATCTGCAAACTTATCCACCTGTTTAGTCATTGGAATCTGTACACCATAACTAGACAATTCAGACAACAAATGCATATATCTCGGAGTTAGTTCTTTTAGAGTTTCATTATTAATAAAAGAAAAATTCTCAAACTCTTTGACCAATTCCTCCATTCTCAGACTCCTGGTCTTCTCGTTACCATCATGCTTCCTCTTCAGCTTATCCCAAAGCTGCTTTGATGTAGTACATGTCCCAAAATGATGCAACAGGTCACTTGTGATTGCCTGTGTCAGTTGGGAAAACGCCTTCTTCTCTACCACATATTTCTTCTTTTCGTCCTCAGTTAAGCTTTCCAAAGGAATCATCTCACCAGTATTCTCCAGAATCGGTGCTGTGTATCCTTTAACAATCATGCTCCATGCCTCTGCTCCTTCAACTCCCATGCCTTCCAAATGGATCTTGAACATGGTATGCCACTGATTATACTCTTGCATATCCATGAGCTTCGGTGGCCGAGTTCCACTACCTGTAGACAAATCCTTAATCAAAGTAGAAATAGCATTAGTGGTTTGAGTATTTACCGCCGCTGCAGCTACTCCCCAGTAATCAGATTGTAGTGCCGGATGTGCTACACTTTGAGGCATCGTGCTCGTCGTTGTCATGTAGTTAAGTGGTTGTGAAGACTGTGTGTTCGTCTTTTGCGCTGCCACTGTCCATGGGTCCATCGTCTGCTGTTGTGGTTGTGTTGTTGCTGATCCCGGAGTAGTTTGAAAACGCCACATGATCTCAATCTGAAAATCTCAACACTTAGAAAATTTTCAACAAAATCCCTAAGTTCGCCCGAAATATAGTAGGTTCGTCCAAATAATCCTATGTTCGTCCAAATTTTCACACTCTCGACCCTTCTGATCCTACGTTCGCCCACACAGTAACAACCGAATGTAGATTTTGATCAGAATGTAAACACAAAGTATCCTCCTTTCACTTTCGCCCAATAATGATCCGGACGAAGGTGGAATTTTATACCCGAATGTGAAAAATTCTAAACAAATTTTTCAGGTTCGACCACTATCTCCTCAGGTTCGCCCACTTTTTATCACTTTCGACCACAACACTCAGATCAGGTTCCAGGTTCGCCCAAAACAGTCAGATCTCATTTTTGAAAAACGGTTATTGTTTGAAAAACGGTTATTCTGATCTCAGATTTTCAAAAGTTCATGGATTTGAATGATCTCAATCAGGTTATGTTTCGGAATTGATTTGGAACAACTTTAAGTCTTGGAAAACTTGAATTCGACCACAAATTCACCTTTAAATCGATCAAAAACTCTTAGAAACAATGTTTATGTTAAAAACAGATGATTTTATGTCAAAAACATGTCCAAATCAGCTCTGATTTTATCAAATTTGTTGTTGTATGATCCTCTATGCTCTGATACCACTTTGTAAGCGTTGGATTTTAGCTAAAACAGGATTATACGATCATACAAGTCACAAAACCAGGTGCGGAAACCCTAGTTCTGAACAAATTGATAAAACACAAATCAAAACACAATCAAGATCATTTTCAACATCATTTCATAGATTAACTTCATTCAAAAAGCATTTACAATCAGTTTATGTTAATCTAGAACACACACACTATTTCTCAAAAACACCTCTGAACCTGATCTGAACCTGGACACAAATGACAACTCTCTTACATTATCAAAAACACAAAAACTATATATAGGCACTGCACATTCGCCCGTTTCAACTGGTCGAATGTGAGTGATTTCCACATTCGCCCACTTCAGGTGGTCGAATGTGTCTCTTGTTCAGGTCCATTCTTCCTTCGTCCCTTTATCATCTACCTTCGCCCAGTCTTTTCTTCCTTCGCCCATTCTTTTCTACATTCGCCCATACTTATTTACCTTCGGCCATCACTAACATGTGTTAATTATGTATATCCAATCCTTAGTCGCAAAACGCATCAACAATATGGCCAAGTGACTCAAATGTATCATGATGTGGTTCCCCTTGGCTTTCAACATGATCCTTTTGTGAGGATGCATGAGGAGTTTGGTCAGGTTGAGATATTTCCAACTGTTGTGAGGAAGTACCAACAGTGGTTTCTAGTTGCTTTTGTGTTGCAACAGAGTTATCTTCTGGTATCTCATCTTCCAGAAGTCTCATTTGTGGTTGAGTGGTGGTTTTTGTGGATGGACGTTTTCTTTTGGAAATGGCTAGTGTGGGTTTCATAGCACTGTATGTAGTGCCATGATCACAAGGAGCAGTGGGCTCAACAACAGAGGTTTTGGACAACAGTTGTTGTCTTAGTCCTCTTTGTTTGTGTTTTGGAAACTTTTGACACTTTTGATACTTTTTCTTGGGTGTTTGAACCCAACATTCTTGTGAAAGTTTCATCTGTTAGACTCTTCATTTGCATAGACTCACCCTTTTTGAAAACTTTTTCAGGTAAAACCTTTTGAAGAATTACACTTAAAATTCTTGGGTAAATTAGAATAGCATTATTAGACCCAGACTTTATGACTTTCACATTTGACACTAAGTCCATAAACAGTCCCTGGGATAGATTGAAGTCAGAATCTGACAACATGGCATAGCCCAAGTACTGAATCCTCAATGGGATTTCATTAAAGGAAGTGGACTTAGCGGAGACACAGAGAAGGAGGGTATGGAAGAAAAATTTCATGACTAGTAGGAAAAACTTTTTGAAAAGTGTTGACCCAGTCATCTGAGCATCATACCCCCTTTCCTGAAACTCTGTGTGAAGCTCTAAGAGTGAATGGAATTTGATTAAGGGTTTGAGGATGAAGAAGGCGGTTTCAGTATTTTGAATACAATGAGACAGTGTAACGACTGTTGTGATAAAACAGGGGTTTTTATAGGCTCTGGTGAAACCGCTGATGTGGCCAAAACTCTGCTTGTAGGAGCAGACGTGGCAAACATCTGATGGTTAAACATCTGGTGGGGGACAGCTGTTTTGACAAACAGCTGATGCAAACGGCTGATGCAAACAGCTGTTGTTGGTTTTTTTATTATTATAGATATCTGTAAATATATATATATATATATATATATATATATATATGGATAATAAAACAGTTGTTTTATCTGATCAGAGGTTTGAAACAGATTTTTCAACCAACAGTGGATAAAATGGATGAAACAGTGATTGTTTTATCTTTAACAGATTTTTCAACCAAAATGCTATTTTTAAGGATGAATTTTGATTTTCTGAAACATTTTAATGCTTTTAATAAAAACATTTTGTTGTTTAATCCATGTTTAACATACCAATTCTAGAAATCAGATTTGTAAAGGTAGATGTGTTTAAAGCTTTTGTCAACACATCTGCCAACTGATCCTCTGTTGGAACATAGTGCAGAGAAATCAAACCTTTTTCATAGCTATCTCTGAAAAAATGATGTCTGATGTCAATGTGTTTGGTAGTGGAGTGAGAGACTGGATTTTTGATGATATTTTCAGCAGCTTGACTATCCAACATGAGTGGAGTCTGTAATGCAGTTATCCCAAAATCCAGCAGTTGATTTTGAAGCCACATGAGTTGGGCTGTACAGCTTGCAGCAGCAATGTATTCAGCCTCAGCTGTTGAGGTGGAAACAGCTGCCTGCTTTTTGCTTTGCCAAGAGACTAAGGCATTCCCAAGAAATTGGCACCCTCCTGATGTAGACTTTCTTGTGGTGTGACAGCCAGCAAAATCACTATCTGAATAAGCTGAAAGCTCAATGTTTCCATTAGCAGGATACCAGATACCAAGTGCGGGAGCACCTTTTAGGTATCTGAATATCCTTTTCACAACAATAAGGTTTGACTTTCTAGGTGAAGTCTGGGATCTTGCACAGACACAAGTGGCAAACATAATGTCTGCCTAGATGCAGTTAAGTACAATAAAGACCCAATCATGCAGCTATAATGTGTTTGATCAACCAGTTCATCCTTGACATCAATAGTGAGTAGCTTGACTTTACTTATGGGTGTACTACATGGCTTACAGTCATTCATCTCAAATCTAGTTAACAAATTCTTTACATATTTATTTTGGTGAATGAATGTGCCATTTTGCAGTTGTTTCACTTGGAGACCAAGGAAACACTGAAGTTCACCCATAGCACTCATTTCAAACTCTGTTGTCATGAGTTCCCTAAACTCTTCACACATTTTGTTACATGTGGATCCAAAAATGATGTCATCCACATATATTTGAACAATCATTAAGTCTTTCCCTCTCCATTTCAAAAATAAGGTTTTATCAATTTTACCTCTTGTGAAACTAATGGATAAGAGAAAAGTGGAAAGAGTTTCATACCAGGCCCTTGGTGCTTGTTTGAGTCCATACAACGCTTTATTAAGCTTGTAGACATGATCAGGATGGAATGTGTCTTCAAAACCAGGTGGTTGACAGACATAGACCTCCTCCTGAATTTTGCCATATAGGAAGGCACATTTGATATCCATCTGATACACCTTGATGTTGTGGTTGACAGCAAAGGCTAGAAAGAGTCTGATGGCTTCTAACCTTGCTATAGGAGCAAAGGTTTCATCATAGTCTATTCCTTCTTCTTGGCTGAAGCCTTGAACCACAAGCCTGGCTTTATTCTTGACAACTATACCCCTTTCATCAGTTTTGTTTTTGAAGACCCACTTTGTGCCTATTGGACAAACATCCTTAGGCAGTGGTACAAGTTCCCATACTTGTTATCTTTTGAACTTAAGGAGCTCTTCTTGCATAGCTTCCACCCAACTATTGTCTTTTAGTGCCTCTTGGTACTTGACAGGTTGTGTGAGTGATAGAAACTCTGCAAAAAGACAGATATTTGAGGATTGACTTCTTGTTAGCACACCCTCTCTGATGTTGCCAATGATCTGGTCTGGTGGATGAGCTCTTAGGTAGATTAGATCTCCCTGGTATGGTATGATGACATTTTGAGGTGAGGGACAGAGGTTTGGTGACTCTGTTGTTGTAACATCTGTTTGCACTTCTGTAGTGCCATCAGATGTTTGAAATGGAAGTGGGGGAATGGGTCCAAGTGGTGTAAAACTGGACTGACTTTTGTCAACAGATGTTTGACTTTTGTCAACAGATGATTGCATAGTGGTTGTGAGAGGTGAAGCAGTGGTTTGAGGGTAAGACTGGCCAACAGTGGTTGACTCAGCTGTGGCAGAGTTTTGACAATTGTTTTGAACAACTACTTCCTCTGATGCAGAATAGATTTTATAGTGACTGGGGATCACAATATCTGCTCTGTAATCTTGTTGTGGAGACTGTGGAATACCTGCATTGTTAGTTTTAACAATGATATCTTCAAATTTGAATTTATCTAAATCAAACAGTTCAGCAGGGTTTGCTGGGATTTTTAGGGATGAAAGTTCATTGAACTTTACATTCAGAGTTTCTTCTATTGTCTTGGTCTTTGTGTTAAACACTTTATAAGCCTTGGCAGTAGAAGAATATCACAGAAAATAACCACAATCTACTTTGGCTGCAAATTTTGAAATGGAATCTTTGAGATTTAAGATGAAACATGGGCAGCCAAAGATTTTGAAAAATGAAATTAATGGTTTGATTTTGAACAAAATTTCATAAGCAGTTTTTTGATGTCTTGGGTTGATCAAAACTCTGTTTTGAACATAGCAAGCAGTGTTTATAGCTTCTGCCCAAAAGGACAGGGGCAAACCAGAGTCTGCTAGCATGGTTCTTACAGCTTCTATTAGAGTTCTATTTTCCTCTCAACCACCCCATTTTGCTCTGATGACACACAGAAGTCATCCAACTCCTTATTTTTAAACTCTGTTCTATTGTCATTCCTGAAGACTTTTACTGGCAAGTCATATTGTTTTTCAACTTTGGTGACAAAGTCCTTCAAAATACCTGCAGTCTCATCCTTAGAATGTAAAAAGTAAGTCCATGTAAACCTAGAAAAATCATTAACTATGACAAGACAAAATCTTTTTCTTCTTAGACTCATGATTTTAACAGGGCCAAACAAGTCCATGTGCAACAATTCTAGACATTAACTTGTTTTGGACTCATCAATGGATTTGTAAGAGCTTTTATGTTGTTTTCCTTTTAAACGGGAAATACAATGCTCATCACATTTGAATTCTTTTGATGGTAAGCCTCTGACAAGACTTTGTTTGGAGAGAGTGTTGATAGTATTAAGGTTGGTATGACCCAGTCTCCAATGCCACAATTCTGTCTCCTTTGTGGAGGCAGCAGAAAACAAACAGGCATTTGCCATAGGATTGTCCTTTAACATATCAACAACATACACATTGCCACTTCTATGAGCAACAAGTTTTCTTTGCTCTCAGCAATGATGGTATCAATCTTTTTCACCACTTCTGGCCCAATAATCTTACAAGTTTTCTTTGTGAAAAATGAGCCATAACCTTTGTTACTCATTTATGAAACACTCAGGAGATTAAACTTGAGATTATCAATAAGATTGACATTTTCAAACTTGAGTTTCCCAGCTTGTACAGTCCCTGAACCCAACACCTTACCTTTTGAATCATTACCAAAGGATATATCACCCCCTCCATGAGCTAAGAAGTCCAGAAGAAGGGCTCTACATCCTGTCATGTGCCTGGAGCCTCCACTATCTACATACCAAAGACTATCTAAACAAGCAGAAGCTCCCTGCACAGCAGTATTGGATTAGTTTTGGTGAGTGTCCAAAGCCAAGTTGGCTTTGGATGGGTCCTCAGACTTTTCAGACTCAAGCTTTGGAAGATGATCAGTGGTTTGAACTAATTTTTTAATCAAGTTCAACAACTGTTGCTGACCATTTGCCAGTGCTTGTATGTCAACACTTGGGGCAACAGTTGTTTGATCACTTCCAGACAGATGATAATACCCATCGGGATTTCTGTTCACTCTTGGTTTAGAGGGTCTTTTTGGCTCCTCATAAACATGTGACAGATTATGACATGGTGGTTGTCCATATCCTCTTAGGTACTTGCTTGTGGGTGGAGCATCTGTTACTTGGACATCCCTAGGAGCAGATGTTTCAAGACTTTTTGTAACAGATGCTTGGACATGAGTGAAGGTCTATTTGGGCTTTCCTTTTGAAGTACTCACCACCTGACTTGCAAGAGTTTTAGCTTTGTACTCTTGTATTTTTACATCAAAATTTTTGAGATACAAGCACTCTTTGGTTTTGTGATTCTTTTGCCTACATATTGAACATGTGGCTTTGGAATCACATACACTTGTTCCTTTGTTAATATCATATGCTTTTAGAAGAAAACAGTTTTTAGTGACATGATTCTTCTTTTCACAGAAATCACAGAACAAGTGGACAGTCTTTTCTTTCTTCTTCCCTTTTTCAGCCTTCTTTTCAGCAGATGTTTGAGCATCTGCTTGAAGGTTTTTCAAGCGAATGAATTTTGCCTGAGGTGCTGTCTTTCCTTCAGGAGTTTTAAAATCAACAGGTTTAAAATTCTCAAGAGTACCACACTCATCAGACCATGTAGGTTTAAATTCATACTTTTCAAGTTCAGTGAATGATGAGGAACCTTCTGGTTTTTCTAGAACAATTTTCTTACCATTTGGTTCAGTGATTTTAATCTCTTGACCTTTCAAATTTGTTGGTACTACCTCAAAAAACTTTTGATCCCTTTTGTCAGTGTTTTCAAAAGTTGGAGCAGTGGTTTCAAAACCAAAACCAAACTTCACATGACTTTTGGTTTGTTTGTTGAGTAACATCTCAAAACCTCTACATGATTCCACCCATTTCTGACATTCAACTTGGGTGGACTCAAGCTCACTTTTACAACTCTGATATTTTGTTATCATAGTTTGGAGCTGGTCTTTGGTTATGGTTGGTTCATGTTTTAAGCTGCTTATTTCAGATTCCTTTTCAGTTAAACTTGTTTTTAATTCTTTTGAAAGTTTCTCAAATTTAACTTCATCATCTAAAATTTTCTTTCTAAGGTTTTCATTCACCTCTTTGATGTTAGCAAATGCTATCACACATCTGTCAGAACATAAATCCTTAAGAATTTGAGGAGATACCTTAGCAGCAGCCATCAATGCACAATCGCACTTGCACTCACAATCATCAGATGCACCCCAGGGATCTGAGAGATTCACAACCTCTTCTTCAGGTTTTTCACCTGCAACTACTTCATCAACAACATCATCAGTCACAACTTTAGATTCAGTCACCACCTCCTCAGATTCAACTTCTTCTACCATAGCCATGAAACAAAAATTTTCAGGTTCATTTTCAGCTTTGGCAACTAGTGCAAAATTTTCCTCTGTTAACTCATCTGGTAGACTGCTACAATCAACAAAGCCTTGTGTGAAGAAGCTCTGTTGACTGGTCTCTACAGGAGCAGAGGATGGAGCAGCAGTCATTTTGCACAGGTGCCTGAGCAACAGGTGTTTGCACATAGTGGATCTGAGGAACAGTGGTTTGGACATACTGGACAGGAACAATGTTTAAGGACTGTGCAAAATGAGCAGTGTTTTGCACATTTGGTCCAGGGGTATTATAGGAATTTTGATAAGTGTTGGTCTGAGGTCTTTGATTTGGATAGGTGATTATAGGTGTACCATGTTGACTCCTACATTCCCTAGAAAAATGACCAAGTCTACGACATTTATAACACTTTATCTTTGATTTATCCAACCCAACCTTTGATCTGCCAGTTAACCCTGGAAACCTTCTCCCAGTTTTCTTGTAAAAATTGTTAGTTCTTACACTGAGAAGGGCCAATTGGTGCATAATGTCCATTTCTTCCAAATCATCAGGGTCAAAGTATTTCAGATCATCATACTCAAAGGATATGTTATCAGATGCCTGGATATCACCACCACTTGCTGTGAAAGCATAGTTTGGTGAATAAGAATCAGAGTTAAAACCTGAGTTAAAACCTGAAGTTATGTCAATGAAGTGATCATAACTCTGATCCTTAGTATTTCCAGGCACCTCATCATGACCCAAAAGTGTTGTATTCCCAAATACATAATCATCAGACACTTTTCCAGAGTCTTGGAGCTTCTTTTTCTGGTTAAGCTCTCTCTCATAGGTCAAGAGCTTACCATGAAGCTGGGTCAGTGATAGGTCCTTAAATCCAATTGAGTTTCTCATAACAATAGCAATAGTGTCCCATTTGTCTAGTAATGATCTTAAAAACCTATGGTTCAAAGTTGAATGAGGGTAAGTTAGACCAACCAGTTTTAGTTCACTAATGAGACAGTTAAACCTCTCAAATTGTTGAGATAATGACTCTCCCTTAACATGACTGATTGTTTCATATTGTTGGTTAAGTATTTCACGATTGTTTTCAATAACCTCTTTAGTCCCACCAAATTGTTCTTTCAGTGCATCCCACAACTCCTTTGCACTATTACAGTGTAACAACCCAGCATATATATCATTGGGTAGAGCCATGGTCACAATACTGAAGGCCTTAGCATCTAACTCAATTTTTTGAAAATCCTGGTAGGAGTAGTTTTCAAGTTTCTTTGGCTCCTGAACCTTGGGATCTTCAGTACTCGGCACCATCGGAACATGTGGTCCGAAGATAACCGACTTCCAACACCCAGTGTTCTGTTGAGCTAGAACATGGCTCATCCGACGTTGCCAGATATTGTATTCAGATCTGACAAGCATCGGTGGCTTGTTGTTCGTGCCAGTGTTATGTGGATCGTGATTGATTGAAGCCATTCTCTGATTTTTCAAAAACAAAGTCTGTTTAAAAACGGTTGAATCGAAAATAAACTATTACTCTGTTTTCAATCCGACAAACAAACGATATCAATAATTGTGAGCTGATCTGTTTATATTAAATTGATTGATTAGATCGAATTTAATTTACCAAGCTCTGATACCAATTGTTAGGATCTGAGTTTGATTGTTTTGATATATTTAGAATAAGATGAGAAATGAATGATGTGAGTATATATGGAAAGTGCAGCGGAATGATAAACTATAATCAAAACAATAGGAATAAATGTTTTCTCAATCGAATGCTTTCATTAATTGAAAGATTACAATCAAATACAAATACTCCCCCTCAGCCTGATCACACAGTGATTGTTTGTCTGAGAGAATGTTTGTGTGTGATGTAATAGAACAGTACAAGCACTGTTCTATTCATAGACAAATCTAAACCACTGGTGACCTGTGCTGACGTCACCCAAGATAGTGACCTCTAACAGAATAACAACATAAAACATTTGCCCTATACAAACTACTGTTGTATTACAAAACACTGTAAACTAAACTACAGTTGAGAGAAAACTCTGATGGTCTTGCAACATCTGTTAGAGTCTAAGTGTTGTTGACTCCAACAGACCTTTAGTCTTCGGTACTTGATCAGCAGTTGTTTCTTCATCAGACCTTTGGTCAGCAGTTGTTCTCTATCAGTTGTTCTCTAGCAGTCCTTTGTATCAGCAGTTGTCATAGCAGTTGTTTAGATGGAACAGTTGTTAGGGTCAGCAGTCTTTTAGGAAGAGTATGTTGTAAAGACTGTTTATTTGAGTGAATCAACTGTTTGCATATTTTGGCTTTTCAATCATCTGTTCTTCTCCAGGTCAGCAGACCCAACAAGAAAGAATATCCTTTATCACACATTTGTGATACACTCAACAAGTTCTACTCAAGGTTTTCAACCAGATTGACCTTGTCAAACTGTATTTTGCCAGACGAGACATTGCCATGTCCTAGCACATATCCCTTGGCGTTGTTCCCAAAGGATACAGATCCTTCTCTTTGACTGATAAAGTTGTTTATCAGGTATCTACATCCTGTCATGTGCATTGAGCCTCCACTGTCAACATACCAAATGCTATTTAAGCCTCTAAAGACCCTCTGCACAAAGTAGCAAATTAGTTAGATTCGGGAACCCAAACCAATTTGGCTATGGGTTTGCTCTTGAGAACATTAACAGTTTGTTCTTGATAAGGTTGAGGAATCCATGTCTTTTTGGCAATGGATTTTTCATTAAGAGCAATGGTGGTATCCTTTTGAGGACCACCATCAACCTTGGTCATCGGTAGTTGTACCATATAAATGAGATCTTTAATCTCAGCAGTTTGTGAAACTGCTGATGATGTAGGTCTAACTACTGAAAAAGAATTTTGAGAAAAACACTTTTGTTGAGATTTCATCTTTTTCTAAGAAAAGGTGTTTGCTAGTTGTTGTTTCTTGGGAGAAAAAGTTTCTTCAAAATCATTTTTGATTTGTTTTCCCACAACCAGTTGTGAAATTTTCTTGTTATACTTAATTCCTTTTCTGTATCTACAAAATTATGTCTTGTGGTTAAACAAGCCACAGATTTCACATTCTTTTGCCTTTTCTTTTTCATTTGAAGGCAAATTTCTGACAATTTTGATTTGTTTTAGGTCATCAGTAGTTTTCAGGTTCTCAACTCCTGATGTAGATGAAACTACTGATGGCTTAAAGTCAGATTTTATCAGTACTTCTGAAGAACTTTCTTTGTGAGTTTTTAGAAAGTTTTCATGAAAAGATGTGCATTCTTTCTCTTTAGAAGTTTCATCTGAAACAATTTTTCTCCCATCTTCAGTAGTTTTGGGGGAAAAATCTTTTGGTGTTTCAGTGTGATTATACCCTATGCCAAACCTAACATTTGATGCACTTTGTTTGTTAAGCAGCAGTTGGTAACCTTTACAAGACTCTACCCATTTTTCACAAACAACCTTGGTGTCAGCAAGCTCTTTTCTGACATTTCCTAGGTCTTCTATCATGATTTTAAGTCGTGCTTGGGTTTCAATAGCATTGTTAGTCAATTTAGAATTTTCTTTTGCCTTTGCAGCAAGTTTTCTTTCTAAATCACATTTCATCTGAGTAAATTTTCTCTCAGAGTCATTTGCTTTGCCTTGTAAATGCACATTGGTCTCTCTTATGAGAGCAAAAGATTCTTTACATGAAGTTGAACAAAGTTTTGTTAAAGATTCTTTTGATACCTGAGACAGGGTAGATTTTGAGGTCCAGCCCTCAAATGCCATTAAGGCAAAATTCTTTCTACCATTGTCAGGTTCTCCCCATTTGATGTCAAACATTTTGTTGTCTGCATCAGGATTGCACTCAGTAGTGTCAAAAGGAAGACTGCTCCAGTCAACATACCCTGAGGTGAACAAACTTTGTTGTGAGGGTTGCTGAGTCTGTGGAGGTTGTTGAGCAGCTGGAATGGGAGGGATTGATTGTTGGCTCTGCATCTGTTGAGTAGGCATTTGTACATATTGTACTTATGGCACATATTGGATGTGTGGAGCTTGTGCCTATACAAAATGTGCACTTCCCTGTGTTCCATTATTCCTATTATAACTAGGGTTAAACTGATTTCCAGACTGAGATTGGTTGTAGCTAGAGCTTCTACACTCTCTAGCAAAGTGTCCCAACTTCTAACACTTATGACATCTAAGTTTAGACTTGTCAAAACCGATTTTTGTAGAACTGTTTAGTCCTGGAAATTTCATTCCTGACCTTTTATAAATTTTGTTTGTTTTAATACTTAACATGACCAGTTGGTGTAAGATGTCCATTTCTTCTAAGTCATCATTGCTGAAATTTTTTAAATCATCCATGATAAAACACATGTTATCAGCAGTTTGACTATATTCATCATTGTCATAACCTGGGAATGATCTTTCTGATGAGATCCTAGCAGTTATGTCAATGTGGTCAAAAGATCCAAAACTATTTGAACAAGTAGGTGAATCTTGTCCCAATAGTGTTGTACTACCTGGTAGATAGTCATTAGCAGTTTTACCAGAACTTTGTAGTTTCTTCTTTTGATTGATTTCTCTTCCAAAAGTTAGCAATCTCCCATGTAATTTTGTAAGACTGAGGGAGCTAAATTCTTGTGAGGATCTGAGGACTATAGAATATGTTTCCCATTTTTTAGGTAAAGACCTTAACAATCTATGAAGCATAGATACAGTTGTATAGGTCTGACCATTTAATTTTAGCTCAGACATTAATGAGGAGAATCTTTCAAATTGTTGAGTTAATGTTTCCCCATTTATGTGAGCAAAAGTTTCATATTGTTGAGCTAGGATTTCTCTAGTGTTGGCAATCACCTCTTCAGTTCCTCCAAAGTGTTCATTTAAGCAATCCCAAAGCTCTTTGGCACTATCACAATGTAATAGTCCAAAGTAGATTTCATTTGGGAGTGCCATTGCCAACATAGAGAAAGCTTTAGCATCTAGCTCAAGTTTTAGGAAATCATCTTCTGTATAGTCCTTTGGGTCTTTTGGTATTTCTACTTTAGTTTCAAGATTAATATTTACTGGTTTGTGAGGACCATATATCACAGATTTCCATCAACCGGTGTTGGTCTGAGATAATGTATGTGCCATTCTCCTTTGCCAGATATTGTATTCATTTATTACTAGCATAGCAGGTTTATTGGCAGAACCAGTATTATGTGGATCCATTTTAAAGAGTATTGATTTGTCAAATGTCTCTTAAAGTGATGGATGATGAAAAAGTGAACTTTTAATCCTTTATTGAATATCAATAAGAGCCTGTGTCTGATTATCAATGTGTTAGATTGATATGTGATCAGATAAACCAGTGCTCTGATACCAATTGTCGAATCAGTAATGCTCTTGATGTTTTGCTTGCTAGTGAACACTTATGTGTTTAGCAAGTTCAACCAGATTTGCACAGCGGAATATGTAAGTAAAGTTACACTATCAACATGAGTTATTACTCCCACTGAATGTTTGAAAACTAAAGATAAGTTTAATGAGAATCTAAGTATTGAATGTGAATGACAATAAATACTCAAACAGATTCTCATTAAATGAAATGGAAATAACAATAATAAGCTTTGAAGGATTTCAGTTTCAATTAAAAACAATGTCTAAAACAGAGGGATGAACCCATCTATTTATGGACTTACAAATACATGAACGTTGCCAAAAAGCAAGTTTGCAACAAGTTGCATTCTTGGAACTTGCACAAAAAGATAAATAATAAAAAAATAAACTACTGAAATATAAGGGCGGTGGAAAGATTCTATTACAAGTGCTGATGAATGAAAAACTACTGATGAGTAGTTTGTCTTCAGTAGTTCTTCAGTGAACTTGTCTTGTTAGACTTCAGAACATCTGATCTGTCTTCTTCAGTACTTGTTGAATCCTTCTTCAGTAGTTTAGTCTTCTTTCTTCAGTAGTTATATACTTAGAATAATTTGCAGAAGAATGAATTAGACTAAGCTTTGCAAAAGTGGTTTCCTCAATCCTTTTTGTCCTAACAAAGTTTTTGTTGTATCCAAGGTTCATAATGCATTGCATAATTAAAGAACTTGGAGATGAGGTGCTTGTGGGAAAAACAACTGTTTTAAATCCATTAACCTCACAAGCATACTCAAGGCATACCAAACCAGCTACCTGGCCAAAAGATGACCAAGGGGAACCAGAAACAATCCCCATGGAACCATCATCTTACAAACCCTCACCTAAAAAGGCCAAGAAAACCAAACAACAAAAACCTAAACCCACCAACCTTAAAAGAAAGGCAGTTCAGGAAATTGAGATGCCTGAAACTGCTAATGTGCAATCTGCACTTGTTAAAGATGTGACTGAAACATCCACCCAGTCTCATCCATCTCAAACCCCCAAAAGAGCACCTATTACCATTCTTTTCAAAAGAAAGAAATTTTAGAAAACCATAACTACTGATGCTTCTTTTGAAATTGCTGAACCTTTAACCCAAACTGCTGAACCAGAACCATCACACACAACCATTGAAATTGCCAAACTTCTCCCTGGGCTAATAGAGACAATCCCATCAGAACATGTCATTCCCTAATAACCACATCAAACAGGTGAAGTACCATCAGAAGTTGACATGGATGTGGATGTCATTAGCCCTATCCCAAGAGATGAGGATGAACCAAGGTTTCTAAGCCCAAACTTAGAGACTTTAGGTACATTTGAGGCTGCTACTACTCATTTACCACCCAGTGGTGATTCTGAGGACAGAAGTAACATAGCTAAGACCTCACTTGTGGCAACTATTGATGAAGACTTTATGCCTGAGGTAGGAAATCCTCAGAACCAAGAAACAGAGGTTCATGACACAACTGGGTTGGGCCCAGCTCATGATACAACTGATAATGTCCTCATTGAGGATGCCATCAGGGATTCAGATGATTCCATTAATTTGGATGATGATTCACACTCCACAAAACATGAATTGATGGCTGCTAGTGAAGGTCCTGAATCTGGTGTCTCTAAGCTCAAAGAGCTGGTCACAACAGATCAGGTTAAAGACCACTTAATCCCTGATTCCCCTAAAGTGGCATCTTCAGTACACTCTGAAGATCACCCAAAAACACCCCCCCCCCCCCTCACTAAAAATGCCTAGCCAATTCCCTGGGTCATCTAGCATAGACTTGAACCACCTAAGCAGCCCAGATGGTCCCCTATACCAGATGATGAACACCCTCATATACAATCACCTCAAAACTTTCACAACTTCTTGGGAGTTGAAAACCAAAACTCAATTTGAGGTGATCAACAACAAACTAGGTGAGCTGTCTAACAAAATTGACAACAATACAAGACAACTTGCTGAGTTATCTGGTAGAACTTCCAAACCTCGCAGGCTTCCAGAAGTGGATGAAGCCAAAAAGGGAGAGAAGATTAAGGAACCAAGAGAGTCACTAGAAGCCAGGATAAAGGCAAGAGTGGCTCTACAAAAATAACAACAGAAAGAAAAAGCCCAAAAAGACTTAGAAGATCAAGATAGGCTCCTATCTGGAACTAAAGTTGAAGCTGAAACTTCCAAAGGTCACAATGAAGAAACTTTTGAAGACTCTGAAAGTACTGAAGACAATCCTTCAGTAGTTGATACTTCAATCAACCCTTCAGCACACTTCCAACATTCAAATTGAAGAGCCTTCTATGGCAACTAAACACATTCCAACTCCTATTCCAAGGCCTGCAACCACTCAAATGCCTGTACTAAACCCTTCTCCCATCTTGATGTCCAAAGAATTACTGGAGAATAGTCTACTTGCAGCACAAAGAAAGGCTAAGGAAGATGAGATCTGGAACAGCCTAGAAGCAAGGGAAGATATGAGCTACACTAAAAAGCTTAAAGCTTATGAAGAAGAGTTGAATAAACAAGCTGAAATTGAAAGAGTTGCTGAGGAAGAAAAAAGACAACAACTGATGTCTTTCATTACAAAGAACAGCAAGACTAAAGCATATTCCCTTAAAGGGCTCTCCATAGATAAGCTTACTAGAAGAGCTCAACTTGCTGCTGACAAGATTGCCGCTGAAAAAGACAGAAGGGCAAAGAGAGCTGAGATAATAGATGAACTGGTAGCAAATGATTTTGGTTCAGAAGCCGTAGTGTCAAAATGGAGAGAAGACAAATTATTTTACATATATAAAAGATTCGAGGCTGACAAGGATGCAAATCCAGAGAAGTACAAAACTTCTGAAGTATCAACTTCAGTAGTTAGAACTTCTGGTACTAGATAGTCAAGGCCTGCTACCAAAAGAAAGCAAGAGGAAATCACAAAGACTGATTTCAAGACGGTATTGCTTCAAGGCAATACAGTTGTACAAGGAGACTTTGAGATTGAAGAAAAGCCTCTGCTAACACAATTCAGGGATCCTTCAACATTTGCTTACCAAATTCAGAAGACTATAACTGATAGACTGCACACAAAGGTAATCACTGAACATCATTTACCTACCTTTGAAATACCTAATGTGGTGCAAACAGAAGATAGAAGAGAATCCCACCTAAGGGTCACTGAAGTAGAAAACATCTCTCTCTCAGGAACATCCCAGGGATCCAGCATGGTCCCTTACACTTTAGATTTTGACCAATCTAAAACCGAACCGCACCTTAACCACCACCCTAATCCGACCTGAACCTGCACCCTTCTAAACCACCATCTGAACCACCTTAACCCGACCCACACCACCGTCCCAAGGAACCACCTACCAGAACGACCCCTACCTCTGCCGCCTTCACTCCACCCGAACACCAGACCCACACCACCACACAAAACCAAACCCAATCCTGCTTAACCCTAACCCGATTAACCACCGACCTACACCTTTGCTGTCATCGTACCACCCTCCAACCCATCTCCTGTCACTATTACAGCCCAGAACTGGTCACTGTCACAGACCAGAACTGACCCGACCCTTACCATACATGTTTGAGTTCTCCAATCGCCCCCTCCTACTCGCCCCCTCTCCTTTGCTACTCGCCCCAAATGGTCTTTTTTTTAAAAAAACCCAAATCGCCTATAAACCCAATCGCCCCCTCTCTTCTGCTATTCGCCCCCTCTCATTTCTACTCGCCATTTTTCTTTATTTTTTCCTGTTGTTTTGACCTTTCCTTTCCTCTTTTTTTTTTTTTTTTTTTTTTGAGATGATAATGATAGTAGTTCTCTCTCACTTTTAATTACAATATTACTATTAATAATAATAATAAACTATGGCAAGGTTTATAATATTATTAATATAGGTAAATAATAATAATAATAATAATAATGGTGTAGGTGTTTGGTAGTGGTGCCAGAGAGGGTGGGCAATTGCAAGTTGTTTCCTCTCTCCTTTGGTTTTTCGGTGGGCTTGTTTGCGGTCTCCTAGTCATCTTGAGACGGGGGTTCCTTGTTTTTGTTTTCTTGGGGGATATTTTTTGGCTTAATATGGGTCCGGTGAAGGGGAAGCGCATTGCCTTGAAAGGAACTCATGGAGGTGTTGCTGCCAGCTCTAACGGGGTGTGGTTGTGCCCCTTTAAGGAGTTTTGTGGTTGTAAAGATGGTAAGCCTGGTTCTGACGGTTACAACAGGCTGATCTCACACCTTCAGCAATTCCATTTCAAGGATGACGAGCGTAGGGATTTCTATAAGGGTTGCAGAGACTTTGATCTTTTTTCCAGGGTTGGGGAAACCTTGCGGACTTTTGGGTGTTGGTTATGCGGGAGATGTATGAGGACACACGCCTTTAGTAGAGGGTGCCACCACCCCGATGGTGTTTTCACATTCTCAGGGAGTTCTGGGTCAACTGGGGATTACATTGTGGGGATTCCGATGCCTAGGGACCCTGGATGGAGTGGTGGGTGACGTCGCCCTCCTGGGTCGGGTTTTCTCTCTCCCGGTTAGGACTGTTAAAAGCATCCTCCTAGTTGTCGTATGGCTTTTGCGCATGCTTTAACAAGTGTCATTCATAAGGTTGTGGCCTCTCCAGGTTCCATTGAAAATTGGGTCAAGCTTTTGCTTTTCCCTCGTTGTACTCTCAAGGTTGTTACTCTTTCTTCTAGGCAGGAGAGAAGGTCTGGGAACCGTAAGTCTTTGCAATGTGACAGCATTCGACAGGCTTTCTCTATGTGGAAAGATGGTTCTGGTTTTGCAGATTTGGTTGCGTTGTTTTTTCAAATGAAGGGGGAAGGGCCCTCCCGGCGAGGGCAACGTCAGCGGAGGGATCCGATGAGGTCAACCCCAACGTCAGGCAGTGCCTTAGGAAGGTTAGTGATGGTCACTTCACTGCAGCGGTTAAAGTGTTGTGTTCCAATGGGATTGCCCCCCAAGGGGAATCTACCATGAAAGCTCTTATTGACAAGCACCCCATTGTCCCGCCTCCCAATCTCCCTTCCCTACCTCTGACCCGACTGGCCTTAACTGTGGAAGATGAGTGTGTTTACCGATGTGTGAAATCATTCCCGAAAGGGATATCCTGTGGGCGTGATGGCCTGCGGGCTCAACATTTGATGGACACCCTTGGTGGCAAAGGGACAGCTATGACATCTGGGTTACTAGCGGCCATCTCTAAATTAGTTAATCTGTGGCTGGGGGGTTGTGCCCCAAGGTGCTCGCAGAATATATTGCTTTGGCTCCCCTCACTCCGTTGCCTAAGCATGACAATGGAATGCGCTCTATTGCCGTAGGGGCCATATGGAGGAGACTGGTTTCTAAGGTGGCCATGAAGAAGGTGGGGAAAGAAGTTGCTAAATATTTAGGGGACTTTCAGTTTGGGGTTGGAATTCTAAATGGGGCAGAGGCTGTGCTTCATAGTGCTAATAGGTTTCTCGATTCGTTCCATGAGGATGGCTCGCTTGCTATGCTTACGGTTGATTTTTCTAACGCTTTCAACGCTATTGATCGCACTACTCTGTTACGGGAAGTTCACTGTCACTGCCCTTCCATTTTCCCGTGGGTTCAGTTCCTATATGCTCAGCCAGCTAGGCTGTATGTTGGGAATGAGCGTATTGGGGCCTACGCTGGGGTTCAGCAAGGGGACCCTTTGAGGCCCTTGCTCTTTGCTCTAGCTTTACACCCCCTCGTGCTAAAGGTACAGGATAACTGCGACCTTCCCTTCCATGCTTGGTACTTAGATGATGGGACGATTATCGGGGATTCTGTCCAGGTGGCTAAAGCACTTGACATTATTAGCCTGAAGGGGCCATCTCTAGGGCTCCAGCTCAATATTAGAAAAACTGCGGTTTTCTGGCCGTTGTGTGATGGGGAGAAGTTCCGGCCAGGTCTGTTTCCTAGTGACATTGGTAGACCGGAACGAGGGGTCAAACTGCTTGGTGGGCCAGTCAGCCGCGACGCCGGTTTCATAAGTGATCTATCTGCTAAAAGGGCGATGCGGGCTGTTGACCTCATGGGGCTCCTCCCTAGATTGCGGGATCCCCAAAGCGAGTTTCTATTGCTTAGATCATGTATGGGTGTGGCCAAGTTGCTCTTCGGTTTGCGTACATGTCAGCCTCCCTTTGTGGAAAATGTTGTTTCCTATTTCGACAAAGGCCTTCGGGAGGCTATAGAAGACATTGTTGTTTGTGGGGGGGCTTTTTTTAAGGACCTCCAGTGGCGGGTTGCAACTTTACCGCTTCGACTTGGTGGGTTAGGCCTCTCCTCAGCCCGGGACGTGGCTGCCTATGCTTTTGTGGCCTCCAGATCCCAGTCCTGGGGGCTGCAAGACCACATATTACGTAACAGTGGGGTTGCTCACGTTGACACGGACTATTCTGGCGCTATTGTCTTTAATAAGGACACCGCCCCCAAAAAGCCACAGAAAACTCTGGCGAATGCTCTTTATAACCGAATAGCGCAAAGTTTGGAGGAGGATTTCCGTCTGTCCGCCCGTCAGAGGGCCGTCTTAGAATACCTGCAAAAGCCTCACGCCCAGGACTTCCTTACCGTGTTACCTATCGAAGGCTTGGGGCAACGGATGTCGGCAGTAGAGTACAGGGCAATCCTTAAATACCGGCTGATGATACCCATTTTCCCCGATGATGAAAATTGCCTGGTCTGCCGCAAAGTATGCTTTGATAAGTATGGGGAACATGCGTTACACTGTAAGGAATTGCCAGGGTTTAAATATCGGCACGATTTTGTCCGGGATGCTTTGGCAGACATCCTTAGAAGAGCGGGGATATCCACAAGGAAAGAGGCGTCAGTTAATTTTCTCACAGACCCCGCGGAGTGGAGGTCCACCTTGCACCCAGCAGACGTCTTAGTTTTTGGTTGGGAAGGTGGGAAACATGCGTGTGTTGATCTTACCGGGGTTTGTGGCCGGGCAAGCGGTCATGAGAGCTGAATCCAAGAAAGTGGAAAAGCATGCTAAAGCATGTGAGGATAATCACCATGTTTTCATTCCCTTAGCCTTTGACACGTTCGGTTCCTTGGCACCGAAGGCGGTGCGGTTTTTGGATTGGGTTCAACGAGTAGTGCACATCAACTTTTCCAGTCCCCAAGGGCGGAATTTTGTTTTTAGCAGATTAGGATTTTCTATTAAAAAGGGTGGCGGCGCAGCTTGTTGCCCGCCTACCTACCATCCTTATGTAATTTACCTTTTTTTTCAATAAAGATGAAATACTAATCTAAAGTTCTGATAATGAAGTGGTCATTTACTGATTCCAACTCAGTATTAGTGACAAGGAGAGATCGTTCACACAAAGCCTTCAAATCCATGAATGTACTGAAAAATCTATCTACACAAGACTTGCTTACAATTCAACATCTTGAACCTAAACAAGGATCTCTCACAAATGAATAACTGAACTAACTCAAGACTTCCATGTTTAGAGAAATCTGGAAGATACTTGAAGACAAAAGAAGACAATAAATAATTAGATAAGGTTTTGGCTTCATCAATCCAGGGGGAGATTGTAAGGACAGAAAGGAATGAAGAAACCTCTTTTGCCAAGCTTAGTCTAATTCCTACTTCTGCCAAAATACTCTAAGTATGAAACTACTGAGGAAAGAAGACACAAGTACTGAAGAAGGATACAACAAGTACTGAAGAGTAAAGATCAGAAGTTCTGAAGTCAAACCAGACAAGTCAACTGAAGAACTGCTGAAGACAAACTACTCATCAGTAGTTTGTCACTCATCAGCACTTGTAATAGAATCTTTCCACCGCCCTTATGTTTCAGTAGTTTAGTAGTTTATTATTACTTTATCATTTTGTACAAGTTCCAAGACTGCAATTTGTTGCAGACTTGCTTTTGTAACAAGGTTCATGTATTTGTTTGTCTATAAATAGATGGGTTAATCCCTCTGTTTTAGTCATCGATTTTAATAGAAAACTGAAATCCTTCAAAGCTTTTACTTGATATTCCATTTCATAATCTGAGAATCTATTTGCTTATTTATTGTCATATACATTAAATACTTAGATTCTCATTAACTGTCTTTAGTTTATAAACATCCAGGGGGAGTAATAACTCATGTTGATAGTGAAACTTTATAACTTATTCCGCTGTGCAAACTGCTTTGATTAAACTTGCAAAACACATAAGTGTTCATAAGCAAGCAACTGTTAAAGAACATACTGATCCAACACTCTTGCTTGGATTGCCTTCGTGCTTCATCCATCTGCTTGTTCATAAGCTTGATACGCAATAAAGTCTTCTGCTCTTTTGTCATAACTGGCTCGAAAGTTGGTTTTGATTTCTTCTTTTCTTTCTGAATCTTTACAAAGTTTCCCAGTTTCTTATCGTAATCACACCGTGCATTGACATCCCATGCAAAACATAAACATACCACATGTTGGTATTTCAGTGCTTGTTCGCTATCCTTCTCCTCACAATAAATTGGGTTGTAATAGAGCATGATGATATCCTCATGTGAACAGTTAATCATCCACATCAGATCACAAATGTGAATCTTCTTAAACTCATCTCTCTTGTCCTTCAGTAAGATAACAGCTTCTGCGGTCTTCCAATCATAATACAACCACATGAATTCTTTTGAAAAATGTTGTGGAATCGGCATCAAAGGAATATGTTTCAATACAGTCGGTAGTTTATACTTTAATGTCACCTTGTTCAGCCCAGTTATCTAATCAATCTCTTTGTGAATGATTCTTTTAGGATACTGCGGCATGAACACATCCCATCTAGTTCTGCTCTCTCTTGCCATACGATCTGCGAAATAAACAACTGCATCATTGTTCACAGTTGCACCTGTCATAGTGTGTCTGTAGATGTCGCGTACAACCCAGTAAGGTAGTGTTTTAATATCATGGAATTTATTGAAATGCAGAATTCCCTTTTCCCACTTCACAGCAACACACCTTAGCTGTCTCAAATACTTCCAACCAAGAGCTCTCCCTTTGAACAATTTGTTGTGATACTTGTAGAAACCACCCTGAACTTCAGTCTTGCGTCGGATGGCTTCTTTTTCTTTCAATTTCCTTAACAAGCTCTTCAGATCATCAGATTGTTCAACATTCGGTTTCTGATTCTCTGCATTTTTTAATACTTCACTAACGAATGTTTTGCTCTTCTTTTGTGAAAGTTTCTTAGCCTGATTCAACATCTCTTCAGAAAATTCAGGAAATGCATCATCCTGTTTGTCTTTGAAGTACTCAGGATATTCTTCACTGGTAATATCCTCAATCTCTATATCTTCAAGTACCGGAGTATCTCTATCATCAGAGTGATTTCCAGCTTCTTTTTCAGGAATATTTGGAATTTGATTATCACTTATCAACTCTTCAAGAGATTTACCAACTTGTTTCGCCAAACCTTCAAGTATTTCTTTGGCTACGGCTGCAAAAACTTCACATCTTCTAGATCGGGATCATTATATTCAAGCTCAAATCTCATATCATCAGACTCAAAAATTTCTGGAAACTTTCCAGTAAGTTCGATCGTCCAAACTTTCTTTGTCAACATCTGACGATACAATTTCTTATCTTCATCTGATAAACCTCTTATCTTGTCAGTCCAGAAAATACTGTCATCATCATTATTTCCACTAGGTGCTTTTGAGCTAGATTCACCTGCGTCTTTATCAGATTCTCTCTTTTCACATCGATACTTTTCCGTATCATCATCATCAGCAGCAGCAGAACTGTCATCTCCAGAACCTTCTCCAGAACCAACTTTATCATCATTTTTCTTTTTCTCAGGAGCATCACCGGCATCCTGATCCAAATCTTCATCATCTTCTTCTTCTTCTTCAGACTCAGATGGTTCGAAATCAACTTGTTCTTCTTTAGGTTCTATATTCTCTTCCCCAGCTTTCAATTGTGGAGCCATCGAATATAAATCATCAATGAACTTCCTCATATTCTTATTGTTCGTTCTCATCTTCTTGTTCTCAAGCGTCAAAGTGATGATTGTTCGTGTGTTTCTCTGTTCATGTAATAACAGTGTCTGATTTTCTTCCTGAAGTTGTTTAATCTTCGCTTCCAATGCCTCTTGACTTTCTTGAGAAGATTCAACAACATCTAACATCTTTTTATCATTCGCTCTTAACTGTTCGATCTCCTGCTGTTGCTGGTTAATTAGTTTCATCATATCAGTAAGCTTCTGATTGACTGCCTCCATCACATTGCTTGATACAGTAACCTGAGGTGTAGAAGCCTCAGCAACAGGAGTTTTCTTCGTGAACTTATTCATTACTCTCTCCAAAGCAGCGTCAAAATATGCAGTAGGATCAACTGTCTTCTTTGCAGCAGATTTCTTCAACTTCTTTGCTACTGGGGATGTCATGGGTGTAGCAGATTTTGAACTACTAACTTCAGGAACTTTCTTTCCTGCAAGTAAAATCTCAACTTTAGCACGTGTTTTCTTAGGATTCTCTTTTTCGTCTTTCTTTGATATCGTCTTGTACTTAGGCTTTTTCTGGTTCTCACCAACCATAGGAGATCCATTGAAATCTTGCTCACCAATACCAAGATCCAGATCCATCTCATCAATTGCAATTGGACTCTTTAGTATTTGTTCTTCTATGGCTTTGTTCAGATTTTCAGACTCACCAGCCATAGTGGCCTTGGGCTTGGTTTGTTTGACTGTCTCATCAGCTGAATCCCATCTCTCATCTTCTTGAGTCTCCTCAGAATCAGCAGACTCTTCATCAACTAACATCATACCTTTTCTAGCCATGCTTTTCTTTTCCTTGTTATCTTCTTTGGTGGTTCAACTTCAATAACTTTTGCTTTACCCTTCCCTTTGCCACTTTTTGCACCAACATTCACCGCTTGACGTTTTCTCTTTGCTTCTGGATTGACATGAAACAAAGGATCATCGTTGTTTGAATTACTGTCAGCATTTCTAGCTTTGTCCGCACCTGGATCCTCATAACCTGGATTAATTAAGTGTCCAAACAAGTTCTTGTGTGGTGGTCTTTCATTCTCAGGAACCCCTTTGTAACCTTTCATCTTAATCAACGTATTCAGATTCATGTGATCTTGAACTAAAATCTGAGTAGGATCTTTCTTCAGATTCGAATACTTCAAATCATAAATCATCTGTAAGAATCTAGGGTATAACAAGAACTTCTTCGTCTTCAAACCATTCAGAGGTTCAAGCATGTGATCCAAGATCATTCCCGAAACATTAAACGGCTTATTAAGTATCAATGCAACCATTAATGAACTGATGCTCTTTCTCATCACATCATAACCACCGCTAACGCATCCAAAACAATGTATCATAACATGAGCTAGATACTTAAACTGCAGACATAACTTTCCTTTGTTCAAAGCTCCATCTGTTATCGGTCCGTTGTACTTTATACGTAGAAAACACAATCTCTGTTCAATCCAAGATAAGCTTCCGGGATCTGTCGGTTCATCTTGCAATCTCATTGCTTCCCGAATATCATTTTCAGTAACAATGGCAAGGTGTCCCTGAATGTTGCTTACTATTGCTGTTTGATTATCCAGTAATCCATCTTCGCATTCTTCTAGAAGTCCACTTGATGGTCTTTGTAGACCATTGCCAGTGTAGCTAATGTATCAACAACTCTGCTTCTTCTCAGAAAATCTACGATCCCAGAGAATTCTGTATGCTTCTTTTCTTTGCCCAGAAATGCACAACAGTTATGAGCTTCCTCGAATGGCAATTCCTCTTCTTTCTGCCTACCAATGGCTTTTCCTGATGATCCAGCTGGTACTTCAGTGTTTTGTGGTTCTGCCATTTAGAATTCTGCAAAAACGAAACATAAAAATTCATTAGAAATGGACAAAATTTGCAAAATTGAAATTTGGTTTTGAAAATCCCACATTCGACCCATCGGGGGTACGAATGAAGATTTTCTGAGGTTCAAATGTGGTTCTTCGAGTTCGAATGTGAAAGATTATGATTAAAACTCCACATTCGACCATTTATTTCACATTCGCCCCTATGATCAAGCACATTCGACCAAAAGAGTGTCATTCGACCGTTTAAGTCCACATTCGACCCTTTATTTTTGGTCGAACCTGTCTGTTCATATGACCAAAACTTCAAAACTCAATTCGGTCCCCTTTAACATGTAATTTTCATTCATTCAGCACCTAATATGGCTGATTAAACATTGTATACCATCAATTGTTACAAACAATCAGTTTTAGATAGTTTTCAAGTAAAATCTAGGTCTTAACCATTTTGAATAATCAATTAACACAATCAGTCTGTTATTACCCTAGATTTTTGTGTATTCTCCGCCTAAAACAATCTAAAACCAAAACCTATTAATCAATTGTGTCTATAACAGTCTAAAATTGTATATCATTCTAACACCAGGGTTCGAACATAAAAACCCTTAATCTGTCTTCATTACCCGATGATTACATGTAAAAGTTGTATCAAAATGTTCAGAAACAAGAAGAGAACAAAGTTATAAGGTCTAAAAATCAAGGGCAACAAGGTCTGGTAATCTCAGAAAATTTTGAAAAATTTCGAATGAGGGTTCGAAAGTAAAACTAGGTATATATAGGTACCCACATTTGACCGTTTGAATGGGGCGAATGAGAAGCTTTGTCTACATTCGACCCTAATGAAAGGCTCGAATGTAGAGAAAGGGTTCGAATGTACATTTTAACAATGGAACACTCTCAATCGACCAATTCTAAAAGTTCAAATGTAAGAAAAATTCCATATTCGACCAACCGAAGGGGCGAATGAAGATTGGAATTTTTGAAAATTTTACCAAATCTCAAAATCGAATCGCCCATTCAATCATTTTCACACATTTTAAGATTCAAACATTCATCATTTCACATTTGAAAGATACAAAACTCAAATTGGTTCATCAAGTTTCAGAAAACGACAATCAATCACCATTAGTTATCAAAAATAACACAGAAATGTAAAATCTTTTTGGTTTTTCTGAAATTTATGCTAAAAGACACCTAAAATCTTTTTGAGTTTTTGTATATTTTGTATAAAATGTAAAATTCAGAAATGTAAACATAAAGCATTAAACATTTTGTGATTTCCGGTAAGAGGATCATATCAGTTTTTGAGAAATCTGATCACACCGTTTATATTTAGTGTTTATTATCATTAAAGACAATGTGTGATCTAGCAACTGCTGATATTGTTATCCACATAAGCTTTCATGCAGACTGTTATGCAGTGTTTGATACGGTTATTTATATTATAAACAACATTGTCTGTGGTTTCCACGCACACGACATACTCCCGT
This sequence comes from Ambrosia x helenae, assembly GCA_030844895.1. NCBI lineage: Eukaryota > Viridiplantae > Streptophyta > Magnoliopsida > Asterales > Asteraceae > Ambrosia > Ambrosia x helenae. The sequence goes on from CM061233.1 coordinate 77,868,449, forward strand.
ATCAACGAAATTTTGCACAAAGACTCATTGTAACGCGTGATTATGCTTTCGTTATCTGTAATTTACAAGGTATTGAGGCACAGAGGTGTACAGGTCAGCAAATTAATGCTACAAAGTAACTTGTGCACTCTACCAGGTTGAGGGCTTATATCAATCACGATTTGCATCAATGATTAGATACGATGCATTAGATAATCTTTGATTATCGTCATACATTGAAAGTTCCTCAATTCGGTAACTTTAGGTTTTGGCACTAAAGCTCTTTTATAAAGATACCATGTCTGATCTAGGTCCGTAAAACCTTACGACAGAAGATCAGATAGGCTATCCCCAGATAACTAATAACATAACGACCCGAAACCTCCGAATTTTGTACAAAAACCCAATCAAACAAAATTACGGTACTAAGACCATTTGCCCATGAGGTGTTCATCCACATAACAATTTGTTTGATATGTATGTATCAGCCACGCATAAATAGATCTACGAAGCCTACCAACACATCACATAGACTCAACACACGCCTTATATAACATTTCAAATCTCTAGCATGTGTTAGATCCTTACTGATGTACTATCATTTCCTCTTTTAATCTTGGAAAATCATTTTGAGTTTTTCTGATTTTTATGGCTTTTTGGATTTTTCAATGTTTTTGGTTTTTCTGAATAACAACTCCCCCTAAAATGTAAAACATATTTTTGGATTTTTGAATTTTCTGAAAAACAGTAAAATTTTAAAAATTTGAAAACAAAACGTGATAAACCGAGGTGATGATTAGTCTTGTTTTTCTTTTTTACCGTTAGCTTTTAAAAGATATTCAAATCTGGATTTATCAAAAGCTTTGGTAAAAAGATCCACCCCCTGATAATTAGTGTGAATTTTCACCATATCAATCAACTCTTTGGCATAACAATCACGGATAAAGTGATACTTAATCCGGATGTGCTTAGCTTTCGAGTGATTGACCGTGTCTTTAGTTAATGCAATTGCGGCTTCGTTGTCACAATGAATAGGGGTTTTTTAGAAATTGCAAACCGTAATCAACCATCTGCTGCCGAATCCACAGAACCTGTGAGAAACAACTAGATGCTGCTATATATTCTGCTGCGCAAGTAGATAGTACGACTGCTGTTTGGTCCTTACACTGCCAGGTCACAAGTATGTTCCCCAAGAATTGACATCCAGCCGTTGTGGATTTGCTATCTTTGTCACAACCGCCCGAATCATTATCATTAGGGTACCAAAGTCCTCTCGACGGACAACCCTTCAGATATCGTAGGATTCGTTTGACGATTGTAAGATGACTCTGTTTCGGCTTCGATTGGAATCGTGCGCAGAGACATATATTGAACATTATATCTGGTCTAGATGCTGTGAGATACATCAGAGATCCAATGATTGCTCTGTATGTGAAAGGATCTGTCAGCTCCCCCTTAGCGTCAACTCCAATCCCGTGATTAGGTTGAATTGGGGTATCCATCGGCTTCGAATCTTCCATCTGGAATCGGCTCAAGACTTCAGATACGTATTTGGTTTGGTGAATAAAGATGCCCATTGGTCTTTGTTCCACCTGCAAGCCGAGGAAAAACTACATCTCTCCCATTGCACTCATCTCGAACTTTTCCTGCATTAGTTTTTCAAATTCTCTGCATAAAAGTTCGTTAGTAGATCCAAAAATAATATCGTCAACATATATCTGGATGAGAAGCAAGTCATCCTCTGTTCTTTTAGTGAACAGAGTACAGTCTACCAAACCGCGTTTGAATCCTTTGGAAAGTAGGTATGTGCTTAGCTCCTCATACCATTGACATGGAGATTGGTGCAACACGTAAAGTGCTTTGTTGAGAACGTAAACCTTATCCCGGTGGATAGGATCTTCAAAGCCTGGAGGTTGACCTACATATACCTCTTCCTTGACCATACGTATAGAAACGTGCTCTTGACATCAATTTGATACACCTTGAATTTTTTGTATGATGCAAACGCTAGAAACATACGGATAGCTTCTATACGTGCCACAGGTGCATGGATCACATTGTAGTCTATTCCTTCAACTTTATGAAAACCTTGAACTACCAACCAAGCTCTGTTTCTCACGATTAAGCCTCGATCATGCTTTTAACATTTGAAAACCCATTTGGTTCCTATCTTCTTCCTTCCCGGAGGTAAATCTGTAAGTGTCCAAACACCTAGTTTCTGAAACTGCAACAATTCTTCTTGCATCGCCTCAACCCAAGCGTCATACAATAGAGCATCTTTGTATGTCCGCGGCTCCACCTGCGAAACATAGCAAGCAAAAGACCAATCATTCTGACAACCAGATTTTTGAATTTTTGCATATAAAGCTAAAGCGCCAAGATTTTCAGGTGAATTTGCACTATGAAGTTGTCCTCTAGTCATAACACTGTTTCCAGTGTCAGCAATAACTTGCTCGAGTGGGTGAATATGATGAATCCAAGATTCTGGATGATCAGGTACTTGAATTCCCATTTGAGTAGTCAAATTCTCTGTAGAATCCAGATCATTACCCATTTTAGACGATGATGCAACATCTGGATTTGGGTTCACTGGTGGTGCCTCTGTTGCCTGATCTAGAATAGCTTCACTTGTGACATCATCATCATCATCTTCCGATTCTGATAAATTAACAGTAGTTGAAGCTTCCTGGAAAACCTCTTCTTCAGCTGCAGGAACATTGGTATCATTTGAAGCTGCTGGAGGAGTTACGGTGATCGGACGCACCAACGGTGAAGTCACCGCGTTTTCACATTCGTAATAAAGTCTTAATACAGCCTCTTCAACCAAGTTATCTAGATTCAATGATTCAAAGAATTCTTTGTAATCAAACATCCAATCTGGATCGTTTCCCTGTACGTTCTGAGTATATCGTTGAACTTCAACGTTAGCCCACTCCTCTACCTGACGAGTTCGTTTGTTGAATACCCGTTTGAGTGGGGTTGCATATCCAACAAAGAATCCCTCTTCAGCTTTTGGTGCAAACTTCTCAGAAGGATTTAGCATAGTACAAGGTGCTCCAAATGGTTCTAGATACTCCAAATTCGGCTTTCGTCTGTTCAACAGTTCATAAGATGTTTTGCCAAACTTCTTCACTGTTAACACACGATTTAATGTGTAACAAGTTGTGTATATGGCTTTATTCCAGAATTTACTAGAAGGTTAGAATCCGCAAGCATGGTATGTGCCGTTTCTATTAGAGTCCTATTTTTCCTTTCTGCGACACCGTTCTGTTGTGGGGTATACGGAGCACTATATTCATGATGAATTGCTTTATCTTCACAAAGAGCATCCATCTGTTCATTTTTGAACTCCGCCCCGTTGTCACTCCGAATTCTTTTGATTTTCAATCCATAAACATTCTCCAAACGGGTGAACAAAACTTTCAAATTGTTAAGCGTGTTGCTTTTGTATTGCAAGCGCATTACCCACGAAAATCTAGAGTAATCGTCAGTAACCACAAGGCAGTAAAGCTCTCTGCAATGACTCTTACGCTTGACAGGTCCGAATAGATCCATGTACAGACGCTCAAGTGGCATTTCAACAGAGTTCACTTTCTTTGGTTTGTGGGACTGTTTGTGCTACTTCTCCTTCTTGAAACTCACACACTTGTCATTGAGATGAAAATGTTTGACATTAATGCCTTCAACAAGTTCATTCTTCACCAAATGATTCATTTTCCTGAGGTGAATATATCCCATCCTCCTGTGCCACATAATCGATTCTTTCTCTGTAGCCTTTTATAGGAAACACGTAACTTGGCCCTGAGTTGTCATAGCTTTAGACATATCAAGAATGTACAAATTGTTCACTCTTGGTGCTTTCAACATGATCCACTCATTTGGAATAACAAAGCCGGGTTTGAGGATATAACAAGATTTATCATCGAAGTGCACAGAAAACTGTTTATCACAGATTTGGCTCACACTTAACAGATTATAGTCAATTTGTTTCACATACGAAATCCTCTCAAAACTAACAATCCTGTTACTAACACTTCCCTCCATCGTGATATAACCGTCTTTATTTCCAGCAAACGCTACATATCCTCCATTAATGTTCTTTATATCGAATTGCAGTGTCAAATCACCAGTCATGTGACCAGAAGCTCCACTGTCGATAATCCAGAGACTACTAACAGGGCCAGCTGGAGCTCCTTGCACATATCAAGGAAAACATTAGTTCTTTCGGGGGACCCAAGCCTGCTTGGTCTTGGGTCTTTGAACATTAGATTTCAAAGATTCATTTACATAATCATTAGATTTTAAATCAGCCTTCTTCTGATCTATCAAACTTTTCTCACTTTGAAGTTTTTAATTAGCCTTTGAGGTAGAACCACCTAGAGAACCCGATGGTGACCAAGATTGTTCTGAACGTTTTAGAATCTTGATCTGAGATTTTGGAGTCTTAGTCGGTTTCTTTGTATCGTTCTTAAATGAAACTTTCTTAGTCACCTTCTCTGACTTAATAGAGATAGGTCCAACTGATGACTTAATAGCAGGTTTTGGAGGAACCTTTTGTTTATCAGCAGTTGAGTTCACCATTGGTTTCTTCAATGGTTTTTCCATAGCAATCCGGTTTCGAAGATCATAAGTAAATTGACGATGATCCCTCCTTTGAAAATAACGACTTTGATTATAAAATGGTGCTGGTTGAGGGACAAAACATTTTTGAGGATAACTATGATTGTCGACTGGACTTCTATAAGATTGCCTCATCTCAACTTCGTGCCTTTTATGCCTCACGTATGGACAGTGAGAAAGTAAATGCCCTCTCTCCCCGCACTTGAAACATGAACGGTATTCCTCAAAAACATTCTTGGCATTCGACTTAGCGTAGGAATTGATTGGATATTGATCATCCACACATCTGCGTCTCAAAATCTCAGGAGATGGGTCCCTTGAGTAAGCCGGCTCAAGAAAACCATTAGCCTTTTCTTTCGTCTTAATGAACTCAGTGAAATGAACCTTAGGTTCTTTTGGAATATACAGATATATTTTCTTTAAAATTTCTAGAGGTACATCATTGGTCCTCTCATGTTTAGGAATCCAAATAGTACTTTCCTACCAGATTTTCTCGATTTTTGAATAATTGGAAAATTTTATCGGATACTCCTCGTCAGAGATAATCTTATCGGATCCTTCCATCCGATAAAATACTTTGACGGGTTTGTCAACTGATTCATTTTTCACTTCTTTCTTTACTGGTTGATTCACTCGATGTGCATTTGCCTGAGTATGAGAAAACTGGTTCATTAGTGATAATGTGATTTTTCAAAAGGAATATCACCACCTTCTTTTGGTTTCTCATTATCTGAGTCTGAATCATGAGTCACATGTGACATCCGTCACCCTCGGCTTTTATCTAATTTACAATTTTAGTCCTTCTAATATTTCCTGTAATTGTTGTCGTTTTCAAATTCAATAAATGTGCGAACTCAAGTTATATTATTTGCATGTTTTATGGATCTCGATCTCGATTTAATCAAACGTGTATGTTGCAACGTTGTTCGGGAATAAATATTATAAAAAAATTCCAAGTTATAAAAGTTTTAAGTTAAATAGTTAACTTAGTTAGTTTTTATTAAGGGAAAACTAATTAGAAAACCTTGAAACTAACTAAAGTAAATATGAGGGGCCAAAATTGTCAAAACCTGAAAGTTTAAAAAAAATCTCCTTGCTGCTGTTACTCGTTATTCCCGCCAAAACCAATTCCGGCCGCCGGAAATTTATTCTGGCGAGGCCTTAAATTCAAGTATTTGTGTCCGTTTCAATGTTTTATCATTCCAAAGGTTTCTCTCCATCATATACGGGTCATTTGACTAATAATTATGCGTTTCAACAAAGTTTTAAGGCGTCTTTAATGACCACCAAAACATGAAACCGATCGGAGGTATTATACCAAGTGAAACGCTCGTTTTCTCGCATATATATACAAATTGATCTCACCACTTTATCTCTGCACCTTCACACAACAAAACCCACAACAAATTTCACGTTAAAAACGTCCAGAAAGCCTTTTAATTGCGTTTTTTTTTCGAGCCAAGAAGCTTCAATTGTGATCCTAAAACGAGTTGTAAGTGTTCAATTTTGTTTGTTTTGTCTTAGTCGAGCATTGTAGGGTAAAACCCCCTTATTTCAGAGCTTCAATCGTGTTTGATTCGGGTTAATTGAACTTTGGTTGAGGTTAGGGTTCTTGGGTTAGATAAATTGGGGAAGAAGACACTTTTGTTAATAATATAAATACAAATCACGTTCAGATATATCAACAAATGGAATAGATGGACTAGTGGTTAATGCTGTTGGGTTGTACAAGGGGGATCCAGGTTCGACCCCTTGGACCACCACCCTTTTTGGTTTATATTTTTTTTTTGATTATACACATATATTATACATATAAACTTAGAATATTCGTAATAAATTCATTATTTGTCCAAAAATTATGAAAATTTAGACATAACATCTTGACATCTAAAATAAGATTTCCACACTTTTATTTTCCGGAAAATTTATCAATTTTATATTTTTATTGAATTTAATCGTTTTAATAATAATTAAATGATTAAAAATTCATTTTAAGGGATTTTAACCTCAAATTTTTTGGAGATTTATTTTAATGAACAATAAACTGAAATAAAATATAATTTCTCAGAAAATGATTATTTTTTTTTACTATTTTTAATCATTTAAAACACTATTTAAGCTTATTAAAAATGTTTTAAATGCAAATAAATTAAAAGAAATTATGGAAATATTATTTTAGTATTCCACATCATAAAATAATTATTTTTCATAATAATATCATTTTGGGATCATACCTTGTATTATTCATGCTATTTATATTTAAATTAGATATAATAATAAATTGTTTAATTAAATATAAATCATTAACTCTATTTCAAGGTTATTTTTCTATAAAATGGAATTTATATCTATATGTGAAACACATAAGAGTTTTAGTCATTTATTAATTTCATCGTAAATATATTTATTTCAAAAACTGTCGTTCAAATTATTACTAATAATTTCGTCTTCCCTAATACGAGTCTAGCAAGTCTTAATACCTTAAATGATTGGTTATCTTAGATTTTTAAGTCATTTTCCTCATTTAGTATTTTTATATATAGGTTGAATTCTTCGGAATTCCTAAGCCTTACGACGAACATTCTCGAAATTTATACTTAGCGAAACGGTAAGTATATCTTTCCCATTTCTTACTGTTTTACTATTTCGGGATGATTCATGTACCTATTAAATCAAGTTTCTATTTCTCATACTTAATGCAATTCTCATGTGTGTTTGCTTTATGTGATTTGGTGTGTATTATGCTTAATCATTAACCGCTGGGCGGCCTAGCATTACAGTGAATAGTACTATGGTATACCCCCTTGAGACTCTCTTGAGAGGATCTTGGTCATTGTCATGTTAATTCATTATTCAGTTTGTTAGTCATGTGTTAGTCATTATTCTCAGGTTTGGTTTTGACTGATACTACTTATTAGATATTTGCAAACGGTATACAACACATGAATTGCGAAACCTTTTTTATTTTTATACTACATATATCAAACGGGTATACTCACCAATACATTATATGTGTTGACAAAATTGTTTTGTACATGTTTCAGGTGACGTTTGATCTTATATGCTTTCACGCTTAGGCTGGACCTAGTGCTTAAATAAAAGTTGAATATTTATTATTTATGTTTGAGATTTATATTAAGACTCTTTGTATTTCGTTTTGAACAATGGAAGTTATTTGCTATTAATATTTACAATTTAGTCCATGTGCTATTGAACAATCGTCACTACGTGACACCTCGATGTTTCCGCCATCGGTTGGGGTGTTACAGATTGGTATCAGAGCCATGGTTATAGGGAATTAGGTTATTAGTAAATGCTTTTGACCTAGACTATAACTAAGCTACCCATTATATGCTTTCTTTTATTCTCATATTTCTTTAGACAGATTTTTCTCCTTTTATTTTTTTTTCATTATATTTAAGAAGATCATATTCCACAAACGAAACGAAAACACCAAGTTGGGAGTGATATCCATATCTTGGTGAATAGTTTCACTCCTTACATGATTTATTTATTTATCTTGGAATATTTTCCTTTCGAGATAGGAGACGTCCAAATCTCAAGGAATCTATCCCTCCAAAAGAAACTTAAACCACTAAGCTAGGAGTGATATCCTTATCTTAGTGACCAGTTTCACTCCATCGTATTTTTACTTTTTGGAAGTATATCTCTAAGTTAGGAGTGAAATCCACATCTCAAGGATATATATTTCCACATCTCAAGGATATATATTTTGGAAAAATTATTTGTGACGGGGCACGTGCAATCTGGAAGGGTGAGCGCATGTATTCTGAGTTTTCTGGCTAGGTTGGTAATTCGCATAAATCCCAATCAGACGAGGGACCCGTTTACCTACCTGGGGATTCTCGGGATGAGCATTCACTTATAGGCTAAAGTATGCCCCCACGAGTCACTAATAATATTTCAATTTCTTTGGCTAGTCACCAGTTTCCTGAGAAACAACCCCAAATATCTCATTTTATTCTTGATATTTCATTTGCTTTTATCATGATTTGATTTTCATTATTAAAAAAAATTTCCTATGTTGATTTCTAAGTTACTCTTTAAATTATGCAAAATTTCTCGTATGCTATGTGTCATTCAAAATCTTGGAATTGAATCTCATAGGTGTTGCTTTATTTTGTAGATGTTTGATCGCGAATCTCGCAAAAGAGCTTCTAAGCGTCAAGCTAAGTTGAAGTCTGATCAGCGTATCGCGACCATGCTCAATGACAAGTTGGAAACACTTGTTCCTAACATTATTAATGCTATTATTCCAAAACTTCACCCGAACGGTAGCTCAAATGGGAACTCTAATGGAAATGCGGGTGGAAATGGTGGAACAAGTGAGAATAAGTGCACATTCAAACATTTCAACTCTTGCCATCCCAACAAGTTTAATGGCACAGATGGAGCCACTGGGTTACTTGAATGGTTCGAAAGTATGGAGAATACGTTCATTAATAGCGACTGTCCAGCCAACCTACGGGTTCGTCATGCCACGGGTGTTCTTCAAAAGAGATCGCTCACTTGGTGGAATGGTGAAAAACATGCTCGAGGGACGGAAGCTGCTTTAGCTATGTCTTGGAATGATTTCAAAATTTCCATGACTACTGAGTTCTGTCCTCGTAATGAGATGAAGAAATTGGAGGATGAATTCTATCATCTCAAACAGGATAGTGGAAACAACGTTCCCTACAACAACCGTTATCACGAGCTGAGCTTACTGATTCCTTGTATGGTGACACCACTGCCCTTAGCCATTGAGAAGTATATTGAGGGATTACCACCTCAGATCCATGATACAGTTATGGGGAGTAAACCTGCTACTGTAGAGGATGCCATTCGTCTTGCAGCATCTCTTACCGACAAGCATGTCAAAGATGGTACCCTGACCCGTAAAGGTACTAAGCGACCCACTGAAACCTCTTCAACCCCTGCTACTACTGAACCTCTCAAAGCTACCTCTGCCTCTACCTCTACTTCTGGATCCAACAAGAAACGTAAAGGTAGAAGTTAAAATTATGCTGTTGTTGCACCTATTAATCAAATTCCCGCTACTAACCCACCTGCCGCACCTCAAGCCCAATCTGGCCCAAAACCTTATACTGGCATTTTCCCCAAGTGTAGTAAATGCAACTGGCACCACCCTACTGACCGAGCTTGCTGGAAGTGTGACAATTGCGGCAAAATAGGTCATACTACTTCTCACTGCCGAGAAACTAAATCTGGGAATGCTCAAAACTAGAGGACTGGTCAACCCAGAACTTGTTATGCTTGTGGTGATCCTAACCACAGGCAAGATAGGTGTCCTCATCTGACTGCTTTTATCCAGTCTCGTCAGCAAACTCCAGCAGCCCCAGCAGTTCCAGCAATCCAAGCAGCTCCAGCTCGCGGCCGTGCTTTCAATATTAATGCTAATCAAGCTCAAGCTGCCAATGATGTGGTCAACGGTACATTTCTTATTAACAATTTGTATGCTTCAATTTTGTTTGATACCGGTGCGGATAGGAGTTTTGTCTCGTTAGAATTTGAACACTTACATGCTCGTGATCGTTCTCACCTTACACATCCTTTTACCATGGAAGTTGCTGATGGAAATCCTATTGTCATAAAATCTGTGATCCGCAATTGCACGTTGAATCTAAATGACAATGATTTTTCTATTGACCTAGTACCCATGAAATTGGGTAGTTTCGATGTCATAGTAGGCATGGACTGGCTTTCTAAACACCATGCCGAGGTTGTTTGCTTTGAAAAGTATATTCGAATTCCACTTCCATCTGGTGAATCTTTATCTGTTTATGGGGAGACGACATCGAAGGGTTTGAAACTCATGTCTTGTACTCAAGCTCAAAAATATCTTCGTAAGAAGTATATATCTTTCTTGGCTCATGTTGTGGAAAAGAAGGATAAGGGTAAGAGTATTCAAGATGTTCCAGTTTTGTGTGATTTTCCAGAGATTTTTCCTGAGGATTTATCTGGTTTACCTCCTTTTCGCTGTGTTGATTTCCGTATTGATCTTGTTCCTGGTGCTACTCTCGTCGCTAAAGCTCCATATCGTCTTGTACCTTCGGAAATGCAAGAACTTGCTAGCCAACTTCAGGAATTAACTGACAAAGGTTTCATTCGTCCGAGTTCCTCGCCTTGGGGAGCTCCAATATTGTTCGTTAAGAAGAAAGATGGGACTTTTCGTATGTGCATCGACTATCGTGAACTTAATAAGCTTACGATAAAGAATCGATACCCTCTACCTCGCATCGATGATCTTTTTGATCAACTTCAGGGTGCAGTTTGTTTTTCGAAGATCGACCTTCGTTCTGGATATCATCAACTTCGTGTTTATGAGGATGACATTCCCAAAACCGCCTTTCGAACTCGTTACGGTCACTATGAGTTCATGGTTATGCCTTTCGGTCTAACCAATGCACCTGCGGTTTTCATGGATCTTATGAATCGAGTTTGCAAACCTTTCTTGGACAAATTTGTAATTGTATTCATCGACGATATCCTCATCTACTCCAAATCCAGAACTACCCATGAACAGCATCTTCGCCAAGTTTTAAGTCTTCTTCGTGATGAGCAACTGTATGCCAAGTTCTCCAAATGTGAATTTTGGCTTAAGGAAGTTCAATTCCTTGGTCACGTAATAAACGACAAAGGAATACACGTAGACCCTGCTAAGATTGAAGCCATAAAAAGCTGGATTGTACCTAAAACTCCCACTGAGGTTCGTTCGTTTCTTGGTCTTGCTGGTTACTACCGTCGTTTCATTGCCAACTTTTCAAAGATCGCGGTTCCTCTTACCTCTTTGACTCACAAAGATAAACCTTTCATGTGGGGATCCAGTCAGGAAGAAGCATTTCAAACTTTGAAACAAAAGCTTTGCGACGCTCCTGTTCTCTCTCTTCCTGATGGTGTTGACGATTTTGTGGTGTATTGTGATGCATCTCACCTAGGCCTTGGTTGTGTTCTCATGCAAAGAGGCAAGGTCATCGCTTATGCATCACGACAGTTGAAAACATCTGAGAAAAATTACACTACCCATGATCTTGAACTTGGGGCCGTTGTGTTCGCGTTGAAAATTTGGAGACACTATCTGTATGGTACTAAATGTGTGGTCTTTACTGATCACAAAAGTCTTCAACATATTTTCAACCAAAAAGATCTAAATATGCATCAACGTCGATGGGTTGAATTTCTAAATGATTATGATTGTGAGATTCGCTATCATCCTGGAAAAGCGAATGTTGTGGCTGACGCTCTTAGTCGCAAGGCGTATACACAACTTAACTGCATCCAGACCCATGACCTCAAACTTCGAATCTATGAAGCCCAACATGTTTCGGTCACTGAAGGAAATATGTACAACGAAATGTCATGTGGAGCTGAAAATCTTTTGGAGACGAAACATGGATTGCTCTATCTCTCCAATCGTCTATGGATTCCTGATCGTGATAATCTTAGAACCTTTATCATGGATGAGGCTCATAAGACTCGTTACTCCATCCACCCTGGTGCAGATAAGATGTATCAGGATCTGCGTCCCATGTATTGGTGGCCAGGTATGAAGAAGGATATAGCTCACTACGTAGCTAAATGCCTTACTTGTGCCAAGGTCAAAGCTGAGCATCAACGTCCATCTGGTTTGCTTGTACAACCAGAGATTCCTGTGTGGAAATGGGAGAACATTGCTATGGACTTCATTACTAAATTACCCCGCACTGCACGAGGTCATGATAGTATATGGGTCATTGTGGATCGTTTAACCAAATCTGCACACTTTTTACCCATTCGTGAGACTTATTCGGCTGAGAAACTGGCTAATCTTTATATCGCCGAGATCATTAGTCGTCATGGGACTCCTTTGAGCATCATTTCTGATCGTGACAGCAAGTTCACTTCTCGTTTTTGGCAAACTCTTCATGACGCGTTGGGAACTAAACTAAATCTTAGCACAGCATACCATCCTCAGACAGATGGTCAAACGGAGCGTACTATCCAAACACTAGAAGATATGCTTCGGGCTTGTGTCATAGATTTTGGTGGTAATTGGGATTCACACTTGCCTTTGGTTGAGTTTTCGTATAATAACAGCTATCATGCCAGTATCTGTATGGCACCTTTTGAAGCCCTTTATGGTCGCAAATGTCGTTCTCCTGTGTGTTGGAGTGAGGTCGGTGATACTCTCATTACTGGTCCTGAACTTGTCCAGGAAACAACAGACAAAATTGCGGTTATTCGTGGATCCTTACTAGCAGCTCAGAGTAGACAGAAGAGTTACGCTGACCAGAGGCGTAAACCCTTGGAATTTCAAGTTGGTGACATGGTCCTTCTCAAAGTCTCACCTTGGAAGGGTGTTTTTCGGTTCGGGAAAAAGGGAAAGCTTGCTCCAAGATATGTAGGCCCATTTAAGATTTTGGAAAGAGTTGGAAAAGTGGCTTACAGGCTAGATCTTCCCGATGAACTCAGCAACGTTCACCCTACCTTCCATGTATCGAACTTGAAAAAGTGTTTGGCGGATGAGAATTTGCATGTTCCACTGGAGGAGATTCAGGTTGACGAATCGATGCGTTTCACGGAGAAACCCATGGAAATTATGGATCGTGAAGTCAAGACTCTTAAGCGTAGCCGTATTCCTATTGTCAAGGTTCGTTGGGAATCTAAACGTGGCCCAGAATTTACTTAGTAACGTGAAGACCAAATGAAGACGAAGTACCCTCATCTCTTTACAGGAACCTCCACTTGAAATAAATTTCGAGACGAAATTATCTAAAGTAGGGGAGACTGTGACATCCGTCACCCTCGGCTTTTATCTAATTTACAATTTTAGTCCTTCTAATATTTCCTGTAATTGTTGTCGTTTTCAAATTCAATAAATGTGCGAACTCAAGTTATATTATTTGCATGTTTTATGGATCTCGATCTCGATTTAATCAAACGTGTATGTTGCAACGTTGTTCGGGAATAAATATTATAAAAAAATTCCAAGTTATAAAAGTTTTAAGTTAAATAGTTAACTTAGTTAGTTTTTATTAAGGGAAAACTAACTAGAAAACCTTGTAACTAACTAAAGTAAATATGAGGGGCCAAAATTGTCAAAACCTGAAAGTTTTAAAAGAAAAAAAAATCTCCTTGCTGCTGTTACTCGTTATTCCGGCCAAAACCAATTCCGGCCGCAAGAAATTTATTCCGGCGAGGCCTTAAATTCAAGTATTTGTGTCCGTTTCAATGTTTTAGCATTCCAAAGGTTTCTCTCCATCGTATACGGGTCATTTAACTAATAATTATGCGTTTCAACAAAGTTTTAAGGCGTCTTTAATGACCACCAAAACATGAAACCGATCGGAGGTATTATACCAAGTGAAACGCTCGTTTTCTCGCATATATATACAAATTGATCTCACCACTTTATCTCTGCACCTTCACACAACAAAACCCACAACAAATTTCTATGTTAAAAACGTCCAGAAAGCCTTTTAATTGCGTTTTTTTTTTCGAGCCAAGAAGCTTCAATTGTGATCCTAAAACGAGTTGTAAGTGTTCAATTTTGTTTGTTCTGTCTTAGTCGAGCATTGTAGGATAAAACCCCCTTATTTCAGAGCTTCAATCGTGTTTGATTCTGGTTAATTGAACTTTGGTTGAGGTTAGGGTTCTTGGGTTAGATAAATTGGGGAAGAAGACACTTTTGTTAATAATATAAATACAAATCACGTTCAGATATATCAACAAATGGAATAGATGGACTAGTGGTTAATGCTGTTGGGTTGTACAAGGGGGATCCGGGTTCGACCCCTTGGACCACCACCCTTTTTGGTTTATATTTTTTTTTGATTATAGACATATATTATACATATAAACTTAGAATATTCGTAATAAATTCATTATTTATCCAAAAATTATGAAAATTTAGACATAACATCTTGACATCTAAAAGAAGATTTCCACACTTTTATTTTCCGGAAAATGTATCAATTTTATATTTTTATTGAATTTAATCGTTTTAATCATAATTAAATGATTAAAAATTCATTTTAAGGGATTTTAACCTCAAATTTTTTGGAGATTTATTTTAATGAACAATAAACTGAAATAAAATATAATTTCTCAAAAAATGATTATTTTTATTTTTTTTTACTATTTTTAATCATTTAAAACACTATTTAAGCTTATTAAAAATGTTTTAAATGCAAATAAATTATAAGAAATTATGGAAATATTATTTTAGTATTCCACATCATAAAATAATTATTTTTCATAATAATATCATTTTGGGATCATACCTTGTATTATTCATGCTATTTATATTTAAATTAGATATAATAATAAATTGTTTAATTAAATATAAATCATTAACTCTATTTCAAGGTTATTTTTCTATAAAATGGAATTTATATCTATATGTGAAACACATAAGAGTTTTAGTCATTTATTAATTTCATCGTAAATATATTTATTTCAAAAACTGTCGTTCAAATTATTACTAATAATTTCGTCTTCCCTAATACGAGTCTAGCAAGTCTTAATACCTTAAATGATTGGTTATCTTAGATTTTTAAGTCATTTTCCTCATTTAGTATTTTTATATATAGGTTGAATTCTTCGGAATTCCTAAGCCTTACGACGAACATTCTCGAAATTTATACTTAGCGAAACGATAAGTATATCTTTCCCATTTCTTACTGTTTTACTATTTCGGGATGATTCATGTACCTATTAAATCAAGTTTCTATTTCTCATACTTAATGCAATTCTCATGTGTGTTTGCTTTATGTGATTTGGTGTGTATTATGCTTAATCATTAACCGCTGGGCGGCCTAGCATTTCAGTGAATAGTACTATGGTATACCCCCTTGAGACTCTCTTGAGAGGATCTTGGTCATTGTCATGTTAATTCATTATTCAGTTTGTTAGTCATGTGTTAGTCATTATTCTCAGGTTTGGTTTTGACTGATACTACTTATTAGATATTTGCAAACGGTATACAACACATGAATTGCGAAACCTTTTTTATTTTTATACTACATATATCAAACGGGTATACTCACCAATACATTATATGTGTTGACAAAATTGTTTTGTACATGTTTCAGGTGACGTTTGATCTTATATGCTTTCACGCTTAGGCTGGACCTAGTGCTTAAATAAAAGTTGAATATTTATTATTTATGTTTGAGATTTATATTAAGACTCTTTGTATTTCGTTTTGAACAATGGAAGTTATTTGCTATTAATATTTACAATTTAGTCCATGTGCTATTGAACAATCGTCACTACGTGACACCTCGATGTTTCCGCCATCGGTTGGGGTGTTACATCACAACTGTCACCCCCTCATCATTTAACCCTAAAATCGGTCTCACATCAGAATGTGGATCCCCAACACTAGAAGTGTTAGATTCATTATCCGATGCAGAGTCAGATTTGATTGAACTCTCTGATGTTATTGAGAGTAAATTGTGGTTCTCAAATAACACTAGGGATGGAACAGCCTTGTAGTTTGCACTACTAGGTTGTGAGGGTTCTTCAATGATATGGTCAACCACATAAGCAATGTGTTTGTAACTTTCAAGCTTTTTGTTGACCTTTTCAGCAAAGCATTTGATGGTTGCCATTTCTAATTTTGTTTCTTCAAGTTCATTTATCTAACTGTTTATAGCAAGTTATTTTAAAGAAAGAGTTTTCTTTAGATCAGAAATGTCCTTTTTATAACCATTAAGCACTTTGTTAAACTCATAGGCTTCCTTGCGATAAGATTGACAGTTGATTCTCGCACTCTCAAGTTGAACCTTGAGTTGCTTGTTTTACTCTGTCAGTCTATCACAAGTTCCACATTACTTATCACTATTCATATCAATAGTGGATTCAGAACTTACCTGTTTCGGAGGATCAGTCATAGCCATCAAAGCAAAATGCTCTTCTCAACTTGTGATTCTTAAACAGAAAGATCAGCTTCATCTACCATCTCCTAAATTTTTACTTCAGAAACCTTCTCAGTCTCCAAAACATCTCCAACTATCCCGACTCCTCTAAGTCTATCTTCTGAGCAACACAAGCTACCTTCCCAGCAGTAATTTCTCAACACCCAATTGCATCCCCGTCCAGTCAAAACCTTCATCCTTTTGTATCACCAAAGCCTGATTTTGGTTTTCGGTTTGTGTTTGACTATTTGGTGTGGAAATAGGAATAATGGTTCTGGTTGTATTATGTGGTGTTTGAGTTTGCGTCTAGTTAGGTGTAGTTGTTTGTCTAGCAGAGTTATTCTGTGAGGTGTTCTGTCGGGTTCGGTAATTATTTTATTGTTGATTGTTATTGTTGTTTTGGCTTTGATAGGTTACTTGGTTCTGAGATTGACGGTTTTGGTAATTTGAGTTGAATTGATTTCTGTTACCTTCTTGAGCTGGCTGAGTGCATTCCCCCTTGAAATGACCTTTAGCACCACAATTAAAACAAGTGACTTTGACTTTGTTGAAGCCATATGTGGTGTTAGGTGATGAAGCCAAATCAGTTCTTCCTGTCTTCTCAATAAATTCAGTTGCTCGTCTCATAACACTCGCAAAAGCCCATTGGATATCGATAAGCTCCATTTCTTCCTTATCAATCTGAGCATAGTCTTCATTGGTTAGATTGTTGTTACTAATTTGACTAGCCACCAGGCCATTGTATAAAGCAACCATTGCTGAAACCAATGCAATGTGTTGCTGAGCAACTTCAACTGTGACATTGTTCATGTTAGATGTTTCCAACACTACCGGACTTTGACTTGGTTGATTTGGGTTCATTTGAGGAATATTAGGTTGTTGTTGAGGTTGATTCATACTAGATGTATAACATGCTGCTTGTTGCATTGGTGAAAACGTTGGAATATAAGAATTAGTATATGATGGTGGTGTATAGGATGATGTTTGAGCAAGGTAATTTATTGGGTTTTTAGGTGGTTCCATTACACTTGAGACACATGCAATGTGTGGAGCAACAGTACCTCCAACACTCGAACTAGCCAAAGTAGAAGATGTACCAGCATGATACAACTCCGGATTCTGAGAAAATTGTGATCTCTTTGCTTTCCTCTTCTCTTCTAGCTCTTTGTTCTCCAGCTTTTGAATAAGCTCATTGATGGTCCAGTATTGATAAGCATCTTTCTCCTTTAAGACCTCAATATGTTGGTTCCAATACGGTGGTAGACAATCAGCAAATTTGTCTACCAACTCTGACATGGGAATCTTTATATCATAGTTCAACAATTCAGTCAAAAGATGACAATATCTCGGAATAAGTTCCTTCAAAGTCTCATTCCACACATAGATAAATTTCTCAAATTCCTTTCTCAATTCTTCTATTCTCAACTTTCTTGTTTTCTCGTTACCATCATGACGATTCTTCAACATATCCCAAAGCTGTTTGGAAGTAGTACATGATCCAAACTGATGTAGAAGATCAGTATTGATAGCTTGAGATAGTTGGGAGAAAGCCTTCTTCTCCACTGCAAACATCTTCTTTTCATCATCAGCTAAACTCTCAAGAGGAATTGGTTTACCTGTATTCTCCAACACTGGTGCAACATATCCTTTAGCAATCATCTACCATGCCTCTGTACCTTCTAATCCCATCCCTTCGAAGTGAATCTAAACTTTTTATGCCATTGATTGTAGTCTATCATCTCCATCAGCTTCGGTGGATGACTCCCGCTACCTAAAGACAAATCATTTATTAGAGTAGAAATAGCATTTGTAGTTTGAGAGTGTACCGCTGCTGCCGCAACTCCCCAATAATCATTCATGGGTTGCTGTGGAGGTTGAGCAACATTCTGTGGAATCGAACTACTCATCGCGAGGTAATTGATCGGCTGAGATGGTTAAGTGTTCGTCTTTTGTGCAGCTACAGTCCAAGGATCCATGGTAACGTGTTGTTGCTGTGTAGTATTAGGCCTAGGTGTTGTTGGAAATCCCCACATATCGTCTATGAAGTTTGAAATACAAAACACTTAGAAAATTTCTTAACAGAATCTTCCTTCGACCCTTTTTCACAATCGGGGATCGAATGTGAAAAATGTCCAAGTTCGCCCCTTAAATCTGACTCGAATGTAGAAAATATAACACACTAACTCACTTTCGACCGTTTACAACCCACGTTCGACCTCCCGTAAGGTCGAATGTTCCAAACTTGGTCGAATGTACAAACCCAACACATACAGCTTCTAGGTTCGACCTAAAATAATCACTTTTGACCTGAAAATGTAAGGCCCCAAACCCGGGCACCCTACAGTCGGGTCTCATTACAATGTACCATTTAAAAATCACCAATTTTATTAAAATCACGCAGCGGAAAAATAACTACAACGGTACAAATTGTTTTAAAAAAAATAGTTTGTTAATAAACCTGAAAACTACGAATGCCATCCATGCTAGCCAAGAGGCATCACCAACTCAAAGAACCTGCAAAACAATCTAACATACATGCAAAAGTCAGCTACGCTGAGTGAGTTCTAATAGTTTAAGTTTATGGATTACAAA
This sequence comes from Ambrosia x helenae, assembly GCA_030844895.1. NCBI lineage: Eukaryota > Viridiplantae > Streptophyta > Magnoliopsida > Asterales > Asteraceae > Ambrosia > Ambrosia x helenae. Next base: position 77,887,561 of record CM061233.1, read on the forward strand.
TACCTCATAAAACACTTTAATTTAAAACCCAACTTCATCACCTTAAAAATCATCATTAATTATATAAATATTTTATCATCAACACCCCACCCCAACACCACTCGTAACCATAACTGGCTTATCACCCATCTTGACCCACGGCTATGACTGTGCAACTTCTTTTACGCATTCAACCATTCCCTCTACAACACAATGTTTCTACACATGTCTAGTTCATCTATACTCCTTTTAATTGTACCGGGCACCCCCAAATACAATTCATCACAAGGACTCTATATTATCATCTATAACAAAACACAACACATACCCACCAACTTATCTATATGGATGCAAATAAAACACATAAGGTGGGAACCTTCCACACAATTCGTCAAATCACAAAGAAGTGGCCCTCTCTAGGACAAGTCGATATCCTCTTTCATCGACGGCCCGTCACACTCTCAAAACTCATCACGTAAACGTGACAATCATCTTTAACCTCTTTAACTCATCGTGCCGCAAGGACAACGACAATCATCTTTAACACATCGTGTCACAAGGACAATGACAATCATCTTCGCCACTAAGTCTTACTCTTTAAAACACCACGAGGGTGCTACATCTTTCACACAAAACACGTAGAGACTAACAATATGCCTAGAACTCAAAATCTATCATCTTCTCTTAAATACACATTATCCTTTGTCATTTCAACTAACTACTTGTCTAGAACGACGCACTACGCAAGAAATCCACTACTACAATGCCACACAAGGAAACTCGATTAATTCCCTTTCGCATCTTGAATACACATTACCCACCGTATCGTCTAGCGCAAAAACGTGAAGCACATAAGGTGGAACATATCACACAATATAGTTAAGTCACAAAGATATGACCGAGCCTTGTGACAACCCGTCGCCACCCCGAAGGTAACAACCCGTTGCCACCCTAGTTCAACAACCCGTCACTACCCTGAAGGTAATGACTATATGGATATGTCGACACCACCACTTAGATCGATGATCCACAACATTAGTAACCAGTTGCCACCCCAAAGGTAACGACCGTATAGACACGTCGACACCACCACATAGATCGACAAACTCAACATTGGTAACCCGTCGCCACCCGAAGATAACGAACCATGACCAATAACCCGCATCAGCACCTCAAGGATGCTACATCACACAAAACATATAGACACCTACACACACATTCACCATGTCTAGGGTCTCATCATACTATAATGTAGGTTAACTACACACCTCTTTTAATCAACATCACCGCGTTCATTTAATTCTAAGACTTTAATTAATCATTTTCTCATACTCATCCCATAATCGTATTGCCTCGACAAGTGACTAAATGACTGACTCGAACCGACACATACACTGTGAAAGGTATCTCTAAACCTATAGCCACATTTAACCGTCTCATTGGAAAACGTTGATGAAAACATTTAAGTCGTAAAGATCTTTAATTTATTCGACATCTTAACATTTGCCTAAAATCATTTAAACATGTATGATAGCCCCAAAAATATATTTAAATAAAAATAGGGGGATTAGAACTCACCAGTTGCAAAGCATCCAACCCACACGTTAAACTGCCACGAACAATGTCCTCAAACGAACTCCGTAACCGAATAAGCCGTAGTTACTACCAAATCCAATATCAATTCATAATCCGACTACTCCAAACCATCCAACGATTTCCATGCATGTTCTACTAGCACATGATATGCAAAATAATAAATAACTCTTAATAGAAAAATGATGATCACACAATACCATTCACGTGCATTGTGGCCTCCATGCAACAATTACCCACCATGACTTTTAATAATCAAAACACATATCATTATTAGCCTCTAACTCCATGCAACATAGAACACCAAATCATCTTCCTTTGCTTTAAGACATGACCCTGCCTACATTGTATCGTTGATATCATCCCTTGCATATAAAACCCATAATCAACTCTACATTACAACTAAGATGCGCATAAGCATCTATCCAACCAACCTCAGCATCTTGTAATCGTTATACTCAATTAAAGCTAACTTATTTATAAAATTTCATGCATATATATATATATATATATATATATATATATATATATATATATATATATATATATATAGTGTAAGTATCCCCAAGAAACCCTTGTTATTTGGTAAACCAAATAAACCCTATATGTGGCCATTATGAAGCCACATCATCAAGAATCATTATTATTTTTTTTAATGAAAAAGGGTAAGATGGTCTTTTTACCATATGGCATCTTTTTCACCATCACATCAACCTTTTTCTTTTTTCACACTCCCCCATGTTTTTACTATGTACTTCTCACCAAACCATCTCTTACCCACGATTTTCTCTTACAAACATCCACTTTTATTTTCCCAAAGATTCACCAACCTTCCCACACCTTTCTTCATCAACCATCCATGGAAGTTAACCTTCAAGATCCACCTTTAGACATGGATTCTTCATTTTCATCTCCTCCACGTGGTGTGATTCTCAACAACTTTGCAGGGGATGTCACCATTGCAGGTTTGTACCTGAAACCCTTTTCGTATTTTTTTTTTCGTTTTTTTAACATTTTTTCTCACACATGTGTGTGGCTACTGAGTTGATGGATCTACGTTTGCAGTCCCAGGCTTCGCAAGAATCCCATTTGTTGTAACTACTCTAATATGGAAACCATTTATCTTGGTGGAAAGGTTTGTTTGTCCATTTAAACCATTTATCTTGTTATTCTTTTTTCTTTTTTGAACTACCACCGACACCACCCTTTTTGGAGTTGTTTTTTTTATTAGGTTTGTTTTTGTCTCTGTGTTCTGTTTTGGGTCTTTGCTAGATTTTTTTTTCAGCGACTATGTGTAAACATTTTTTTTATTTTGAAGCTGTGTTGATGCTCTCTATTCTTATTGTTTGACCCACCATAAAGATCATAGGTAAATTTGTTGGTTAAAGTTTATGCACTCCATGTGTTTGATGAAATGCCTGAGTGGATAATATTGTTGTGTTTTATGTTAATTTAAGTGCAGAATGTAATGTTGTATTTTACTTGTTGTTTGTTGTTTATTAGATTCTTTTTCACTGGTTCTGGTTTTTTGTTTATAATGTCTTTTTGTGGTTTGGATATATGCACTCCATGTGTTTGATTAAATGCCTGACTGGGTTAACATGTGTTACTTCTGTTAGTATGTTAGATGATGAGTTGGTCACACCGTTTAACACCTTATCTATTGTTTTGCAGTTGATAACGAAGACCCCTCACCGGTTATGTTAACATACGAAGTCCAAGGAAGCCGAGAAAAATATGTAGAAAAACTTTTGAATAACGTCTTCTTTTTGGTATTCAAAATTATAGAGTTACTAGATTTATTTTGTTAAAGTGGTTAATAGTTTGTAATGATACTTTGTAATAACATGTGTTAATAGTTTGTGTGTTTTATTTCTCAGTAAACTTATGATTTGAATGTCATGGGGTAGGTTTATCTCTTGTTCAATAGTTTGTAATGATAGTTTGTAATAACACGTGTTACCAAATAACAATTGTGTTTGATAACACATGTTCACATTTGGGCCCCGACTAACATATGTTACTCCTGTTTAGTATGTTAGATGATGACTTGGTCACACCGGTTAATATCTCATCTATTGTTTTGCAGTTGATAACGAAGACCCCCACTGGTTAACATATGTTAACAAAACGAAGTCGAAGGAAGCCGAGAAAAATATGTAGAAAAACTTTTTAATAACGTTTTCTTTTTTGTACTCAATGTATAGAGTTACTAGATTTATTTTGTTAAAGTGGTTAATAGTTTGCAATGATACTTTGTAATAACGTGTGTTAATCGTTTGTGTGCTTTATTTCTCAGTAAACTTATGATGTGAAAACTATAGGGGGTAAGCAAGACAAAAAAAAAAGGCTGACAAAATAAACATAAGTTTAACATATGTTACCAAATAATACATGTTAACCTCTTATGCAACATTAACATATGTTAACCTTCCATGCAGTTCATTTGAATGTCATGGGTAGGTTTTTGTGTGGTTCAAAAGTTTGTAATGATACTTTGTAATAACGTGTGTTAATAGTTTGTTAATACAACAAGGGTAACACTTGTTATCACACCTTACAAACACACCTAGTGTTACTCTTTTTTGTTGGTAGGGGTTTAAGGTTTTTACCAGGTTAACACATGTTACCATATTTGCATACACAAGGATAACACATGTTATTACACATCTCAAACAGACATAGTATTTTACTCTTTTGTTTAACTTAACACATGTTAGCTTACAACCACGATAATAACACGTGTTAACAGAAATTATAACGGTGTTTTTTTGTGCTGATTCCCACAGGTTAAGTTTAACGGAAGTGATAACACAGCTGTTTGTTCTTGTATGGCTTTCATATGAACTGGGTATCTATGTCGCCATGTTTTTTGCTTCTAGCAGTTACTTAGTGCATATGATCTTTTTAAGCCTTTGTTATGTATAAGTTAAACTATGTGACACGTCTTAATAATGTGTGTTAATAGTTTGTATGCTATGTTTACTTATTTCTTTGGTAACTTATGAAGTGAAAACAGGTTACCTACTAGGCACGTTAACACATGTTACCCTATATGCACGTTGATTTTACCGTCCTGTTAGGCACGTTGATTTGTCCAAATAACACATGTTACCTACTAGGCACGTTGATTTGGCCAAATAACACATGTTACCCTCGTAAAAATACATGCAACTACCTGTATACTTCTGTTATATTAGACTTAAAGCTAGTAGGTTCTAATAAATGCTACAAAATTAATCATCGAGATATAAAAACTAAAAAAACAAAACAAACAATTAAACAGTAACAATTCAATTCCAACGTAAATCACAAGCAAAATAAACCAACACAAGAATAAAAAATATATAAAAAAACTCAATAGAATATGTAAATATTCATACATATCAGCAACAAAAACAACACAATCTCATCTTTTTTATAACTTTTGAAGATGAAGATAAACCAAATAAAGAACACCAAGAAGATGAAGATAAACCAAATAGATCCGGTTACCACCACTATTGCTAACATTCAACAACAAGATGAAGAACACAAAGAATATGAAGATGGGGGAGGGGAAGATGGACGAGAGAGAGAGAGAGAGACAAAAACGAGAGAGGGTTGCTGAGAGAGAGACGGAACGACGGTGGTGGTGGTTGATGATTTTTTTGAAGGTGTATGCTTATTGTTTTTCATTAGTGTAGAAGATGGTTGATGATTTTCTTTAAAGATGATAATGAAGAAGAAGAAGAAGAAGGAGGAGGGAGGAGAGAGATTGTGGCATTGGAAAGATGAGAGAGGAGAGAGGTGATGACATTGAAAAGATGAGAGAGGAGAGATGATTTGATGTGGTACTTATGAGAGAGAGAGAGGAGTTGGTTGTTCCCCATATTACCCCTGAATCATCTTTTGGATATTAAAAAATTAATTTTTCTGATTGGAAGTACAATGGTTTAATCTAGACCATTGATGGCATGTAATGGATGGATAGGATGGAGTTTATTTGGTTTACTACATAACAAAGGGTTTTCACAATATCCATACCCTATATATATATATATATATATATATATATATATATCCTATGCACCACCATGTATTAATAGAATCTCAAAGTTTCGGATCACCCAAACCCAGACAATGCAACCACCCTCGTCACCTTCCTCGACCAACACAACCACCCTCATCACCTCCACAACATCACCGAGCACCAAGCTCTGTCATCAACTCCCACCTTTAACCAACCACGCCATCGACCAGAACACAATCTCGCAACCGAACATCACCGCGTTCAACTTCCTACGCTGCTATGGCCATCGTTGGTTACCCCGGTTGTCGCCACCATAGGCCACCACGGCCAACCTCATTGTCTTCCTCGCACATTGTTATCTCTCCAGGGCTATAACCATCAACATCTAGAACACCATCTCTACCGCTCACTTCTCTATTTGATCCACCATACCCATCACCGGTAACTATCCCGACTATGCAAACCATCTGAACCACCATCGCACGCCACCATCACCACGACACATCCGATACTCTATCGTAGCTCATTGTAATGCATAACAAAACATCATAAACGAACAAGTAAAACGCATACGAGACATGTAGGGAATTACCTCCCAATAATGTTGGAGCCGCGTAATAAGAAGCACTGCTAACCACCGATTACTTATGTCGTCGCCCGAGTTCTACTCCTGATCTAATCTCTCTCCCTCTCTACGTTTTTTTTTTTTTGCAGCCGCAACACACCTAGGGCTTTTCATAGCCATAGGGTTTGCTTGTAGATCAATTTTAAATGCTAAAATGTTACACTTACGTTCCCTCCATTTTCTTATGTTGGCAACTTGTTTTTAAAGTAACCGAAACCGTCTTTAAATAATGTCAAACGGGTCCATCTAATTATTTAAACTCACCCTTAGGCGCCAAACTCGTTTATCGGTTATATCCATTTTTTATGGCAAAATTCCAGAATGTTACAAGTCTACCCCCCTTAAAAGAGGATTCGTCCTCGAATCCCGCTCGTCAATGTCCATACGAATCAAAAGTCTTTACTTTACATGTCCACATCTTTGTGTGATGCCCTGTCACCATTAAAATATCATTATGGTCGCATTGATCTACAATCCAGTCTCTATCTATGAAAATTAAAAAGTTTTGTCCACCAACCATACTTGACTTTCTTAGCTTGAATCATTCGCTATTACTATCTCCAAAGAGCTTAACATTCGATGCCCTACTCATCGGGGGTACCCATCTCGTGCTCGACATCTCACCTCATAGAACATTACGGAGTGAGTTTCATAATTCCTAACGCGTAGGCTCTCATATGAAGTATCTCTAAACAATAAGCAACCATCTAATCATCGTATGGATCCTCATTGATGACATTGTCTACCTTACCCAATTCTCGTAACTACCATAAGCGTCAACATTATCCACATTATCACCCGACTCATCAATCGATACGCTCAAAATTCTCGTCGTTGCTGCTTGTTATAACCAGAAGTAGGCATACTGTGTTTACTATCGGCATTACAGTCGCTAAAGATCGCTGGCTGTAGAAAATTCTCGCATCACTTGCATCTGTCTAGCAACATAAAACACAACTTTCTTCATAGTCGAAGATCTTCAAGAGTTCGTGCAAATCTCCACTTAGGTAAACCGACGTATTAATTTCATCCAACTCAGCTGATGAACTTCTTGAGCTCGTGTATAAACTATCGTAAACCCAACAACGTAAGCTCCATAGATTACCTCATCATCGTCATCATGTCTAAACATTATCCACTAATTGTTCTCATTCATCTCATGGAGTTCAACTCTCGATGTTCACCTCAAGCTTGAGTCATCTCATCTCTATCAAGCAACCTCGACTCCTAAAATATTCGGAAACATGGTCGTCTAAGTCTCCAACGCAAAGTGTAACATCACAAAAAAAATTTCCCCAAATATAAACGCCCTTTATTTTTTTTTTTTTTGTTACACTTTATACAAAAGTACCTAAGTCTCCGTTATCCTAACTATATATATATATATATAATAATAAATAAATAAATAATAACTATGTGGTTGGACAACCAAGAATAGTTAGCCCATAACCCAATCAAATGTTAGTCCCCCCTCTTTGCATTAATTTTCGGAAGCCCAACTGAAGGCCCAGCCCACAGCAAGTCCAGCCCAAACACCCTCTCCCCTTTACTGTTTTAAAAATAAAAAAACAAGCTGAGGCCGGGGTTCGAACCCGAGTCCTCAGCCGGTTCAAGCTCACACCCATACACCAAACCAACTGCTCTAGCACTCTTATCTGTTTTAATCTCAACCTTTAAACCATATAACCCTTCACGGCCTTGTCTGCTTCTTCTTCTTCTGTTCGCTGCGATCAATCAGCCGGACAAACACACTAATTGGCAATCATGAACGCGTGATTGAGCCTGAAATGGAATGTTCTCATTGTCACCGGCCTGTCACGAGTCTATACGCGTATTATTATCGTCAATTCGTACTAATCATACCTAAATTAACAAAACCCATTTAATACAAGGTCAACCTTACCAATTGATTGATCTAGACACTTGCACTATAAATTGGACCTTAAACAACATTATCACATCGCCGAACAATCTCTTCCAACCCTCAATTTCTCCTGTAAATCTTCTGTTCTTGATTCCTACTCGCATTTTGACTTCGAGCCTTGACCGAGCAATCCGTTCGTAAACGTGTTTGTAAGTATAATTAATTTAATGGGTTTTGATCTTCGGCATTCACACATCAATAGCCCTAAGGTAAATTGGGCTATCTATGTGTGAATCAAACGATTGCAAATCTAGGGCTCGAAATAGTGTATTTTGGGGAAGAACACGATTGTAATTAGCTTATTTATTTTATACAAGCTGAAATCAAACACAACCACTGGTCTAGACCAAGTGGTTGTGTCTGGTGCCTTATACACGAGCCACCCTGTGACACCCGGCAACTTCCGGTAACTAACTTTTGAAAACTTAGTAAGTCTACCTTAGCGAGTCGCGCATACGTTACACATAACAAGGTCGGTCGAGTCGAGTCGCACATCATTAGGGTTTTAACATACGCAAGTCTCGGGTCCCGGGAATTGGTGATCGGGCGGGAACGTGTTAGTTATCGTGCATTATATGTTGGTAATCATTATGTGGCTTGTCGGTATGTGAAAACGTGATTACATATGTTAAAATAGGGTTTAACGCGCCAAAAACACGAACACCTGGACTATAGGCGATTAGGCTAGTGTGTGATAGCCTAATCGCCATTATTATAGGCGAGTAGGAGGTTATAGGGGCGAATAGGGGGCTATTCGCATGATGTTTCATGCGAGTAGCAGCCCTACTCGCCTATACTGCTGCGTACTCGCCTGAAATGCTTTGAACGATCAAAAACGCCTATAAATACCACCCTTGACCTCTAAAACATCATTTATTCAACCCTAGCCGTCCCATAACCTATCTCAACCCACAAACACCCTCTGGAACCTATTTTTACATCAAAACAACCATTTCCAAGCTTATTCCATCATCTCCTCTTGAATACAAGGTGTGTTCTTCAAACCCAAACCTTTAAATGATTATGTTTTACTCCCTAAACGTCCAGACCTGACTCATAAATGTTTTTGTCTTTAAAAAATTAATTTTTCTGATTGGAAGTACAATGGTTTAATCTAGACCATTGATGGCATGTAATGGATGGATAGGATGGAGTTTATTTGGTTTACTACATAACAAAGGGTTTTCACAATATCCATACCCTATATATTATATATATATATATATATCCTATGCACCACCATGTATTAATAGAATCTCAAAGTTTCGGATCACCCAAACCCAGACAATGCAACCACCCTCGTCACCTTCCTCGACCAACACAACCACCCTCATCACCTCCACAACATCACCGAGCACCAAGCTCTGTCATCAACTCCCACCTTTAACCAACCACGCCATCGACCAGAACCACAATCTCGCAATCGAACATCACCGCGTTCAACTTCCTACGCTGCTATGGCCATCGTTGGTTACCCCGGTTGTCGCCACCATAGGCCACCACGGCCAACCTCATTGTCTTCCTCGCACATTGTTATCTCTCCAGGGCTATAACCATCAACATCTAGAACACCATCTCTACCGCTCACTTCTCTATTTGATCCACCATACCCATCACCGGTAACTATCCCGACTATGCAAACCATCTGAACCACCATCGCACGCCACCATCACCACGACACATCCGATACTCTATTGTAGCTCATTGTAATGCATAACAAAACATCATAAACGAACAAGTAAAACGCATACGAGACATGTAGGGAATTACCTCCCAATAATGTTGGAGCCGCGTAATAAGAAGCACTGCTAACCACCGATTACTTATGTCGTCGCCCGAGTTCTACTCCTGATCTAATCTCTCTCCCTCTCTACGTTTTTTTTTTTGCAGCCGCAACACACCTAGGGCTTTTCATAGCCATAGGGTTTGCTTGTAGATCAATTTTAAATGCTAAAATGTTACACTTACGTTCCCTCCATTTTCTTATGTTGGCAACTTGTTTTTAAAGTAACCGAAACCGTCTTTAAATAATGTCAAACGGGTCCATCTAATTATTTAAACTCACCCTTAGGCGCCAAACTCGTTTATCGGTTATATCCATTTTTTATGGCAAAATTCCAGAATGTTACAAGTCTACCCCCCTTAAAAGAGGATTCGTCCTCGAATCCCGCTCGTCAATGTCCATACGAATCAAAAGTCTTTACTTTACATGTCCACATCTTTGTGTGATGCCCTGTCACCATTAAAATATCATTATGGTCGCATTGATCTACAATCCAGTCTCTATCTATGAAAATTAAAAAGTTTTGTCCACCAACCATACTTGACTTTCTTAGCTTGAATCATTCGCTATTACTATCTCCAAAGAGCTTAACATTCGATGCCCTACTCATCGGGGGTACCCATCTCGTGCTCGACATCTCACCTCATAGAACATTACGGAGTGAGTTTCATAATTCCTAACGTGTAGGCTCTCATATGAAGTATCTCTAAACAATAAGCAACCATCTAATCATCGTATGGATCCTCATTGATGACATTGTCTACCTTACCCAATTCTCGTAACTACCATAAGCGTCAACATTATCCACATTATCACCCGACTCATCAATCGATACGCTCAAAATTCTCGTCGTTGCTGCTTGTTATAACCAGAAGTAGGCATACTGTGTTTACTATCGGCATTACAGTCGCTAAAGATCGCTGGCTGTAGAAAATTCTCGCATCACTTGCATCTGTCTAGCAACATAAAACACAACTTTCTTCATAGTCGAAGATCTTCAAGAGTTCGTGCAAATCTCCACTTAGGTAAACCGACGTATTAATTTCATCCAACTCAGCTGATGAACTTCTTGAGCTCGTGTATAAACTATCGTAAACCCAACAACGTAAGCTCCATAGATTACCTCATCATCGTTATCATGTCTAAACATTATCCACTAATCGTTCTCATTCATCTCATGGAGTTCAACTCTCGATGTTCACCTCAAGCTTGAGTCATCTCATCTCTATCAAGCAACCTCGACTCCTAAAATATTCGGAAACATGGTCGTCTAAGTCTCCAACGCAAAGTGTAACATCACAAAAAAAATTTCCCCAAATATAAACGCCCTTTATTTTTTTTTTTTTGTTACACTTTATACAAAAGTACCTAAGTCTCCGTTATCCTAACTATATATATATATATATAATAATAAATAAATAAATAATAACTATGTGGTTGGACAACCAAGAATAGTTAGCCCATAACCCAATCAAATGTTAGTCCCCCCTCTTTGCATTAATTTTCGGAAGCCCAACTGAAGGCCCAGCCCACAGCAAGTCCAGCCCAAACACCCTCTCCCCTTTACTGTTTTAAAAATAAAAAAACAAGCTGAGGCCGGGGTTCGAACCCGAGTCCTCAGCCGGTTCAAGCTCACACCCATACACCAAACCAACTGCTCTAGCACTCTTATCTGTTTTAATCTCAACCTTTAAACCATATAACCCTTCACGGCCTTGTCTGCTTCTTCTTCTTCTGTTCGCTGCGATCAATCAGCCGGACAAACACACTAATTGGCAATCATGAACGCGTGATTGAGCCTGAAATGGAATGTTCTCATTGTCACCGGCCTGTCACGAGTCTATACGCGTATTATTATCGTCAATTCGTACTAATCATACCTAAATTAACAAAACCCATTTAATACAAGGTCAACCTTACCAATTGATTGATCTAGACACTTGCACTATAAATTGGACCTTAAACAACATTATCACATCGCCGAACAATCTCTTCCAACCCTCAATTTCTCCTGTAAATCTTCTGTTCTTGATTCCTACTCGCATTTTGACTTCGAGCCTTGACCGAGCAATCCGTTCGTAAACGTGTTTGTAAGTATAATTAATTTAATGGGTTTTGATCTTCGGCATTCACACATCAATAGCCCTAAGGTAAATTGGGCTATCTATGTGTGAATCAAACGATTGCAAATCTAGGGCTCGAAATAGTGTATTTTGGGGAAGAACACGATTGTAATTAGCTTATTTATTTTATACAAGCTGAAATCAAACACAACCACTGGTCTAGACCAAGTGGTTGTGTCTGGTGCCTTATACACGAGCCACCCTGTGACACCCGGCAACTTCCGGTAACTAACTTTTGAAAACTTAGTAAGTCTACCTTAGCGAGTCGCGCATACGTTACACATAACAAGGTCGGTCGAGTCGAGTCGCACATCATTAGGGTTTTAACATACGCAAGTCTCGGGTCCCGGGAATTGGTGATCGGGCGGGAACGTGTTAGTTATCGTGCATTATATGTTGGTAATCATTATGTGGCTTGTCGGTATGTGAAAACGTGATTACATATGTTAAAATAGGGTTTAACGCGCCAAAAACACGAACACCTGGACTATAGGCGATTAGGCTAGTGTGTGATAGCCTAATCGCCATTATTATAGGCGAGTAGGAGGTTATAGGGGCGAATAGGGGGCTATTCGCATGATGTTTCATGCGAGTAGCAGCCCTACTCGCCTATACTGCTGCGTACTCGCCTGAAATGCTTTGAACGATCAAAAACGCCTATAAATACCACCCTTGACCTCTAAAACATCATTTATTCAACCCTAGCCGTCCCATAACCTATCTCAACCCACAAACACCCTCTGGAACCTATTTTTACATCAAAACAACCATTTCCAAGCTTATTCCATCATCTCCTCTTGAATACAAGGTGTGTTCTTCAAACCCAAACCTTTAAATGATTATGTTTTACTCCATAAACGTCCAGACCTGACTCATAAATGTTTTTGTCTTTGAAAATCCATTTAAAAAACCGTTTTTAAACAAACCCACACCTTTACATGTGTTATATGTGTTATATGCGATTAAAGATAGAATTTTTAGGATTGAATCATGATTGTTTTTTGTGTTATTATGATGTTTATGGCTGTTACAAGTTAGTATGATGATGTCCTAGGAGTTTGAATGGTTTTGGTTGTGTATTGTTGATACTTGATGTTTTGACCCATTTGAAGGATTTTGGATGATTAAGGATGATATGAGGTGTGTTGTTGATTGTATGATGTTAGGGTTTGCTCTAAGATGATGCTATCGGATAACGTGGTTATGTGATTTAATCTGAATAATTGCTATTTAGGGCAAGTTCTAGCATGTTGATGTGATGTTTACATGCTAAGTTGCTATTTTGGGAAAACGCTCGCATTCGGGACTGTTAGAACGATGAAAACTTAGGGGTTTTGCTTGAAATATGTTTGTTAATGTGTTAGGATGATTATTGGGTGTTTTTACATGTTTCGGATCTGATTTAGAGTGTTCGGCGCGCGAAATTGCACTACAGACCTGCAGAGGCGAGTAGGATCCTACTCGCATGAGGCTTCAGGCGAGTAGGCTCCTAAATGCCTGATGTTCAGGCGAATACAAGCCCTAATCGCCTATATATATGCAAATAGAGGCCTATTCCCCTCAACAACTAGCATTTACAATCCTAAATGCCTATACTTAAGCATTTACAATCCTAAATGCCTATACTTAAGCATTTACAATCCTAAATGCCTATACATAAGGCATTTACAATCCTAAATGCCTATACATAAGGCATTTACAATCCTAAATGCCTATACTTAAGCATTTACAATCCTAAATGCTAGTTTGATTCCTAATCGCGTATAATGCTGCTGTATGTATATTTTAACATTCCGGAACATGATTTAACGCCTAGGAACATGATAGGAACCCCGGGATACACCTAATGACTTTGTAACACGTGTTCGGACCTGTTTTTTGCGTTAATCGGATATTATGTTAGACTAAGTGAACTGTTGCGCGTATTAAGTGTTTAATTGCATATGTTGCATGATGTCTTGTATTTATCTAACACGTGGAATGTCGGGTCACCAATGGGATGTCGAGTCTTGTCTTACGTAGTCTTATTGTCGGTCAAACACGCTTTTCGGACACATAATGGTCATGGACTGGACTTAGGGACTAATGAACCCGATGGGTTATTAGTCTAACTTGACACATATCTTATGATAGGTCGCCAATAGTTGGGGCTATCATATCTTACAGACGGTTTACTCATATCACGCATACGGTTTACTCTTAAACGGAATACGCAACCTAAGGTGAGTTCACGGCCCCACATTTTACGGTTTATGTTTTCGGGGGAGAAACATGCTTAAAACTCTTTTATGACTTATGACTTGTTAAACTCTTATGGCTCATGACTCTTTATCACGTTATACTATGGCTTACTTATCGTACTATACGGTTCATCAAAAAGTCCCTTAGAAACCACTAACATGGGTATATGGCGGGGAAATATGGATAGCGCTATTGGGAACTGACAAACCCCACTCGGCGGTGGGACCGGCGAGTGCATATTGTCTCTAATAAAACAAGGTCTACCGGTGATGACGGTAGCCCATAGGAAACTAAGGGTCACTACACGGCTTAGTCAGCAATGGTTTCACCCGTATGAGTGTCTCATTCTGCGCCTAGCTAGCGTTCTCACAAGCATAGTAGTAACTGTGATGGTAACGGTTTTCGAAGGATCACTTTAAACGTTTAATTAAAACCTGTGAACTCACCAGCATTATATGTTGACTCTTTTAGCATGTTTTCTCAGGTCGCTAAGGTAGCAGCAGTCGGATAGGCGCACGAGGTCGCACTGGAGTCGTCTCGCGTCTAGGGTCTCATTGCACGTTTTGGAATCATGAACTTTTGAACTTATGTTTTATTTATGCATGACTTTTGTAAACTTTAAATGCTTCCGCACTGTTGAATGTTGGTTTTAAACTTATGCATGGTTTCTGTTTACGTATGTTTTACATTTAGACGTCGTTTATTGTGACCGTTGACTTAGATCCTGGTGTGTCACACGCCTCGCGGTAGAACTCCGCAGGTGGAAATTTGAGGGTGTGACACACCCGGGTTCGAGTCCCGGCAGTGGCGTCTTTTTTTTTTTGCTTCTTTTTCATGTTTTAACAAATAAATATACATAATACATATAATCTTATAAATTCGTTTTTAATTTTGAAAACCCTTTTATAAATTCTAAAAAAAATTATTTTTAACTAATCTGATATAAATGTTTCACCTACAATTTTTAGTTTTCTGAAATTAATTTATTTAATATATATAATAATTAAATCAATTTTATTCTATTATATTTATAAAAATCCATTAAAATATCAAAACAATTTTATAAATTTCCACAAAATTTATTCTGAGTTTTTATAACATTAAGCTTTTCAGAAATGATTTTTATTTCTGAAAAATCATTTATTTAATATTTTTAATCAATTTTTGTTAGTTTTAATCATAATTAAATCATAATAAATCCAATTTTTAATATTTTTGCACCAAAATTTTATACAAATTATTTCTGAATATTTAGAACAGAAATATAAATTTTAAACTTAAAATTCTTTAATTTTAATATTTTTAGATATTAAAGTTAAATTTTGACTATTTGTTATAAATAGAATTAATATTCTATTTTAAAGAAAATAATTTTGTAAAAATTATTTTTTTTACACTTTAAATACATTATTGTGACCATCTTAACTTTAAATTTCCTAAAAAGATTTTTGGTTATTTATTTACTAATATTCCCTCAATTATCAAACATTTTTTATATTAATCAAACAAGTATTTATCCCCAATTCAAAGCCCTAGAAACTTATACATTTGTAGACTTGGTAGACTTAGACATATTTATTACCTTATTATAGGGTGATACTTGATACATTTGGGCAACACCATTATTCAATTTTTCAACAGATATAACATATTGCTAAGGTGAGTTTTACATAGCCCCTTTTCTATTTATCACCATTTTTGGGGTGAAACATGTTACAACAATATTTATGCAATTCAATCATCAATGTGTCTATGTGTATTTCTATGTTGCATTATGTCTTGAACATGACTAGGGTAAGCACAATTCTAGCATAAACATTCATCAACCAAACGGTATACATTGGTAGATCTATTGGACTGACAATCCCACCCGGATACGTGCCTCCTACAAAGGTTACGTGGGTGTTTGTTACTGCAATATAAACGAGTGAACCATGAGCGTATGGGATGTACCACAATACAACAGTCACAAGGTTGATTATGCACTCGATTTACTTCTAGTATGTTTTTGCATATGGACTAGATTTCCATGACACATGAATTGCACAACAATTTTATTCGATTATCAAAACTTATGTAATTCTCACCAACTTTTGTTCACCCAAAACATTTTCAACTTAACATGTTTCAGGTTCTACTTGCTTGAAGATTTGAATTGATGCTTGAAGATATTTGCATAGTTTTATTCAATTTGATGTACAAATTCTTAGAACAATTGTATGTAACTTATTTAAATCATTTATTGAAACTTATTAATTACCATGAGCTACTGAACAATCATCAATACGTGACATCCCGATGTTTCCGCCATCGGTTGGGGTGTCACACAAAGTCCCTCTGTCATAGATTGTCACATTACATTGTCACTCGATGATGAATCATTTTGCAACACTACACTTCCATTGAGGTTGGTGTAAGCAAAAGATACACTCAGCAAATTAGGTGTCTGTGTAGATATCTAGGCTTTAACCTGAGTTTGTTTTGAAGTATGGACCAAAATTTCTAAGACATAATATTTAGCACGAATGCCTATGAACTGGAATTCCAACCGTTGCCAAGTATGTTACATGACGATTAGTGTGTTAAATCACACTAACTCAGCGTACGTTTCTTCGGGGCAAGGAACGCTTATTTTCCTATGTGAATAATAATTGAGTATATTCTATAAGTGTATATAGAAGGGGTAATAGCATGTGATGGCTAGGTGTACTTCACTGGTGACTGGTGAGTCAGCTTTAGATATCAGAGTGTTTATTCACATAGAGTTAGGTGAGTCATTGTTTCTTGGTATGAGGAACAATTTACTTGATTATATACTATGTGTATTTATGTAAAGTATATATGATACGTATCGCCAATGGTTGTCGACTCAAGCTTGGACGTAACTAGAACGCTCACACGTGTCACATTAGTTGGACGAGTTGTCAAAGGGATTGTTGCAGCATCTGCGGTCTGGCATTCTTGGTTCGGAGCATGCTATGTCGTCAGGGTCGACTTGGGTCAGAAACGTCTTGATGAGACACCTCGTTTTGCCGATGATGCTGAGAAGCTGGAATGCGGACGGGAAGAGCACTAGGAAAGGTGGCGCACACAACGAACATTATATTATGTGATATATACGTGTTATTATGTGACTGTAACTAGTGCTTGTGATATAACTCATGATGGAGGTTATTAGGATGATCTGGTGAGGTAAATTTTCAATAACGCAGACGTCACGTTATTGCTAATTTACAGGCACTTGATAGTTCTAAGAACATCTATCGTGATGGTATCTATATTGTATTATGTTGTATATATATAAAAAATGGATAAGGGTTATTCATTTTGTTGTTGCGGACGTGAATGCCGATTCTCCCCTGTTCGTGTCATTTGTGACTTCGATTTTCTTAAACCAGTTTAAGATCTTGATGATCTTGTTTCTTGAGCTTCTAAGGTTCATGTTGTAGGACCTAGTTATATCTTTTGAGTATGATTTACATCTCTCTTCTTTTGTATTTGTGGCCTTCGACATTCAATCATAAAGGAATTTAAGTTTTGTTGATTCCTTATTCTTTTCACCAAATTAGACACGTAATTTTGTACATGTGTCAACTATTGTATGTTTGGTTCCTTTAAATTTGTGAAGGTCCATCGTAGGACTTCACATCAAACAATTGTTTCATTAATGATTTGTTTTATCATTACGTTGCTCGTAATGTTTGTCTTCTAGTCTTGCTATGTTAGGCCATTGTGGGCAATGAATCCTTTGATACTTCGTCGATGAGTTTCTTTAAAGTCGACATTTCAGTTGAATCGAATTGTTGGAATTTGATACAGCACCTTGCGGTGAATATTCAATCGACTTGGGATAATGGATGATTTTTATTGACATGTCTCACTTTCATCAACTTGTTTGTTATTGCCTTAAATGCAGACACACCTTGTGGTGTGTAATGAAAAAGTTGGTGCACTAGTTGCTTCGTTTGAGGTGCGCCAATAGTATTTGTTAACAGAGTTATTGTTTGCACATTGCATTCAGTTGATTATGGAAATTTATCTCGTGCCAGTTGTACCAGCAAGTCCGTTGACTATTTTTGTTATACTACCATTGGTTCTTGGATGATATCCTACCTCAAATTTTGAGGACAAAATTTCTGTAACATGGGGAGGATGTGACAACCGGCAATTTCCGATCTATACTGATGTGATTTTTATTATGAGAAATATTTTTTTTCTTTCTTTAAATATTGTTAATTATTAATTTTCGGAAGTTTACTGACCGTTTTTACAATCGAAACTACGACCGATTTAATTAACGCGATTTAAACGCGTGTTCTGGAAACACGCGTCGGGAATCGAAAATATTTATATTTTTGCTTGATTTACTATACTTTATAATTACGAGCAAAACCAACTAACTTTTGTTATAAAATATCTAGCCTAAAATGGAACCGAGGCGTTTTACGTTTATAACGGGTTCGAATACGAGGTATACTCCACCTAAGCAAAACCATACCTATAAAAAGGCCCCAATCCCTCATCTTCTCCATTTGGCAGGCGCAACCACCCCCTCTCTCTAAAAACTCTACAGCTTTCTCTATCTAACCCCTCTCTCTCTCTCTCTCTCAATCTCTCTCGCCTCTCTCTCTTGTCTCTATTTCTGAAGCAGCCGCCCACCACCAAAGCTTGGGTGGTGGCAGCGCAGGGCTGTGACCCCGAAAAACAACAACACACAACAGTAGAATCAGGTATTGGGTAGTGGTGGTAGCGAGTAGTGGTGGTCCGGTTATGTTTGGGGTTATTGAAGGCGGCAACAGTACAAGGGTCCGATGGTTTGGGTTCTGGTCGTGATTAAGGTTTCGTGATGGTTTATTTCGTTCCGGTGGTCTGGTCTACGGGTTTGGCTTAGTTTGGTCAACAATAGTTCAGTCACAGTGGTTGGTTGGTGGTTCGCGGCGGGGAGAGACAATGGGAGTGGTGGTCGACGGCTGTGGTGGTTGTGATGTGCAGGTTCCTGGTGGTCCGATGGCGGCGCTGATAGGTCTCGGGTTCAGGTCAAGGATGCAGTAAACTCGGTGGGTTTTGGCTCGTGGGGAGATGGTGGTGGTTGCTGAAGGTAGCGGCGGTGGTTTCGGGTCTGGTTAGGGGCTCGGGACAAGATGGGTTAGGTTGGGACTGGGTCTCGGTTCAGTTTTGGTTGTGTCTCGGTCCTAGTCGACTTGATGCTCAGGTCCGGGTTATTTTTTGGTCTCGGGCTTGCTAATTCTCGATGGTGGTCGCCTTGAGCTCCAGATCCGGGTTCAAGTCGGGTTCGACCGGGACAGTTTTTGCTCAGGTTCATTTGGAGTGTCGGGTTCGGGTCTTGTTAACTCGGGTTTGGTCCGGTCAAAGTTGGTTCTAAAAGGACGTAGTTATTCCAGTCAGATTCAATTTTGGGTTCATGTTCGGGCTCGGTCAAACCGAGTCAACCAAGTCAAAGCTGGTCAACACGCGGTCAAAGCTGGTCAACTGTGGTCAACGGTCAGCATGTCATGCGAGATGGTGTTTTGCGTGTACGATTATGGTATAACTAAATCTTTCGTATTTATTTTTGTGATTGTAGTTATAAATAGATATATTTATATATAAATAGTGTTACCTCGCGAACGAACCGACAATATTATTATTGATAAGTATATAAGGCGTGACTTGGTATTAGTGGACCTCGGACTAAATTAGTTGGACTATATATATATTGTTGTGTCTTAATATAAATAAGTGTAGTTTATATAAAGTTATCGAAACGTAAGAAGTCTCGTTTGATTAGAAATTGCGGATAAATGAAATGTGGTCTTGTGTTTGGTATTGATTTTGGGAAAATTGTAGGCGACTTGTGTTGCCTGGTTTGTGTAAAAACAGAGGAAACTCTGTCAAAATTTTATAAAATTTATAAGCATAAACGTAGGCGATATTTGTCGTATATTTCATTATAAACAATCTTCAACTATTTTGACAAATGTAGTTTTCTACAATATCGCAAAAGGGTTTTCGACAAATGATTTCTTGCAAACATTTAAAGAAAAACGTCGAACAATATTTCCAAAACAAATACATAATATTTACTGAGCGTCAATTGTGTCAATCTTCAAAGATTTTGGTAACTAAAACATTTCTATCTAAACGGTTTTGAATAACAAAACGCTTGGCTTATTTGAGAAAGAATTATATAAAAATTTGTGTTCGAAACATTTAAAGACATAGATTTGGAAAAGAAGCGACATTATTATTAATCAGTTTAGATAACTATACTTACACTTTTACCAACGAGTATTTTCCTTAAAGTAAACGTGCAAGACAAGTGCATTTATCCGACTAACGAGACGAGCTACGGCTCAGGATAAGTTACACATCTCGAGGCATTAGTCCAACGTGGCGTACACACGAATAGTGACAAGTGCACAACTTAGGTACTATGTCGTGTGTTAACGCATAAGTAAGATAAGTCACGATTGGTTCGTCGAGTTAAAGCATGTTAGTACTCGAGTTAATACACACGAGTCTAGATGGTTGGATAAACAATCTTTTAGCCGGATAATAGGTTAGGTTTATATGTGATAGACTTTGTTGTAATAGGGCATGAGGAAGTCGGTCAAAGCTTCGGGCATTGTTTGCTAGCTTAGCAAGGAAATTAAGGTGAGTTCATAACCCCACTTTTTACCGTCTTATAACTCTTTTCGAGGGGAAGACATGCTTTTTTTATAAAAACCTGAGGAATTTCAAACGAACAAGTTTTTGATAAATAAAATGGGTGCGTGAGTGTCGCGACCCTACTTTTACTGGTTTTACTTTCGGGGAAGAAACATGCTACATACTTACTTACTAAAGGTCATGTTATACTATGGTTACTTTACATTACTATACGGCTTTTTATGGAACGTCCCATGGGGAAACCATGAATGTGCGGGGCACAACGAGGGAAATGTGGATAGATCTATTGGGCCTCACAAACCCCACTCGACGGCGGGGCCGGGCGGGTGGATATTGTCTCTAGTTCGGGCTCACCGAGGCATCGGTAATAGCCCAGTCATCTGGGCACGCTTCAACTACTTGTTTATGTTTAGTAATGGGTTCCCAACCGTAGTAGTAAAAACACATAACGTCTAGCTTATAACAACGGATATGATCTTTTCAAACTTATAACAACTCCTTTATAAAACTTATGAACTCACCAGCATTATATGTTGACTTTTTAAGTATGTCTTTCAGGTTTAAACTTTGGTAATGGCACGGTTGGAGTGGGCGACGTCTTGGGATCGGGTATCCTAGAGGGTTAGAAATAGCTTTCAGGAAATAAAAGTCTTATATGCAACTTTCCACTGTATGGCGAAGCTACCAAACGTCACAACCGACGAGGGAAAAGTTGGGGTGTGACAAAGGAGACCGATGGGCTTGAGCGGTTGGCTCGTTTATATCTTAAGGAAGTGGTTTCTCGGCACCGGGTGCTTGTTTCTATTATCTCTGATCGTGATCCTCGGTTCGCCTTGAATTTCTGGAAATCCTAGCACAAGGCTTTGGGTACTCAGTTAGATTTAAGCACAACCTATCATCCGTAAACTGACGGTCAATGTGAGCGGACGATTCAAACGCTAGAAGACATGCTTCGGGCACGTGTGATCGATTTTGGCAAGGGTTGGGAGAGTCATCTACCATTAGTGGAATTTTCTTACAACAATAGCTACCACTCTTGCAGCAAGGCAACTCCGTTCGAGGCTCTTTACGGATGGAAATGCCAGTCCCCTCTTTGTTGGGCTGAGGTGAGTGAGAGTCAACTCACCGGCCCAGAACTTGTGTACGAGAGTTCCGAAAAGATCGCACAATTTCGTAACCGCATGGCAGCCGCTCGGGATCGTCAAAAGAGCTATGCCGATCGTCGTCGCAAACCTTCGGAATTCCAGGTTGGCGATAGGGTTTTATCGAAAGTATCTCCATGGAAGGGCGTTATACGTTTTGGGAAGCGTGGTAAGTTGAATCCTCGGTATGTGGGACCGTTCGCAATTTTGGAATGGATTGGACCTGTAACACCCCAACCGATGGCGGAAACATCGAGGTGTCACGTAAGAATGAGTATACAGTAGCACATGGTAATCCAAATTTTAATTGAAATAAGTTTAAATTGCAATATCAAAAAATAGAAATACATAAGAGTTTTAAATGTGGAAATCTAATACATCACACAAGAAACAAGCAAGCATAGACTCCTTATTGTCTTCATAAAACCCTCTAATCTTCAAGCATCATTATTTCCTGTTGAGTTGTAAAAATGGGGGGGTCAACTAGAAGTTGGTGAGAATACATAATCCATGTTAAGCATATAGTTTAAGTATAAAAGTCTAGCAATTCGTATGTCTATCGTAAATTTAAGTCTACATGAATAGTATAATATGTTGACATAATCAAACCTCCGACTAGTTTAGGTCCATCCCGTCATCTACGGTTCACCTTAGTAATATGTTGGAACGATAACAATCACCCACGTTACCTTTGTAGGAGGTACACGTATCCGGGTGGGGTTGTCAATCCAATAGATCTATTATTGAGTATCGCCGGCTTGGCCATAGCTAATGATTATGTAAATGTTGAAACTCGTTGAAACTCGTTGAAACTGTTGACTAATTCATGAGGCAATAAAGTTTACTACTAGACATGCATGTTGAATTGCTTAAAATTGTTGCAAGTATAAAGAATTGCATAAACATGGTTACGTAAACTCACCTTGGTATAGTATTAGGTATTGAGAAATAGTATAAGTGTAGCCCAGTAGATTGCCAAGTATCACCCTATGTATAAGGCAACAAATAAGTCTAAATCTATCTAGTCTATAAGTATATTCTAGGGTTTCGATTTGGAGATAAGTATTCGTTGGATTAATAAATAAAATGTTTAATAAGATAAATTTGATAACTAAATAAACAAAAGTCTTTTTGTAAATTTTAAATTAAAGATGGTCATGATGTATGTTAATATTTAGTAAAAATCAAGTAAAAGTTCCAACAGAGTCTTGCTATTGTATAATGTGGTAAAAAAAATGTAAATGTTTGTAGATTCGTAGAAAATGATAAAACAAAAGAAAACCGTGTGGTTGTTATTTGTTCTATTGGAGGTAATATATATATAAAAAAATAGAGCTCAATACTCCTACACCAAAATCCCATTTACCATTTGTGTTCCCTTCACCTGTATACCCACCCCAAAAACCCATAAACACTCATTCCAAAATCCTAGAACTTCGATACCCACAAGTACCCATCAAAGTAAACATTTTCCTCTAGTTGGATCCTATATGTCATGAAGCTAGCATCATCTGAAGTCGGAGGGAAAAACAGGGGCTATGAAGGGGATGTTCGGTGGTTGATTGGTGGATGTTCTAGAAGATCAGGAACACGGGTGCCGGGGCTATGGACCGGTGACGTTGGATTTGGCTGTAAATCTTGAACACCGACGAGTTTTAGTTTGTGCGGCAGAGAGGTCGGTAAAACAGAGAATGAAGGTAGGAGGTGGTTTTGCGCAAGGTTTCTAAGTCGAGGAGTGGGTCTATTTATGCAGAAATTAGTTCAAGGAAAGTTTATCATTTTTGACCAAGACTCGATCAAAGCCGATTAATTCTCGCGTGAAATGCGTAATAGTAGGTTGGTTTGGAGCCGAATTGATTGTCAATCAGCTTTTAATGATTCAATCACTATTTTTGTTTCCAAAATTTGAGAAGGCTAGTGTAGTCAAAATTCAACTTTGTGAGTCAAAGGTCGTTTGACCTGTACATGGTTTGCAAGGGAAAAAAAAAAAGGTCAAGTGGGTTTGTGCTCAAAAAAAAAATAATAAATAAATCAAGGATGGCCTGTTGAGGTTGTCGCTGGTGATGGAGCTCACAAACAAAACAAATGAAAGCAACAAATTGGGTTGCTGTGTGTGTTTGATACAAAAGTCCACAAAGGACAAAACAACTAAACCAAGTTTTAATTATTTTCATTCTTTTATTTTTATATATTACTATTATAGATAATATGGATATAGCATATATATATGTGTGTGCGTATATGACAAGGTATTAAATGGATGGATTTCTAAGTTAGTCAAGTTTAATAAATCGCGTTTATAGTATAGGTTTGTAAATAAAATTAAAGGTATATGATTCGAAATAGTTAGAATAGAATTCAATGACGATAGGTTACGAATAAAGAAAACGGAACAACAAAAAAAATGAACTCAAAATTTTATTAATTTGGTGAAAAAAACACGCGATGTTACAGTCTCCCCTACTTTTAGGAACTTCGTCCCGAAGTTATTGAAAACACAGGATTGGATAGAAATTAGGACAACTGTGGTTTGGAAAATTTGGGTTAAGGCACAACATGAATTTATAGGTTATAGAATAAACTGTTTCGAATAATTTGGATGAAAGGATTGATGTGTGTGAGTTTTAAGGGTTGGATTAGGTTGGTCTGAAATAGCGAGGAGAATAAGATTCTAGCAAAACACTAAACTTAAGTTTTAGGAATCCTTAAAAGAAATGCATGAGTTGATTGACTATAGAAAGACTAAATGAATTACCAGGTAACTAAGGTTTATAATTGGTTAACTATCGTAAACCTTGATAGAATTTCACACCACCTTAATGTACCTGTAAATTCATGATTACGTTCCGGACCGCAATCACCAATTTACCTTACATTAGGATTTTGTGTCCTTCTATAACTCTAGACACACATGTAAAATAATATGATTAACCATGTACCCAAAAATGAGTCCAACTGTTGAGCAGAAAAAAGACTTCTACCAGTCAGTGAGTAGGAACCTCTACCGATTGTTGAGCAGGTATGATAGCCTCTACCAGTCGTTGAGCAGGTTGTAGGGCCTCTACCGACTGTTGAGCAGGCATGATGACCTCTACCAATCGTTGAGTAGGTTATTTTGTACTCTACTAACTGTTGAGCAAGTACTTCATCCTCTATTAGTTGTTTGATTAAGTGTATCAATTATTACACACATGAATTGCAAATTGATAATATGTACATGTAAGCAATCAAGTATCAAGTATAGCATACGAGTTGTAATAGAGTTGCCCTAGATAAGGTTAATGACTCTAGGTGTGTCTATAGTAAATAGTTTATATTCCATGAATTCTAGTTTCAAATGTTCAAATAAGGAAAATAGTTGAATTCTCATGTATAACTAAGGATTATGTTTGATGCAACACACAATCGAGTTTCAATAGTTTGGTTATCATGGGTAACTAGCTCATGTGTGAGAAGGTGAAGGATATGAATTTAGTTCTTGAGAGGATGATGAAAAATTCTTGAAGCAGAATCAAAGTTGTGAGAGATAGTGAATGTGAAGATAGTTGATAAAGAGTTTATTTTATAGTATGGAGATTATATGATTTGGGTAGGGTGTTGAATATTTAAAAAGTGGCTAAGATGGTAAGGTGAAGTGTGATTGTGAAATCCATGGATGGTTATGAAATGAGATTGATTTAAGCTGTAAAATTTTGAGATTTTTGAGCTTAGTTTAAGGATTGTGAGTGTAATCATTTATTCATTAATTAAAACGAATAAACGAAAACGTTGACTTATCAAAACTTCTAGATTCTAATAACATAGTGAAGACATGCTTTAGCCTATAAGTGAACACTCATCCCGAGAATTCCCAGGTAGGCATCCGGGTCCCTCGTCTGATTGGGATATATGCGCAATGCCAGTCCTAGACAGAAAACTCAGAATACAGGCGTTCACCCTTCCAGATTGCACGTGTTCATTATTAAAATCTAGAACTTCGACGAGATCTCAAGGTGGTTCAGGCTAAACCTGAGGATTGTCCTATTAGTCTAAGAGTAGATCTAATGGTGGAGAGCAACCTTCTTGTAAGGATGAAAGTAGGGATAAGAAGTAGGAGGGAGATGGAGAATGACAAGTAAAAGAAGCAAATACTGGTTATAATCCTATGGTTATAGACTAGATTATTTTTCTAATAACCTAATTCCTTATAACCATGGCTCTGATACCAATCTGTAACACCCCAACCGATGGCGGAAACATCGAGGTGTCACGTAAGAATGAGTATACAGTAGCACATGGTAATCCAAATTTTAATTGAAATAAGTTTAAATTGCAATATCAAAAAATAGAAATACATAAGAGTTTTAAATGTGGAAATCTAATACATCACACAAGAAACAAGCAAGCATAGACTCCTTATTGTCTTCATAAAACCCTCTAATCTTCAAGCATCATTATTTCCTGTTGAGTTGTAAAAATGGGGGGGTCAACTAGAAGTTGGTGAGAATACATAATCCATGTTAAGCATATAGTTTAAGTATAAAAGTCTAGCAATTCGTATGTCTATCGTAAATTTAAGTCTACATGAATAGTATAATATGTTGACATAATCAAACCTCCGACTAGTTTAGGTCCATCCCGTCATCTACGGTTCACCTTAGTAATATGTTGGAACGATAACAATCACCCACGTTACCTTTGTAGGAGGTACACGTATCCGGGTGGGGTTGTCAATCCAATAGATCTATTATTGAGTATCGCCGGCTTGGCCATAGCTAATGATTATGTAAATGTTGAAACTCGTTGAAACTGTTGACTAATTCATGAGGCAATAAAGTTTACTACTAGACATGCATGTTGAATTGCTTAAAATTGTTGCAAGTATAAAGAATTGCATAAACATGGTTACGTAAACTCACCTTGGTATAGTATTAGGTATTGAGAAATAGTATAAGTGTAGCCCAGTAGATTGCCAAGTATCACCCTATGTATAAGGCAACAAATAAGTCTAAGTCTATCTAGTCTATAAGTATATTCTAGGGTTTCGATTTGGGGATAAGTATTCGTTGGATTAATAAATAAAATGTTTAATAAGATAAATTTGATAACTAAATAAACAAAAGTCTTTTTGTAAATTTTAAATTAAAGATGGTCATGATGTATGTTAATATTTAGTAAAAATCAAGTAAAAGTTCCAACAGAGTCTTGCTATTGTATAATGTGGTAAAAAAAAATGTAAATGTTTGTAGATTCGTAGAAAATGATAAAACAAAAGAAAACCGTGTGGTTGTTATTTGTTCTATTGGAGGTAATATATATATAAAAAAATAGAGCTCAATACTCCTACACCAAAATCCCATTTACCATTTGTGTTCCCTTCACCTGTATACCCACCCCAAAAACCCATAAACACTCATTCCAAAATCCTAGAACTTCGATACCCACAAGTACCCATCAAAGTAAACATTTTCCTCTAGTTGGATCCTATATGTCATGAAGCTAGCATCATCGGAAGTCGGAGGGAAAAACAGGGGCTATGAAGGGGATGTTCGGTGGTTGATTGGTGGATGTTCTAGAAGATCAGGAACACGGGTGCCGGGGCTATGGACCGGTGACGTTGGATTTGGCTGTAAATCTTGAACACCGACGAGTTTTACTTTGTGCGGCAGAGAGGTCGGTAAAACAGAGAATGAAGGTAGGAGGTGGTTTTGCGCAAGGTTTCTAAGTCGAGGAGTGGGTCTATTTATGCAGAAATTAGTTCAAGGAAAGTTTATCATTTTTGACCAAGACTCGATCAAAGCCGATTAATTCTCGCGTGAAATGCGTAATAGTAGGTTGGTTTGGAGCCGAATTGATTGTCAATCAGCTTTTAATGATTCAATCACTATTTTTGTTTCCAAAATTTGAGAAGGCTAGTGTAGTCAAAATTCAACTTTGTGAGTCAAAGGTCGTTTGACCTGTACATGGTTTGCAAGGGAAAAAAAAAAGGTCAAGTGGGTTTGTGCTCAAAAAAAAAATAATAAATAAATCAAGGATGGCCTGTTGAGGTTGTCGCTGGTGATGGAGCTCACAAACAAAACAAATGAAAGCAACAAATTGGGTTGCTGTGTGTGTTTGATACAAAAGTCCACAAAGGACAAAACAACTAAACCAAGTTTTAATTATTTTCATTCTTTTATTTTTATATATTACTATTATAGATAATATGGATATAGCATATATATATATGTGTGTGCGTATATGACAAGGTATTAAATGGATGGATTTCTAAGTTAGTCAAGTTTAATAAATCGCGTTTATAGTATAGGTTTGTAAATAAAATTAAAGGTATATGATTCGAAATAGTTAGAATAGAATTCAATGACGATAGGTTACGAATAAAGAAAACGGAACAACAAAAAAAATGAACTCAAAATTTTATTAATTTGGTGAAAAAAAAACACGCGATGTTACAGTCTCCCCTACTTTTAGGAACTTCGTCCCGAAGTTATTGAAAACACAGGATTGGATAGAAATTAGGACAACTGTGGTTTGGAAAATTTGGGTTAAGGCACAACATGAATTTATAGGTTATAGAATAAACTGTTTCGAATAATTTGGATGAAAGGATTGATGTGTGTGAGTTTTAAGGGTTGGATTAGGTTGGTCTGAAATAGCGAGGAGAATAAGATTTTAGCAAAACACTAAACTTAAGTTTTAGGAATCCTTAAAAGAAATGCATGAGTTGATTGACTATAGAAAGACTAAATGAATTACCAGGTAACTAAGGTTTATAATTGGTTAACTATCGTAAACCTTGATAGAATTTCACACCACCTTAATGTACCTGTAAATTCATGATTACGTTCCGGACCGCAATCACCAATTTACCTTACATTAGGATTTTGTGTCCTTCTATAACTCTAGACACACATGTAAAATAATATGATTAACCATGTACCCAAAAATGAGTCCAACTGTTGAGCAGGAAAAAGACTTCTACCAGTCAGTGAGTAGGAACCTCTACCGATTGTTGAGCAGGTATGATAGCCTCTACCAGTCGTTGAGCAGGTTGTAGGGCCTCTACCGACTGTTGAGCAGGCATGATGACCTCTACCAATCGTTGAGTAGGTTATTTTGTACTCTACTAACTGTTGAGCAAGTACTTCATCCTCTATTAGTTGTTTGATTAAGTGTATCAATTATTACACACATGAATTGCAAATTGATAATATGTACATGTAAGCAATCAAGTATCAAGTATAGCATACGAGTTGTAATAGAGTTGCCCTAGATAAGGTTAATGACTCTAGGTGTGTCTATAGTAAATAGTTTATATTCCATGAATTCTAGTTTCAAATGTTCAAATAAGGAAAATAGTTGAATCCTCATGTATAACTAAGGATTATGTTTGATGCAACACACAATCGAGTTTCAATAGTTTGGTTATCATGGGTAACTAGCTCATGTGTGAGAAGGTGAAGGATATGAATTTAGTTCTTGAGAGGATGATGAAAAATTCTTGAAGCAGAATCAAAGTTGTGAGAGATAGTGAATGTGAAGATAGTTGATAAAGAGTTTATTTTATATTATGGAGATTATATGATTTGGGTAGGGTGTTGAATATTTAAAAAGTGGCTAAGATGGTAAGGTGAAGTGTGATTGTGAAATCCATGGATGGTTATGAAATGAGATTGATTTAAGCTGTAAAATTTTGAGATTTTTGAGCTTAGTTTAAGGATTGTGAGTGTAATCATTTATTCCTTAATTAAAACGAATAAACGAAAACGTTGACTTATCAAAACTTCTAGATTCTAATAACATAGTGAAGACATGCTTTAGCCTATAAGTGAACACTCATCCCGAGAATTCCCAGGTAGGCATCCGGGTCCCTCGTCTGATTGGGATATATGCGCAATGCCAGTCCTAGACAGAAAACTCAGAATACAGGCGTTCACCCTTCCAGATTGCACGTGTTCATTATTAAAATCTAGAACTTCGACGAGATCTCAAGGTGGTTCAGGCTAAACCTGAGGATTGTCCTATTAGTCTAAGAGTAGATCTAATGGTGGAGAGCAACCTTCTTGTAAGGATGAAAGTAGGGATAAGAAGTAGGAGGGAGATGGAGAATGACAAGTAAAAGAAGCAAATACTGGTTATAATCCTATGGTTATAGACTAGATTATTTTTCTAATAACCTAATTCCCTATAACCATGGCTCTGATACCAATCTGTAACACCCCAACCGATGGCGGAAACATCGAGGTGTCACGTAAGAATGAGTATACAGTAGCACATGGTAATCCAAATTTTAATTGAAATAAGTTTAAATTGCAATATCAAAAAATAGAAATACATAAGAGTTTTAAATGTGGAAATCTAATACATCACACAAGAAACAAGCAAGCATAGACTCCTTATTGTCTTCATAAAACCCTCTAATCTTCAAGCATCATTATTTCCTGTTGAGTTGTAAAAATGGGGGGGGGGGGTCAACTAGAAGTTGGTGAGAATACATAATCCATGTTAAGCATATAGTTTAAGTATAAAAGTCTAGCAATTCGTATGTCTATCGTAAATTTAAGTCTACATGAATAGTATAATATGTTGACATAATCAAACCTCCGACTAGTTTAGGTCCATCCCGTCATCTACGGTTCACCTTAGTAATATGTTGGAACGATAACAATCACCCACGTTACCTTTGTAGGAGGTACACGTATCCAGGTGGGGTTGTCAATCCAATAGATCTATTATTGAGTATCGCCGGCTTGGCCATAGCTAATGATTATGTAAATGTTGAAACTCGTTGAAACTCGTTGAAACTGTTGACTAATTCATGAGGCAATAAAGTTTACTACTAGACATGCATGTTGAATTGCTTAAAATTGTTGCAAGTATAAAGAATTGCATAAACATGGTTACGTAAACTCACCTTGGTATAGTATTAGGTATTGAGAAATAGTATAAGTGTAGCCCAGTAGATTGCCAAGTATCACCCTATGTATAAGGCAACAAATAAGTCTAAGTCTATCTAGTCTATAAGTATATTCTAGGGTTTCGATTTGGGGATAAGTATTCGTTGGATTAATAAATAAAATGTTTAATAAGATAAATTTGATAACTAAATAAACAAAAGTCTTTTTGTAAATTTTAAATTA
Source organism: Ambrosia x helenae (assembly GCA_030844895.1). Lineage (NCBI taxonomy): Eukaryota > Viridiplantae > Streptophyta > Magnoliopsida > Asterales > Asteraceae > Ambrosia > Ambrosia x helenae. Next base: position 77,918,771 of record CM061233.1, read on the forward strand.
AAGATGGTCATGATGTATGTTAATATTTAGTAAAAATCAAGTAAAAGTTCCAACAGAGTCTTGCTATTGTATAATGTGGTAAAAAAAATGTAAATGTTTGTAGATTCGTAGAAAATGATAAAACAAAAGAAAACCGTGTGGTTGTTATTTGTTCTATTGGAGGTAATATATATATAAAAAAATAGAGCTCAATACTCCTACACCAAAATCCCATTTACCATTTGTGTTCCCTTCACCTGTATACCCACCCCAAAAACCCATAAACACTCATTCCAAAATCCTAGAACTTCGATACCCACAAGTACCCATCAAAGTAAACATTTTCCTCTAGTTGGATCCTATATGTCATGAAGCTAGCATCATCGGAAGTCGGAGGGAAAAACAGGGGCTATGAAGGGGATGTTCGGTGGTTGATTGGTGGATGTTCTAGAAGATCAGGAACACGGGTGCCGGGGCTATGGACCGGTGACGTTGGATTTGGCTGTAAATCTTGAACACCGACGAGTTTTACTTTGTGCGGCAGAGAGGTCGGTAAAACAGAGAATGAAGGTAGGAGGTGGTTTTGCGCAAGGTTTCTAAGTCGAGGAGTGGGTCTATTTATGCAGAAATTAGTTCAAGGAAAGTTTATCATTTTTGACCAAGACTCGATCAAAGCCGATTAATTCTCGCGTGAAATGCGTAATAGTAGGTTGGTTTGGAGCCGAATTGATTGTCAATCAGCTTTTAATGATTCAATCACTATTTTTGTTTCCAAAATTTGAGAAGGCTAGTGTAGTCAAAATTCAACTTTGTGAGTCAAAGGTCGTTTGACCTGTACATGGTTTGCAAGGGAAAAAAAAAAGGTCAAGTGGGTTTGTGCTCAAAAAAAAATAATAAATAAATCAAGGATGGCCTGTTGAGGTTGTCGCTGGTGATGGAGCTCACAAACAAAACAAATGAAAGCAACAAATTGGGTTGCTGTGTGTGTTTGATACAAAAGTCCACAAAGGACAAAACAACTAAACCAAGTTTTAATTATTTTCATTCTTTTATTTTTATATATTACTATTATAGATAATATGGATATAGCATATATATATGTGTGTGCGTATATGACAAGGTATTAAATGGATGGATTTCTAAGTTAGTCAAGTTTAATAAATCGCGTTTATAGTATAGGTTTGTAAATAAAATTAAAGGTATATGATTCGAAATAGTTAGAATAGAATTCAATGACGATAGGTTACGAATAAAGAAAACGGAACAACAAAAAAAATGAACTCAAAATTTTATTAATTTGGTGAAAAAAAACACACGCGATGTTACAGTCTCCCCTACTTTTAGGAACTTCGTCCCGAAGTTATTGAAAACACAGGATTGGATAGAAATTAGGACAACTGTGGTTTGGAAAATTTGGGTTAAGGCACAACATGAATTTATAGGTTATAGAATAAACTGTTTCGAATAATTTGGATGAAAGGATTGATGTGTGTGAGTTTTAAGGGTTGGATTAGGTTGGTCTGAAATAGCGAGGAGAATAAGATTCTAGCAAAACACTAAACTTAAGTTTTAGGAATCCTTAAAAGAAATGCATGAGTTGATTGACTATAGAAAGACTAAATGAATTACCAGGTAACTAAGGTTTATAATTGGTTAACTATCGTAAACCTTGATAGAATTTCACACCACCTTAATGTACCTGTAAATTCATGATTACGTTCCGGACCGCAATCACCAATTTACCTTACATTAGGATTTTGTGTCCTTCTATAACTCTAGACACACATGTAAAATAATATGATTAACCATGTACCCAAAAATGAGTCCAACTGTTGAGCAGGAAAAAGACTTCTACCAGTCAGTGAGTAGGAACCTCTACCGATTGTTGAGCAGGTATGATAGCCTCTACCAGTCGTTGAGCAGGTTGTAGGGCCTCTACCGACTGTTGAGCAGGCATGATGACCTCTACCAATCGTTGAGTAGGTTATTTTGTACTCTACTAACTGTTGAGCAAGTACTTCATCCTCTATTAGTTGTTTGATTAAGTGTATCAATTATTACACACATGAATTGCAAATTGATAATATGTACATGTAAGCAATCAAGTATCAAGTATAGCATACGAGTTGTAATAGAGTTGCCCTAGATAAGGTTAATGACTCTAGGTGTGTCTATAGTAAATAGTTTATATTCCATGAATTCTAGTTTCAAATGTTCAAATAAGGAAAATAGTTGAATCCTCATGTATAACTAAGGATTATGTTTGATGCAACACACAATCAAGTTTCAATAGTTTGGTTATCATGGGTAACTAACTCATGTGTGAGAAGGTGAAGGATATGAATTTAGTTCTTGAGAGGATGATGAAAAATTCTTGAAGCAGAATCAAAGTTGTGAGAGATAGTGAATGTGAAGATAGTTGATAAAGAGTTTATTTTATAGTATGGAGATTATATGATTTGGGTAGGGTGTTGAATATTTAAAAAGTGGCTAAGATGGTAAGGTGAAGTGTGATTGTGAAATCCATGGATGGTTATGAAATGAGATTGATTTAAGCTGTAAAATTTTGAGATTTTTGAGCTTAGTTTAAGGATTGTGAGTGTAATCATTTATTCATTAATTAAAACGAATAAACGAAAACGTTGACTTATCAAAACTTCTAGATTCTAATAACATAGTGAAGACATGCTTTAGCCTATAAGTGAACACTCATCCCGAGAATTCCCAGGTAGGCATCTGGGTCCCTCGTCTGATTGGGATATATGCGCAATGCCAGTCCTAGACAGAAAACTCAGAATACAGGCGTTCACCCTTCCAGATTGCACGTGTTCATTATTAAAATCTAGAACTTCGACGAGATCTCAAGGTGGTTCAGGCTAAACCTGAGGATTGTCCTATTAGTCTAAGAGTAGATCTAATGGTGGAGAGCAACCTTCTTGTAAGGATGAAAGTAGGGATAAGAAGTAGGAGGGAGATGGAGAATGACAAGTAAAAGAAGCAAATACTGGTTATAATCCTATGGTTATAGACTAGATTATTTTTCTAATAACCTAATTCCCTATAACCATGGCTCTGATACCAATCTGTAACACCCCAACCGATGGCGGAAACATCGAGGTGTCACGTAAGAATGAGTATACAGTAGCACATGGTAATCCAAATTTTAATTGAAATAAGTTTAAATTGCAATATCAAAAAATAGAAATACATAAGAGTTTTAAATGTGGAAATCTAATACATCACACAAGAAACAAGCAAGCATAGACTCCTTATTGTCTTCATAAAACCCTCTAATCTTCAAGCATCATTATTTCCTGTTGAGTTGTAAAAATGGGGGGGGGGGTCAACTAGAAGTTGGTGAGAATACATAATCCATGTTAAGCATATAGTTTAAGTATAAAAGTCTAGCAATTCGTATGTCTATCGTAAATTTAAGTCTACATGAATAGTATAATATGTTGACATAATCAAACCTCCGACTAGTTTAGGTCCATCCCGTCATCTACGGTTCACCTTAGTAATATGTTGGAACGATAACAATCACCCACGTTACCTTTGTAGGAGGTACACGTATCCAGGTGGGGTTGTCAATCCAATAGATCTATTATTGAGTATCGCCGGCTTGGCCATAGCTAATGATTATGTAAATGTTGAAACTCGTTGAAACTCGTTGAAACTGTTGACTAATTCATGAGGCAATAAAGTTTACTACTAGACATGCATGTTGAATTGCTTAAAATTGTTGCAAGTATAAAGAAATGCATAAACATGGTTACGTAAACTCACCTTGGTATAGTATTAGGTATTGAGAAATAGTATAAGTGTAGCCCAGTAGATTGCCAAGTATCACCCTATGTATAAGGCAACAAATAAGTCTAAGTCTATCTAGTCTATAAGTATATTCTAGGGTTTCGATTTGGGGATAAGTATTCGTTGGATTAATAAATAAAATGTTTAATAAGATAAATTTGATAACTAAATAAACAAAAGTCTTTTGGTAAATTTTAAATTAAAGATGGTCATGATGTATGTTAATATTTAGTAAAAATCAAGTAAAAGTTCCAACAGAGTCTTGCTATTGTATAATGTGGTAAAAAAAATGTAAATGTTTGTAGATTCGTAGAAAATGATAAAACAAAAGAAAACCGTGTGGTTGTTATTTGTTCTATTGGAGGTAATATATATATAAAAAATAGAGCTCAATACTCCTACACCAAAATCCCATTTACCATTTGTGTTCCCTTCACCTGTATACCCACCCCAAAACCCATAAACACTCATTCCAAAATCCTAGAACTTCGATACCCACAAGTACCCATCAAAGTAAACATTTTCCTCTAGTTGGATCCTATATGTCATGAAGCTAGCATCATCGGAAGTCGGAGGGAAAAACAGGGGCTATGAAGGGGATGTTCGGTGGTTGATTGGTGGATGTTCTAGAAGATCAGGAACACGGGTGCCGGGGCTATGGACCGGTGACGTTGGATTTGGCTGTAAATCTTGAACACCGACGAGTTTTAGTTTGTGCGGCAGAGAGGTCGGTAAAACAGAGAATGAAGGTAGGAGGTGGTTTTGCGCAAGGTTTCTAAGTCGAGGAGTGGGTCTATTTATGCAGAAATTAGTTCAAGGAAAGTTTATCATTTTTGACCAAGACTCGATCAAAGCCGATTAATTCTCGCGTGAAATGCGTAATAGTAGGTTGGTTTGGAGCCGAATTGATTGTCAATCAGCTTTTAATGATTCAATCACTATTTTTGTTTCCAAAATTTGAGAAGGCTAGTGTAGTCAAAATTCAACTTTGTGAGTCAAAGGTCGTTTGACCTGTACATGGTTTGCAAGGGAAAAAAAAAGGTCAAGTGGGTTTGTGCTAAAAAAAAATAATAAATAAATCAAGGATGGCCTGTTGAGGTTGTCGCTGGTGATGGAGCTCACAAACAAAACAAATGAAAGCAACAAATTGGGTTGCTGTGTGTGTTTGATACAAAAGTCCACAAAGGACAAAACAACTAAACCAAGTTTTAATTATTTTCATTCTTTTATTTTTATATATTACTATTATAGATAATATGGATATAGCATATATTTATGTGTGTGCGTATATGACAAGGTATTAAATGGATGGATTTCTAAGTTAGTCAAGTTTAATAAATCGCGTTTATAGTATAGGTTTGTAAATAAAATTAAAGGTATATGATTCGAAATAGTTAGAATAGAATTCAATGACGATAGGTTACGAATAAAGAAAACGGAACAACAAAAAAAATGAACTCAAAATTTTATTAATTTGGTGAAATAAAACACGCGATGTTACAGGACCGGTGGCATATAGGCTTGATCTGCCAGCCGAGCTCAGTAATGTTCATAATGTCTTCCATGTTTCTAACCTTAAGAAGTTTCTGGCGGATGAATCTTTGGTTGTTCCTCTCGAAGAGATCAAGGTGGATTATCGTCTGCGTATTGTGGAAGAACCAGTTGAAATTCTTGATTATAAGATCCGTAGCCTTCGCCGGAGTAAAATCCGCATTGTTAAAGTTCGTTGGAATTCAAATCATGGACCAGAGTTCACGTGGGAACGGGAGGATCAAATGAAAGCTAAGTATCCTCATTTATTTCCTAAGCGTGTGTTGGAATAGAGACATGTCTCTGCTGAAGCTGAATGAATCTCGGTTCGAGATTCCTTTCAACAGGGGAATGATGTAGCAACTAGAAAAATTTTTCTTTTCTTTCGTCTCTTCCTTTTTGGCCTTGGGCAATTTTCGGGACGAAAATTCTTTCAACAGGGGGATGATGTGACACCCGGCAAACTCAGGTTAGTAACAATGATCAAACTAGTAAGTCTACCTTAGCGAGTCATGCATGTTATATACTTAACTGGGTCAGTTGAGTCGTTATGATGGTTCGGAGAATCATCCGGAGTTGTTACAATGATCCACGGGATCATTGGGAGTTGGCCCATATCCATGTGTACAAAGATTGGTGATTCGAGGAATCGTCGGGTTTAATACACACATGCAAGTCTCGAGTCCCGGGAATTGGTGAATGAATGTGAACGTGTTATTTATCATGCTTTATATGCTTATAATCATTATATGACTTATCGGTATGTAAATACGTGCTTATATATGTTAAAATAGTGTTTAACGTGCCAAAAACCCGAAAATATATGCTGCATGTGAATAGGAGGCTGGGGTGATTACAAACTGGCGATTAGGCTCTAATCGCATGTTTGTATAAGCGATTAGAGGCTCTAATCGCCCGTTGTAGACCCTACTCGCATGTTATGGCTTGGACGATTAGGAACACCTATAAATACAACCCTTGACTTGTAAAACATCATTTGTGCAACCCTAACTGGTCCCAAGCCTCCCTTACACCATAATACACCTCTATAACTCGTTTTTGCTCCAAAACCCATCATTCCTAAGCTTACACTCCTTCTTTAGCAAGATTCAAGGTGTGTTATCTACCCTAAGCCTTTGTAATGTTGATATCTTGGTTCCCAAAGGTCAAGACCTAGTTTTATCAAGTTTGTGTCTTTGAAAACCTTTGAAATGAGTTTCTAAAACAAGTCTAAACCTTTATACTTGCTCTATGTGAAGTATTCATGCAAGAAACGGTTTTTAATGGTCAAAACGTGAATGTTTCCATGTAATTGATGTACTTCTGATGTGTAGGAGTTGTTAGGATTTTTCCTAAGGATTTGAGCAATTATTATAGTGTTTTGGTGATAATATGTATTTTGACCCGTTTGAGTGATTCTTGAAGATCTAGGGTGTTATGATATGATTTGATGATTGTTTGATGTTAGGATTCACACTAGAAGGGTATAATAACAGAGGAATGATGATTTGCAAGGTTGTAGGTGATGAAATATGATTATTAGCCATTTAAGGAAATATATGCATGTTTAATGATACCTAGTACTTTGCCATTTTTGGAAATAATTGCAAATAGGGTGTTAGACCAGTGATAAATTAGGGGTTTTTGTTTGGAATAGGTTGATTAATGATTTGGGTTTGATGTTGTGTGTTTTTTACATGTTTCGGATCTGATTTGGAGGGTTAGACGCGCGAAAAACCAACACATGACTGCAGGGGGCGAGTAGGGGCTCTACTCGCCTGTTAAACTAGTGAGTAGCCCTACTCGCATGTAATAAGTGCCGAGTAGGCTCATAATCGCCTGTTTGACCACCCAACTCACGTGTAATAAGTTGACTTTTCCTAATTGCATGTTTGATTTCTAATCGCGTGTTCTGCTGTTGTAATTGTATTTTGACATCCCAAAACATGATTTGACACCTAGGAACATGATAGGAACCCCGTGGTATGTCTAATAACTTGGTAACACGTGTTCATACTCGTTTGTGCTATATATGGCTCGGATGATAGGTGAAGTGAACATGGATACGTGTTAAGTGTATTCTTGCATGTGATTGCTTAATTTCTCGTTCTTGGATAACACGTGGGATGTCGGGTCACCAATGGGATGTCGGGTCTTGTCTGGTGCAGTCAGTTTAACAATCAATGGTGTTTTCCAACGTATATGGTTATGGTCTGGACATTCGGGGACTAGTTAACCTACGGGTTATTAGTCTGGGTACTTATATACGTCTCATGATAGGTCGCCGCTATTCGGGGCTATCATAGCTTGTTGATTTAACTATTTTCAAGTAACGCAACCTAAGGTGAGTGTCACAGCCCCGCTTTTACTGTTTTGCTTTTGGGGGGAGAAACATGCTATATACTTACATTTCTTAAAGGTCTTGTTATACTATTGTTATCGTTGTTTACTATATAGGCGTTTCATCAGGAAGTCCCAGGGGGAACCATGAGCATGTTCGTACCCATATCGGGGAAATATGGATAGATCTATTGGTCTTGACAAACCCCACTCGACGGCTTGGAGCCAGACGGATGCATATTGACTCTAACTTTCGGGATCACCGATGATGATGGTGATTCATACATTCTGGGCATACACCGGGGTTACATGTCAGTAATGGTTTCCAACTCGTAGTAGTAAAAATACTTAACGTCTAGCTAACGTTCTTTTAACATAGGATTAACGAAAATGATCTTTTCAAACTTATGGAAACTCTTTTATAAAACCTGTGAACTCACCAGCATTATATGTTGACATTTTTGGCATGTTTTCTTAGGTCGCTAACGTAGCATTTAATGGACTAGGCGCACGGAGTCTTGCACGGCGTCTAGAGTTCTAGTGCATGTTAAATAATGTTTTCAAACTACGTTATGTCTTTTGGTTGTAAACAAGAAATGCTTCCGCTATTGGTGTATGGTTCAAAACTTAATGTTTTGGTCTTCATCTTTTACATTTAGTGTTTGTTTATTGTGATCGTTGATTTGGATCCTGGTATGTCATGCGCCTCGCGGTAAAACCCTGCAAGTGGAATTTGAGGGTGTGACAATAGTTACTAAGGTTTTGTGATTTTGCTTTATCATTTATTACACATATCAAGATTTTAATTATGAACTTGAAAAGGTTTCTGTATTTTAACTATATAGGTATAATTTAATAACAAATTTAATGGTGTAATAAACGATTTTATACTCAGATTTTTGACGTTTTACATTTACAAAGTTTTGTGTTATAACAACTGTTGAGAAGTTAACAAATTTTAGAAAAAGGTCCAAAAGTAATGATTGCTATTTTCTTCCACTCTATTGAAAGGGTCAAAAGTAGTTTCCAACTTCATATTTACTTGAAATGCAACTTATAAAGTTGAAAATGAAATTTTCGTATTGTTACATTGTTACTTTTTTATTCATCTTATATAATAAAATAATAATAAATAGTATTATTAAAAATTTAATATTATTATCACTATTATAATAATGAATAATTCGATATAAAATTGAATGAATAAATTTTCACAATGTTTTTGTAATTTATTTAACTATAGTGATACTTTAATAACAAATTTAATGTTTTATGTTATAACAATTGTTGACAAGTTAACAGATTTTATAAAAAGGTCCAAAAGTAATAATTACCATTTTTCACTTACTTTATTAAAAATATTATTTTATTATTGTTGTTTTTCAATTTTCTTCCACTTTATTGAAAGCCCCAAAAGTAGTTTTCAACTTCATATTTACTTGAAATGCAACTTATAAAGTTGAAAGCGAACTTTTCGGATAGTTACTTTGTTACTTATTCATTCACCCTATATAATAAGATAATAAAATAATATTATTAAAAATTTAACATTATTATCAAATATAATAATGAATAATGAATAATTCGATATAAAGATTAATGAACAAATTTTCAAAAGGTTTTTGTAATAATGTTAAATTTTTATCTTCTGGCTTTTGTGTCTATAGGGAAATAATATGTCTTTGGCTCAGTTAGGCGTTAGAGACATATTAACTTTTGGCTTTTGTTTTGTTTTGAGTTTTGTCTTATTTTGTTTTGTTTTTTGTCCTTTGCTTGTATTTTCTATGTATTTTGTGGTTTGATAGAGGAAATGTGTTTGTTGGTATTATTTCACTTTTGGATCGAAATTGGAGTTTTTTTATTAGAATTATTTTATATTGTTGTTATGTTAATTATTATAATACTCAGAATACTACTAAAATATTTATAATATTTTTTTATTATTTTATTATTTTAGTTTGTAGCTGTTTTTCAGTTTGAAGATTTTGGAAAAACAGATACATGGTACCGTATACATTTAACAACTGATTGTAAATTTGAATTAGTGACACTAATAGTAAACTTTTTATAACATTATTTTATTAGTTGTTTTCCTAATTGTTTTACTATTGACGCAATGAGTAAAAAATCTTATTATAATATGTAAGATATTTTATCCCTCTATAAAAGGCAAGCAATTCGTCATTTCATTTTCGAACTTTATTCCGCTTCATTTATTATGATAAATAAAGCCACCGTCGATGAAAAATATTATTTTTTGCATATTAAAGAAAAATGTATAAGAGTAAAGCCTTTGGTAATCAAGTTGAAATTGGTATTCTCGGAAGATTCTTACAATCAAAGAAAAATATTATTTTTATCACGATCTCCTTTACAGCCTGTCTAATTAGAGATGGGTGTATAGAGAAATAATATGTCTCTGATTCTTGAGGAGTTAGAGCACTTACTGTGTAGTTATTTTTCTTTTTGTTTTTGTCTTCTTCAGTTTTTTTGGTCGTTTTTTGCCTGTATTTGTATGTATTTTTTATTCTAATGGAAGAAATGTCATAGTTAGCATTACTTTAGTTTTGTATTGAATGTCATAGTTAGCATTACTTCAGTTTTGTATGGATATTGGAATTTTTTTCTTAGAATTCTTCTTTCCTTTACGTTTTTTATATTTTGGTGAGTTCTGTATCGATATGGATATTGTATGTACTTTTGTTAGGTTAAATATTTCATTCAAATTATGCGATTGTAATAATATAAGGTTGAATTGTATAACAGCTGTTTGAATTTTTAATTTGCTGTTAAGTAAACAGACCATAGCATTTGGTCTGTTTATGTTTTTTATATGTTGTTTATAATAATTGTTTTAAAAAAAGATATATGATTCGTTAAGTTTATTTTTAAGCAACAACTGTTTGAACAAACTACTAAAGAATATCTGTTTGAATCAACAACTCTTTGTTGTAACATCTGTTCTAGAAAAATCTCCTTATCAATGTATAATCCTCAGTTGTATCATTAATAATCAGTGATTACGTGTAGCAGACACATAACCATCAATTAAATGATTTGCAACAGATATTACCAAACATGTTAACTGGTATCTTGAAACGAATAGTGTTACTAAATCAAATTATGGAATTTTTATTGACAGCTATTAGGTAAGTACTTTTTAGATAACTATTGTTATTGACAACGTCTTTTTACCAAATGAAGTTAAACAACCTTTTCATGTCCAATTTACATAAGACAGAAGTTAAACATTTATTTATAATATGAAACACGTAAAATATCACATGTTCATATTTCTATAAATATTGGTAAATAGTATTTGTGTTTATTTGGAAATTTGTATTTTAAAAAAAGAAAAGAATTTGAATAGTTATCTCAGTGGGAAAGTAGCAAAATTCATCATTTACTACCCATATCAACAGAAGTTATAAAGAGTCCCAAAAATAATGATTACGGTTTTGAAGTTACTTTATTAAAAACATTATTTTATTATTATTGTGTTGCAGTTTTCTTTCATTCTATAAAAAATAAATGAAAATTTCAAAAAGTAATTTCCAACTTTATATTTACTTGAAATCCAACTAATAAAGTTGAAAACCAACTTTACGAATAGTTATTATATTTCCTCCTATAAAAGGGGATGAATTCCCAATATTCATTTTCAGCATTCTCACTTTACATCTCTCCATTCAATATGCCTTATGATATTACTTTTAAATCTGTTTCCACAAATTTTTCAAAAGATTCTTTCAACCTTTTCATGTTCAATTTACACAACACAAAATTTAAACAGTTATTTATAATAAGAAAAAACATAAAACATTATATGTTCATATTTCTAAAAATATTGGTAAATAGTTTTTGTGTTTTTCTGGAAATTCGTATTTAAAAAAAAAAGAAAAGAATTTGAAGAGTTGTTTCAGTGGGAAAATTAACTAAACAGTTGAATTTACGTAATTTACGTAAATTTTGAAGTTAAACAACCTTTTCATGTTCAATTTACATTATATTGTTCAATCTAAATCCTTCATTTATACACTTGAATCATAAAGTTTTATTGGTCTCAGCTGTTTATAATTACGAACTTGAAAAGACTAATATAAATTAATTTTATTTATTATTATTAGACCAGCAATAACAGTTATTACGATGACAGTTATTTGATAACATGCAGATTCTTCATTTGTAAGTTTCGATCTAGATTGTTCATTTGTACATTGACCATCATATACTGTAATTGAAGACAGTTATTTGATAACATCTGTTGGTAAGTCCACGGATATTGTAAAGTCATCATCATAGAATTTAAGTTTTATTTATTTATATTATTAGACAGGCAATATTAGTTATTAAGATGAGAGTTGTTTAATAACATCTGTTATTATGCTCTGTTTTTTGTTTTGTTTTCAGTTCTGTTTTAATTTACTTTTCTTTTCTTTGCATTGTCTTTATTTTTTATGTATTTTGTTTTTTGATAGAAGAAATGTGTTTGTTGGTATTAGTTTACTTTTGTAGCGATATTGTATTTTTTTTTTTATCAGAATACACTATCTTGCATGTTTTGTTAACAGTTTGTGTTATGATGTGTTACCTGTAGTTTGTTTCTTATATATTTGTGTAACTTGTATATTTTCATTGAAATTATTGCTATAAAATATATTTCCGTTTTTAGGTTATAATATAAACAAAATAATTCAAATCATTTACCGATTCAAATGAGTATAAAATAAATACTTTTTGTTTTTTAATAAAAATAATAAATAGTAATGATAATATGTAAACTTGTGGTAATATTTTGTAGTTGTCTAATAATAGTAAAATAAAGTACTTCTATCATTAACTACTATCGTATTTTTCAAGTTTCTATCTACTTCCTTTATCTGTACAGTTGTCATTGTAAAGTTATAACTTCTTGACCCTTTCATAATTATGAATTTGAAAAGACTAATATTATTTAAGGTTGAAAACAACTCATAAAGTTGAAAACCAACTTTAGGAGTTATTAGTTTATTCATTCTATAAAAAATGGAGGGATTCACAATATTCTATGTTTATATAACACGTAACTTAAATAATTAAAAGTAAAACGTATATGTTCATATCAAATTTAAGGGTTTTTATATACTTGCATTTTCAAATATGAATATTATTTTATGTTAAGTTTTATTATATATAAAACTTTTAATGAATAATTTCCAATGCTTTGTCGGTTTTGCTTCATCATTTATTACAAATATTAATATTTTATTCATTAACTTGTAAAGGTTTATGAAATTTAACTTTATAGTTGTAACACCACAACCGATGGCGGAATCATCGAGGTTTCACGTAATGACGATTGTTCAATAGCACATGGACTAAAATGTAAATAATAATAATAACAAACAACCTCCATTATTCAAAATGAAAATCAATACTCTCAAAACGAATTTCCAAACATGGTAAATAAATGTTCAAATTTTATTAAAGCACTAGGTCCATAGCCTAAGCGTATAGAGCAAGCATGATCAAACTTCACCTGAAACATGTACAAAAATAATTTGTCAACACATATAATGTATTGGTGAGTACATCCATTTGATACATATAGTACAAAACGTTTCGCAATTCATGTGTTGTATACCGTTTGCAATTATGTAATTTAAGTAATATCCATTCAAAATCAACCCTAAGAATCAAGAATCAAGAATCAAACCATTTTTGAGTATAATGAATCACAAGACAATGACCAAGGTCTCTCAACAAAGTCGCAAGGGGTATATACCATAGTACTATTTATTGAGATGTTAGGCCCTCAAAGGTTAATGATTTTGACAAGTCATAGACACACAAATTAACATAAAGCAAACATATATGAGAATTGCATTAAGAATAAGAATAACATTTGTTAATAGTGTACATGAATAGCCCAAAGTGTAAATCATGAAAAAGGGGAAAGATATACTCACAGTTTCGCTAAGTGTAAATTTCCAGAAAGTTCGTCGTAAAAGGCTTAAGAATTCCGAAGAACTCAACCTATATTTATATATAAGATTACTAATGAGGAAAATGACTTAAAAAAGTCTAAGGCATCCAAAATCTAAGGCATTAGGGTTTGCTAGACTTATGTAGGGAAGATGAAGTTTTTATTTCCATGATAACTCGAACAATAATTTTTGAAATATATTGTGATTTAAGATTAAATATGTGACTAAAAAAAGTATAGACACTTATGTTTCCCACACTTAGGAACATTTTTTGTTTTATAGAAAAATATCCATAAAACAGATTTTATAATTTATATTTAACTAAATAATTTAATATATCTAATTAAATATAAGTAAAATAAAAATACAAGATATGATCCAAAAAATGATATTTTTATGAAAAATGATTATTTTCTGATGTGAAAAAGTGAAAATAATATTTCGATAATTTTTGTCAATTTATTTGTATTTAAAACATATTTAATGAGTTCAAATAGTGTTTTAATGATTAAAAATAGTAAAACTAGCAAAAATAATCATTTTCTGTGAAATAAAATTTTATTTATTTTATTATACATAGAAATAATTCTTCAAAAATTTTAAGGGCAAAATCAGTTAAAATGAAGTTTTAATCAATTAATTATGATTACAACAATTTAAATCAAGTAATTTATGAAAATAATGTATTTTCCAGAAAATAAAAATATGATAATTTTCTTTAGATGTCAAGAAATTACCCCTAAATTTTCATAATTTTTGAAGCAAAAATGAATTTTCTAAGAATATTATAAGGTTATAGCATATATATATATATATATATATATATATATATATATATAATTTATAGATAAAAGAAATAAAGAATAATATAATATAAAAACAAAAACAAAAGAAAACATGGTCACATGTGGGGATCAAACCTTGACTAGAAGGCAATACAATCCCCTTGCAACCACTACACTACCACATTTAGTAGGGGGTTTGGAAGAGAATGAGTGCAGGAACTGATTGCATTGCTTGGTTTATATGATGGACGCGTAAATGTGGTTCTAGAGAAGGTTTTAAATATTCCGGCGGTTACACAAGAAACCCGGATTCAAAGGTGATAACAACCGCGTTTATTGACTCAACTAAGAGGGGAATTCATAAGATTAATGTGGAGAAACGTAAACCCAATAATTAGATTGAGTTAAAACGCATGAAAAACGACCAATTAAACTCGCCGGAGACATTTTCCGGCCGCTGGAAAAGCGGCCGGCGATCAGGGGCCAAAAGGGCTTTTTTGTTATTTTTAAAACTTTTAAAAGTTGTCAGGAATGGTCCCCCAAGTTAACTTGGTTAGTTCTAGTTATTTGTTTTCTTAAGAAAAACTTAACCAAGTTAAGTATTTTAACCAAAAAGTTTTTAAAACCTTTAAAACTATATTTTTTTTACAACTTTTATGAACTTTATATAATATACCTTATATTTTATCGCAGTCCATCGTAAAACTTTGTCGTTTTCCAAAATCCTTCGACAAGTTTGTTATGAGTTTTACAAGAAAACGTTTATAACGAGGTTCACAATGAAATCTAAAATGATGTTATTCGCTTAATTGAGAAATCACGGCGTGTTATGTTTACGATTAACCATAGAATACAACCTGAACATGAATTTTAACGATCAACACAACTACAAGTTTTATTAAAATTCGAAAGGTTTGAAGTACGAGGATAAAAATGTAAATACAATAAAGTTTAGGAAATATGCAATTGTTACAGTCTCCCCTACTTTAGGAAATTTCGTCTCGAAATTACTTTAAGTGGAGGATTCTGTAAAAAGGTGAGGATACTTCGTCATCATTTGGTCCGGTAATCAAAGTGTCACTGACCTCACTCCAGCACATAGGAGAATGACATTTGCGACTCAAAAGGTTCCATACGGATACTAGCATGATAGCTATTGTTATACGAAAACTCAACCAAAGGAAATGTGAATTCCAATTACCACCAAAATCTATGACACAAGCCCAAAGCATATCTTCTACCGTTTGAATAGTACGCTTCGTTTGTCTATCTGTCTGAGGATGGTATGCTGTGCTAAGATTTAGTTTGGTTCCCAATGCGTCATGAAGAGTTTGCTAGAAATGAGAGGTGAACTTACTATCACGATCAGAAATAATGTTCAAAGGAGTTCCTTGACGACTACTGATCTCAGCGATATAAAGATTAGCCAATTTCTCAGCCGAATAAGTCTCACGGATGGGAAAAAAGTGTGCAGAATTGGTTAAATGACCCACAAAGACCCAAATACTATCATGACCTCGTGTAGTGCGGGGTAACTTAGTAATGAAGTCCATAGCAATGTTCTCCCATTTCCACACAAGAATCTCTGATTGTGTTAGGATCTGAGTTTGATTGTTTTGACTGTTTAAGTAATAAGAACAATGAATGAAATGAATTATAAATGGAAAGTGCAGCGGAATGATAAACTATTAATCAAAACAAGAGAATAAATGTTTTTCAATCGAATGCTTTCATTAATGTCAAATGGTTACAAACAATTGTACAAGTACTCCCCCTCAGCCTGATCACTCAGTGATTGTTTGTCAAAGAGAATGTTTTGAGTGATGAATATAACAGTACAAGCACTGTTCTATTTATAGACAAATCTAAACCTTTGATGACCTAGGCTGACGTCACCTAAGACAGTGACCTCTAACAGAATAACAAACATAAAACATTTGTTGATACAAACTACTGTTACATTGGAAAACTCTGAAAGGCAAACAGCTGATAGGAAAACTCTGATGGTCTTGAATCAACTGTTGGAGCCTAAGTGTTGTTGGCTCCAACACACCTTTAGTCTTCAGTACTTTGATTCAGTAGTTGTTCTTCATCAGACCTTTGGTCAGCAGTTATTCTCTAGTAGTTGTTATCTAGCAGACCTGTGTAGCAGCAGTTGTCACAGCAGTTGTTAGGGTACAGCAGATGTTAGGGTCAACAGTCTTTTGGGAGAAGTAACTTGTAAATGTTGTTATTCCTAAGGATCAATTGAGTAGTATGTTTTGGCTTTCCAATCATTTGTTCTTCTCCAGGTCAGCAGACCTAACAATCTCCCCCATAGAACAGATGATGCCAAAACTAAGCTTTATTTTGATCTTTATTTCTCATCAGACTTTCTCTTATATGCCCTTTAAACTATAGTTCAAAACTTGAAGAGAAAAAGTCTTCTGCATCCCTTTCAAGCTATAAGTTCAGCAAGGTTTGGAGATCATCTGCACACAGGCCATGTGCATCATCCATACTTAACTTTTGAGCTTCTCCATCTGATCTGAGCAGAGTCAATTCATGGTTGTCTTTGTTGACTTTCCATTTTAGAATTTTTGAATCAGAGGATATGATGGGTTGCAAGTTTATTGTAGATGAGTTTGGTGATGGAGGTCTTCCAATGAGTTTTCTAAGCTCTTCAGTAGTGGGATCAGAGAAGTAGTGTACTTGATTGAAGAGGCCCTCTCTTACATAAGTTTCAGCGAACTTCTTCTAGTCTTCTTCAGACACTTCCTTCTGTTTCTTGAACTGTCTTCTGGCAGCAACATATAGGTCAGTAGTGTCAAGTAAGCTGTCTAGTGTAAAGGCCTGTTGAGGTCTCTTCATCATTGGTGCATCAGAGTAATCAGGTTTTCTGGGCAGTGTAGGGTCTTTCTTTCTATTTTCTTCCAACTTCTTGTAAGTAACCAGCCTTAGCTCTGACTATCTTGCAACAGACCTCATCTCCCCATACTTTGCAGCCACAATCTCTTCTCTCATTCTCTTGAACTTCAAAGCTCTGGCTGTATCTCTGCCTTTTCTAAAATCAGGGGTAGAGACCTTTGCTGGGGGATTCTTGGCCATGTCTTCTATTCTAATTAGTTCTTCTCTAAGAGCATGAGTGGTCCATCCTGCAAATTGTTTCTTATTTGCTTTGTAGCGCATGGTTGACAAGATTTGGTCAAGAAGAGATTCCCTAACCACCCTTTCCAGATCACTGCTGAGAGGCATGGTGGACATGGAGTTGCTTAGGGTCTTAGCAAAATCTTCAATCCTTCTCAGTTTGCTATGCTTTGCTGAATGGATGCCCTGAACAGTCATGTCATCTTTCCTTTTACAACTCTCCTTGATGATTTGATCAGCATGTTCAGTCTTGTATTTAAGATATTTATCTAAGTTTAAGGGAACAGGAAAATTTGGAAGAGATGGGAAAGATCTTTCAGATGGCTGTTTAGTATTGTAGAAGGATTGCATTTCCCCCTTGAGTAGATCAAGCTTAAGTGGATACTGAACAACCAATGGTGTGATGGATGGTGGTGGTCTGTTAGATGTGAATTGTGAAGTGTGTGGTGAATATGATGAAATTGGGATGGCTGATATAGGTGTAGGCTGGGTGGTTGAAGTAGGAGGTGGTGATGTTTGTATGTTTTTATCTTGTACCACAAAGGTTAATTTTCTATTCCTTCTGTACAAGATGCGTTGTGATGGTGGTGTTGCAGTAGTGGTTGTGTTAACATCTGTTGGCACTTTTGTAGGACCAGCAGATGTTTGGGATTTGAGTGGTGCATTGGTGGTGGATTTGGTTGTTGGTTTGGTGGTAGGTTTAGTTGGTTTGGTGGTATCAGTGGTTTTGGTGACATCAGTGGTTTTGGTGGCAGTGGTTTTGGTGGCAGTGGTTTTAGCAGCAACAGTTTTGACAGCAAGTTTGGATGGTAGTTGTCTGACATGTTTGGCAGGCATCTTCTTCCTTTTAGAGATACCCACATCCTCAACTTCTTGTTGTTGCTCTATCTTTTGTTGTACAAGAGATTCTGCTTTGCATTCCAAAGTATCAAGCCTCTTTTACTTCTCTTCAGTAGCCTTTTCAGCATTGACATTAGCAGTTTGATCTACTTCTTTTGCTTTGCCTGCATTGACTGCTTCAGTATCAGCAGTGGATTGATCATTGGGAGTTGGTTGTTGTGGTGGTGCTGGTTCAGACCCTGGTATAGTTCCAAATGGTTTTAGCTTAGGTAGTCTATCTCTGCCACTCTCCCCCTTTTTGGCATCATCTACTGTGAACTCATCATCATCTTCATCTCTTCTGATGGTTGTAGGGGCAGAGCCAGTGGTCTTCAGTAAGTGGTCTTTAATGTCTGCTTGAGTATTTGTGTACCTAGCATCTACCATAGTTCTTATTTGAGCCATGTAGGTTTCATGTGTCTGATCTGCTAGTTTTCTATGAGCTATGATGATGGGTGAAACAGATTTCCATAGCTCACTAGCAATATCTTCTGTAGATGGTTGACTTTTGGTAAGAGCAACCAATGATCCCAAAATTGTCTTGATATCTGATTCGATGTCAGCAATAGAGGTTTCAATAGATTGTACTCTAGCCGTCAATTCTTGGTATTTTAACCCATCACCTAAGTTAATAGGATCATCTGAATTCCTACCAGTGGTAGTTGTAACTGGTTTAGTCCTAGGAGGTGATTCCAAAGGATGAGAACCAGATGCCCATTTGTCTTGGTTCTGGGGACTTCCAACTGATTTTGGGGACACTATAGTGGCCTCATCAGTTGTTGCCTTCAAGGAAGTCTTAGCTATGTAACCACTGTCCTATTGTAAGACAATGGTCTCTACGTCAGTAGTGGCTGCGTCACTTGAAAACTCACCTAGAGTTTCATTCAACTCTAGGGGTGTAGCCTCCTCTGTTTGTGGGATAGCTGATTGATTTTTCTCAGTCCCAGTCACTTGTAGGTGTGTACTCTCATTGATGGGTGAAGGAGAGGAGCTGGGAATGTCATGAGTTTTATCAATAGCCTCAAACAGTGGTTGCATTGTTGGAAGGACATATGATGGTGAAGGTTGAGGAGTGAAAAGAGAAGTAGCCCTGGGAGAAGGGCTGATGATCATATGGTCAAGTGACTCATATGTCTCATGATGTGGTTCCCTTTGGCTTACAACATGATCCTTTTGTGAGGATTCATGAGGAGTTTGCTCAGGTTGAGATATATCCATCTGTTGTAGTAACAACAGTGGTTTCTTGTTGCTTTTGTGTTGCAACAGGGTTTTCCTCTGGTATCTCATCTTCCAGAGGCCCCTTTTTGGTTTTAGTGGTGGTTTTTGTGGAGGGACGTTTTCTTTTGGAGGTGGCTGGTGTGGGTTTCACAACACTGGATGTAGTGCCATGATCACCAGGAGCAGTGGGCTCAACAACAGAGATTTGGACAACAGTTGTTGTCTTAGTCCTCCTTGTTTGTGTTTTAGAAACTTTTGACACTTTTGACACTTTTTCTTGTGTGTTTGAATCCAGCATTCTTGTGAAAGTTTCATCAGTTAGACTCTTCATTTGGAAAGATTTGCCCTTTTTAAAATCTTTTTCAGGTAAAACCTTTTGAAGGATTACACTTAGAATTCTTGGGTAAATCAGAAAAGCATTATTAGACCTAGACTTATGGCCTTCACATTTGATACTAAATCCAGAAACAGACCCTGGGATAGATTGAAGTCAGATTCTGACAACATAGCATATCCCAAGTACTGAATCCTCAATGGGATTTCATTGAAGGAAGTGGACTTAGCAAAGACACAGAGAAGGAGGGTATGAAAAAAAAAATCATGACTGGTGGGAAAAACTTTTTGAAAAGAGTTGACCCAGTCATTTGTGCATCATAACCTCTTTCCTGAAACTGTGTGTGAAGATCAGCCTTAGGAAAAGAGTCGTTACCTGACAGTTCATTCAGTAAGAAGGTTGTGGATATCAGTTGGGGGTAATGGCGACATTTGTCTCTCCAATTTTTGATATGATGGTTGTAGGCTTTTTGTCTTGTAAGAGAAACTCAGCATTTAACCAAAATTCTTGGAGGGTATCGAGATAGATGGGAGCATCAGCGGTTAAGATTTTCAGGTATTTGGAATTGAGGATGATGTCGATGGTGGTTTGGAATGGGACGTTTTCATCTGTTTTGACCAGATATGGAAGATAATTGTGGGTGGCTTTGGCTTGAAGATCCATTGTAATGGATTTCGAGTGTGAGGATGAAAGGAATTTGAGTGAGGGTTTGAGGTTGGAGAAGGCGGTTTCAGTATTATGAATACAATGAGACAGTGTAACAACTGTTGCGGTAAAAACAGGGTTTTTATAAGCTCTGGTGAAACCGCTGATGTGGCCAAAACTCTGCTTTTGAGAGCAGACGTGGCAAACATCTGGTAGCATACAGTTGTTGCCAAAGGTCTGATGCAAACAGCTGTTGTCTTACCAAAGTGCTGATGCTAACAGCACTTGGTGTTTTTTTATTATATATATATATATATATATAATGAAACAGTTGTTTTATCTGATCAGATATTTGAAACAGATTTTTCAACTAACAGTGGATAAAATGGATGAAACAGTGGTTGTTTTATCCTTAACATATTTTCAACCAAAATGCTATTTGTAAGGGTGAATTTTGATTTTTCTAAAACTTTTTAATGTTTTTATTTAAAACATTTTTGTTGTTAGTCCATGTTTAGCATACCAATTCTAGAGATCAGATTTGTAAAGGTGGATGTGTCTAAAGCTTTTGTCAACACATCTGCCAACTGATCCTCTGTTGGAACATGGTGCAGAGAAATCAAACTTTTTTCATAGCTATCTCTGACAAAGTGATGTCTGATGTCTATGTGCTTTGTGGTTAAATGAGAGACTGGATTTTTTATGATATTTTCAGTAGCTTGACTGTCCAACATGAGTGGAGTCTTTAGTGCAATTATCCCAATATCCAGCAGTTAATTTTGAAGCCACATGAGTTGGGTTGTACAGCTTGCAGCAGCAATGTATTCAGCCTCAGCTGTTGAAGTTGAAAGAGTTGCTTGCTTTTTGCTTTGCCATGAGACTAAGGCATTCCCTAGAAACTAGCACCCTCCTGATGTAGACTTCCTTGTGTTGTGGCAGCCAGCAAAATCACTATCTGAATAACCTGAAAGCTCAATGTTTACATTAGCAGGATACTAGATACCAAGTGTGGGACACCTTTTAGGTATCTGAATATCCTTTTCACAGCAATAAGGTTTGACTTTCTAGGTGAAGCCTGGGATCTTGCACAAACACAAGTGGCAAAGATAATGTCTGGCCTGGATACAGTTAAGTACAATAAAGACCCAATCATGCATCTGTAATGTGTCTTGTCAACCAGTTCATCCTTGTCATCAATAGTGAGTAGCTTGGCTGTGCTCATGGGTGTACTACATGGCTTACAGTCATTCATCTCAAATCTGGTTAAAAAAAATTCACATATTTGTTTTGATGAATGAATGTGCCATTTTGTAGCTGCTTCACTTGGAGACCAAGGAAGCACTGAATTCCTACCAGTGGTAGTTGTAACTGGTTTAGTCCTAGGAGGTGAGTCCAAAGGATGAGAACCAGATGCCCCTTTGTCTTGGTTGTGGGGACTTCCAACTGATTTTGGGGACACTATAGTGGCCTCATCAGTTGTTGCCTTCAAGGAAGTCTTAGCTATGTAACCACTGTCCTATTGTAAGACAATGGTCTCTACGTCAGTAGTGGCTGCTTCACTTGAAAACTCACCTAGAGTTTCATTCAACTCTAGGGGTGTAACCTCCTCTGTTTGTGGGATAGCTGATTGATTTTTCTCAGTCCCAGTCACTTGTAGGTGTGTACTCTCATTGATGGTGAAGGAGAAGAACTGGGAATGTCATGAGTTTTATCAATAGCCTCAAACAGTGGTTGCATTGTTGGAAGGACATATGATGGTGAAGGTTGAGGAGTGAAAAGAGAAGTAGCCCTGGGAGAAGGGCTGATGATCATATGGTCAAGTGACTCATATGTCTCATGATGTGGTTCCCTTTGGCTTATAACATGATCCTTTAGTGAGGATTCATGATGAGTTTGCTTAGGTTGAGATATATCCATCTGTTGTAGTAACAACAGTGGTTTCTTGTTGCTTTTGTGTTGCAACAGGGTTTTCCTCTGGTATCTCATCTTCTAGAGGCCCCTTTTTGGTTTTAGTGGTGGTTTTTGTGGAGGGACGTTTTCTTTTGGAGGTGGCTGGTGTGGGTTTCACAAGGAGCAGTGGGCTCAACAACAGAGGTTTGGACAACAGTTGTTGTCTTAGTCCTCTTTGTTTGTGTTTTAGAAACTTTTGACACTTTTGACACTTTTTCTTGTGTGTTTGAACCAGCATTCTTGTGAAAGTTTCATCAGTTAGACTCTTCATTTGGAAAGATTTGCCCTTTTTAAAATCTTTTTCAGGTAAAACCTTTTGAAGGATTACACTTAGAATTCTTGGGTAAATCAGAAAAGCATTATTAGACCTAGACTTATGGCCTTCACATTTGATACTAAATCCAGAAACAGACCCTGGGATAGATTGAAGTCAGATTCTGACAACATAGCATATCCCAAGTACTGAATCCTCAATGGGATTTCATTGAAGGAAGTGGACTTAGCAAAGACACAGAGAAGGAGGGTATGAAAAAAAAATTCATGACTGGTGGGAAAAACTTTTTGAAAAGAGTTGACCCAGTCATTTGTGCATCATAACCTCTTTCCTGAAACTCTGTGTGAAGATCAGCCTTAGGAAAAGAGTCGTTACCTGACAGTTCATTCAGTAAGAAGGTTGTGGATATCAGTTGGGGGTAATGGCAACATTTGTCTCTCCAATTTTTGATATGATGGTTGTAGGCTTTTTGTCTTGTAAGAGAAACTCAGCATTTAACCAAAATTCTTGGAGGGTATCGAGATAGATGGGAGCATCAGCGGTTAAGATTTTCAGGTATTTGGAATTGAGGATGATGTCGATGGTGGTATGGAATGGGACGTTTTCATCTGTTTTGACCAGATATGGAAGATAATTGTGGGTGGCTTTGGCTTGAAGATCCATTGTAATGGATTTCGAGTGTGAGGATGAAAGGAATTTGAGTGAGGGTTTGAGGTTGAAGAAGGCGGTTTCAGTATTTTGAATACAATGAGACAGTGTAACAACTGTTGCGGTAAAACAGGGTTTTTATAAGCTCTGGTGAAACCGCTGATGTGGCCAAAACTCTGCTTTTAAGAGCAGACGTGGCAAACATCTGGTAGCATACAGTTGTTGCCAAAGGTCTGATGCAAACAGCTGTTGCCTTACCAAAGTGCTGATGCTAACTGCACTTGGTGTTTTTTTTATTATATATATATATATATATATATAATGAAACAGTTGTTTTATCTGATCAGATGTTTGAAATAGATTTTTCAACTAACAGTGGATAAAATGGATGAAACAGTGGTTGTTTTATCCTTAACAGATTTTTCAACCAAAATGCTATTTTTAAGGGTGAATTTTGATTTTTCTGAAACTTTTTAATGTTTTTATTTAAAACATTTTTGTTGTTAGTCCATGTTTAGCATACCAATTCTAGAGATCAGATTTGTAAAGGTGGATGTGTCTAAAGCTTTTGTCAACACATCTGCCAACTGATCCTCTGTTGGAACATGGTGCAGAGAAATCAAACCTTTTTCATAGCTATCTCTGACAAAGTGATGTCTGATGTCTATGTGTTTTGTGGTTGAATGAGAGACTGGATTTTTTTTATGATATTTTCAGTAGCTTGACTGTCCAACATGAGTGGAGTCTTTAGTGCAATTATCCCAAAATCCAGCAGTTAATTTTGAAGCCACATGTGTTGGGTTGTACAGCTTGCAGCAGCAATGTATTTAGCCTCAGCTGTTGAAGTTGAAAGAGCTGATTGCTTTTTGCTTTGCCATGAGACTAAGGCATTCCCTAGAAACTGGCACCCTCCTGATGTAGACTTCCTTGTTGTGTGTCAGCCAGCAAAATCACTATCTGAATAACCTGAAAGCTCAATGTTTCCATTAGCAGGATACTAGATACCAAGTGTGGGAGCACCTTTTAGGTATCTGAATATCCTTTTCACAGCAATAAGGTTTGACACAGCAATAAGGTTTGCACAAACACAAGTGGCAAACATAATGTCTGGCCTAGATGCAGTTAAGTACAATAAAGACCCAATCATGCATCTGTAATGTGTCTGGTCAACCAGTTCATCCTTGTCATCAATAGTGAGTAGCTTGGCTGTGCTCATGGGTGTACTACATGGCTTACAGTCATTCATCTCAAATCTGGTTAAAAATATTTTCACATATTTGTTTTGATGAATAAATGTGCCATTTTGTAGCTGCTTCACTTAGAGACCAAGGAAGCACTGAAGTTCACCCATGGCACTCATTTCAAACTCTGCTGTCATGAGTTTCCTAAACTCTTCACACATTTTGTTTCATGTGGATCCAAAAATGATGTCATCCACATATATTTGAACAATCATTAAGTCGTTGCCTCTCCATTTTAAAAATAAGGTTTTATAAATTTTACCTCTTGTGAAACCAATAGATAAGAGAAAGGTGGAAAGAGTTTCATACCAGGCCCTAGGTGCTTGTTTTAATCCATACAAAGCTTTGTTAAGCTTGTATACATAATCTGGATGAAATGTGTCTTCAAAACAGGTGGTTGACATACATAGACCTCCTCCTGAATTTTGCCATATAAAAATGCACATTTGATGTCCATCTGATACACCTTGATGTTGTGGTTGACAGCAAAGGCTAGGAAGAGTCTGATAGCTTCTAGCCTAGCTAGAGGAGCAAAGGTTTCATCAAAGTCTATCCCCTCTTCTGGTCTGAAGCCTTGAACCACAAGCATGGCTTTATTCTTGACAACTATACCCCTTTCATCAGCTTTGTTTTTAAAGACCCACTTTGTGCCAATTGGACAAACATCCTTTGGCAATGGTACAAGTTCCCATACTTGTTGTTTTTTAATCTGAAGGAGCTCTTCCTACATGGCTTCTACCCAAATGTTGTCTTTTAGTGCCTCTTGGTACTTGACAGGTTGTGTGAGAGATAGAAAGCCTGCAAAAAGACAACTGTTTGAGGATTGGCTTCTTGTGAGCACACCCTCTCTAATGTTGCCAATGATTTGATCTGGTGGATGAGCTCTTAGGTAGATTAGATCTCCCTGATATGGTATGATGGCATTTTGAGGTGAAGGGCAGAGGTTTGGTGACTCTGTTGATGTAACATCCGTTTGCACTTCTTTAGTACCAACAGATGTTTGAAATGGAGGTAGGGGAATGGGTCCAAGTGGTGTGAAACTGGACTGACTTTTGTCAACAGAGGTTGGACTTTTGTCAACAGATGATTGAGCAGTGGTAGAAGTTGGTGAAGCAGTGGTTTGAGAGTAAGACTGGCCAACAGTGGCTGACTCAGCAGTGGCAGAGTTTTGATAGGTGTTTTGAACAGCTGCTTCCCCTGATACATAATAGACTTTATAGTGACTTGGAATCACAACATCTGTATAGTAGTCTTGGTGTTGAGATTGTGGAATATCTGCACTGTTAGTTTTGACAGTAATATCTTCAAATTTGAATTTATCTAAATCAAACAACTCAGCAGGATTTGATGGGATTTTTAAGGATGAAAGTTCATTGAACTTTACATTCAGAGTTTCTTCTATTGTCCTGGTCCTTGTGTTAAACACTTTGTAGGCCTTGGCAGTAGAAGAATATCCCAGAAAATATCCACAATCTACTTTGGCTGCAAATTTTGAGATGGAATCTTTAAGATTTAAAATGAAACATGGGCAGCCAAAGATTTTGAAAAATGAGATTAGTGGTTTGATTTTGAACAAAATTTCATAAGCAGTCTTTTGATGTCTTGGGTTGATTAAAACTCTGTTTTGAACATAGCAAGCAGTGTTTACAGCATCTGCCCAGAAGGACAGTGGCAAACCAGAATCTGCTAGCATGGTTCTTGCAGCTTCAATGAGAGTTCTATTTTTCCTCTCAACCACCCCATTTTGTTTCGGTGTTCTTGGAATGCTGTACTGCCTCACAATTCCTTTTGACACACAGAAGTCATCCAACTCCTTATTTTTAAACTCTATTCCATTATCACTTCTAAAGACTTTTACTGACAAGTCATATTGTTTTTCAACTTTGGTCACAAAGTCCTTCAAGATACCTGCAGTCTTATCCTTAGAGTGTAAAAAGTAAGTCCATGTAAACCTAGAAAAATCATCAACTATGACAAGACAAAATCTTTTTCTTCTTAGACTCATGATTTTAACTGGGCCAAACAAGTCCATGTGCAACAATTGTAGACATTGACTTGTTTTAGACTCATCAATGGATTTATAAGAGCTTTTATGTTGTTTCCCTTTTATGCAGGAAACACAATGCTCATCACATTTAAATCTTTTGATGGAAGGCCTCTGACAAGGCTTTGTTTGGAGAGTGAGTTGATAGTTTGAAGGTTGGTGTGACCTAGTCTCCTATGCCACAATTCTGTCTCTTTAGTGGAGGCAGCAGAAAACAGACAGACATTTGCCATAGGATTGTCCTTCAACATATCAACCACATACACATTGCCACTTCTATGAGCAACAAGTTATGCTTTGCTCTCATCAATGATGGTATCAATCTTTTCACCACTTCTAGCCCAATAATCTTACAAGTTTTCTTAGTGAAGAATGAGCCATAACCTTTGTCACTCATTTGTGATACACTAAGAAGATTAAATTTAAGATTATCAATAAGATTGACATTTTCAAACTTGAGTTTCCCAGTCTGAACAGTCCCTGAACCCAACACCTTACCTTTTGAATCATTACCAAAGGATATATCACCCCCTCCATGAGCTAAGAAGTCCAGAAGAAGGGCTCTACATCCTGTTCTGTGCCTGGAGCCTCCACTATCTACAAACCAAAGGCTATCTAAGCAAGCAGAAGCTCCCTGCACATCAGTAATGGATCAGTTTTGGTGAGTGTCCAAAGCCAAGTTGGCTTTGGATGGGTCCACAGACTTTTCAGCCTCAAGCTTAGGAAGGTGATCAGTGGTTTGAACTAGTTTTTGAATCAAGTTCAACAACTGTTGCTGACCATTTGCCTGTGCTTGGATGTCAACACTTGGTGCAACAGATGTTTGATCACTTCCTGACAGATGATAGTAACCATAGGGATTTCTGTTCACCCTTGGTTTAGAAGGCCTCTTAGGTTCTTCATAAACATGTGACAGATTATGACAAGGTGGTTGTGCATATCCTCTTGGGTACTTGTTGGTGGGTGGTGCATCTGTTACTTGAAAATCCCTGGAAGCAGATGTTTCTAGATTTTTGGTAACAGATGTTTGGACTGGAGCAAAAGTCTGTTTGGGTTTTCCTTTTGAAGTACTCACCACTTGATTTTCAAGAGTTTTAGCCTTGTACTCTTGTATTTTGACATCAAAATTTTTGAGATACAGGCACTCTTTGGTTTTGTGATTCTTCTTACCACATATTAAGCATTTGGTCTTAGAATCGCACACATTTGTTCCTTTGTTGATATCATATGCTTTTAGAAGAAAACAGTTTTTAGTGACATGATTCTTCTTTTCACAGAAATCACAAAACAAGTGGACAGACTTTTCTTTCTTTTTCCCTTTTTCAGCCTTTTTTTTCAACAGATGTTTGATCACCTGCTGGAAGATCTATCAAGGGAATGACCTTTGCCTGTGGTGCTTTCTTACCATCAGGGGTTTTGAAGTCAACGGGTTTGAAGTTTTCAAGAGTACCACACTCATCAGACCAAGTAGCTTCAAATTAATATTTTTCAAGTTCAGTGAATGATAAGGAACCTTCTGTTTTTTCAAGAACAATTTTCTTGCCATTAGATTCAGTGATTTTAATCTCTTGACCCTTCAAATTAGTTGGTACTACCTCAACTAACTTTTGATCCCTTTTGTCAGTGTTTTCAAAAGCTAGAGCAGTGGTTTCAAAACCAAAACCAAACTTCACATGACTTTTGGTTTGTTTATTGAGGAGCATCTCAAAACCTTTGCATGATTCCACCCATTTTTCACATTCAACTTGGGTGGCCTCAAGCTCCTTTTTACAACTATGATATTTAGTTATCATTGTTTGGAGCTGGTCTTTGGTTATAGTTGCTTCATGTTTTAAGCTGCTTATTTCAGATTCTTTTTCAGTCAATTTTGATTTTAACTCTTTTGAAAGTTTTTCAAATTGAACTTCATCATCTAAAACTTTCTTCCTAAGGTTTTCATTCACCTCTTTAATGTTAGAAAATGCTATTACACATTTGTCTGAACACAAATCTTTTAGGATTTGAGGAGATACCTTAGCAGTAGTCATCAATGCAGAATCACACTTGCACTCACAATCATCAGATGCACCCCAGTGATCTGAGGGATTCACAACCTCTTCTTCAGATTTTGTATTTGCAATTACTTCATCAACAATATCATCAGTCACAACATCAGATTCAGTTACCACATCCTCAGATTCAACTTCTTCAACCATAGCCTTGAAACAAAAATTTTCTGGTTCACTTTCAGCTTTGGCTACAAGAGCAAAATTCTCATCTGATAGCTCGTCTGGTAGACTGCTCCAATCAACAAAGCCTTGTGTGAAGAAGCTCTATTGACAAGTCTCTGCAGGGGCAGAGGGTGGAGCAGCAGTCATTGGCACTTGTGCCTGAGCAACAGGTGTTTGCACATAGTGGATCTGAGGAACAGTGGTTTGGACAAACTGGAGAGGAACAGTGTTTGAGGACTGTGCAAAATGAACAGTGTTTTGCACGTTTGGTCCAGGGGTATTATGGGAAATTTGATAAGTGTTGGTCTGTGGCCTTTGATTTGGATAGGTAATCATAGGTGTACCATGTTGACACCATGTTGACTCCTACATTCCCTAGCAAAATGACCAAGTCTATGACATTTATAACACTTAATCTTTGATTTATCCAACCCCACTTTTGACCTGCCAGTTAACCCTAAAAACCTTCTCCCAGTTTTCTTGTAAAAATTGTTAGTTCTTATACTGAGAAGGGCCAATTGGTGCATAATGTCCATTTCTTACAAATCATCAGGGTCAAAGTATTTTAAGTCATCATACTCAAAGGATATGTTATCAGATGCCTAGAAATCACCACCACTTGCTGTAAAAGCATAGTTTGGTGAATAAGAATCAGAGTTAAAACCTGAGTTAAAACCTGAAATTATGTCAATGAAATGATCATAACTCTGATCCTTATTATTACCAGGCACCTCATCATGACCCAAAAGTGCTGTATTACCAAATACATAATCATCAGGCACTTTTCCAGAGTCCTGGAGCTTCTTTTTCTGGTTAAGCTCTCTCTCATAGGTCAAGAGCTTACCATGAAGCTAGGTCAGTGATAAGTCCTTGAATCCAATTGAGTTTCTCATAACTATAGCAATAGTGTCTCATTTATCTGGTAGTGATCTTAAAAACCTATAGTTCAAAGTTGAATATGGGTAAGTTAGACCAATGAGTTTTAGTTCACTAATGAGACAGTTAAACCTCTCAAATTGTTGAGTTAATGACTCTCCCTTTACATGACTGAATGTTTCATATTGTTGGTTAAGTATTTCACGGTTGTTTTCAATAACCTCTTCATTCACACCAAATGGTTCTTTCAGTGCATCCCACAACTCCTTTGCATTGTTACAGTATAACAGCCCAGCATATATATCATTGGGTAGACCCATGGCCACAATACTGAAGGCCTAGGCATCTAACTCAATTTTCTGAAAATCCTGGTCGGAGTAGTTTTCAAGTTTCTTAGGCTCTTGAACCTTGGGATCTTCAGTACTCGGCACCATCGGAACATGTGATCCGAAGATAACCGACTTCCAACACCCAGTGTTCTGTTGAGCTAGAACATGGCTCATCCGACGTTTCCAGATATTGTATTCAGATCTGACAAGTATCGGTGGCTTGTTGTACGTGCCAGTGTTGTGTGGATCGTGATTGATTGAAGCCATTCTCTGATTGTTTAAAAAACAAAGTCTGTTTAAAAACGGTTGAAACGAAATAAACTATTACTCTGTTTTAAATCCTACAAACAAACGATATCAATAATTGTGAGCTGATCTGTTTATATTAAATTGATTGGTTAGATCGAATTTAATTGACCAAGCTCTGATACCAATTGTTAGGATCTGAGTTTGATTGTTTTGATTGTTTAAGTAATAAGAACAATGAATGAAATGAATTATAAATGGAAAGTGCAGCGAAATGATAAACTATTAATCAAAACAAGAGAATAAATGTTTTTCAATCGAATGCTTTCATTAATGTCAAATGATTACAAACAATTGTACAAGTACTCCCCCCCAGCCTGATCACTCAGTGATTGTTTGTCAAAGAGAATGTTTTGAGTGATGAATAGAACAGTACAAGCACTGTTCTATTTATAGACAAATCTAAACCTCTGATGACCTAGGATGACATCACCTAAGACAGTGACCTCTAACAGAATAACAAACATAAAACATCTGTTGATACAAACTACTGTTACATTGGAAAAGTCTGAAAGGCAAACAGCTGATAGGAAAACTCCGATGGTCTTGAATCAACTGTTGGAGCCTAAGTGATGTTGGCTCCAACAGACCTTTAGTCTTCAGTACTTTGATTCAGCAGTTGTTATCTAGCAGACCTTTGTAGCAGCAGTTGTCACAGCAGTTGTTAGGGTACAGCAGATGTTAGGGTCAACAGTCTTTTGGGAGAAGTAACTTGTAAATGCTGTTTTTGCTAATGATCAATTGAGTAGTATGTTTTGGCTTTCCAATCATCTGTTCTTTTCCAGGTCAGCAGACCCAACAGGTTGCACAAGCAAACCAGATGGATGTTGATGTTCAGCTTTGACCTTGGCACAAGTAAGGCATTTAGCCACGTAGTGAGCCATATCCTTTTTCATACCGGGCCACCAATACATGGGACGCAGATTCTGATACATCTTATCAACAGTAGTGTGAATGGAGTAACGAGACTTATGAGCCTCGTCCATGATAAAAGTTTGAAGGTTATCACGATCAGGAATCCAAAGACGATTTGAGAGATAGAGCAAACCATGTTTTGTTTCCAAAATATTCTAAGCTCCACATGACATTTCATTGTACATGTTTCCTTCAGTGACCGATACATGTTCGGCTTTGAAGATTGGAAGTTTGAGGTCATGGGTTTGAATGCAGTTAAGTTGAGTATACTCCTTGCGACTGAGGGCGTCAGCAACAACATTTGCTTTTCCAGAATGGTAACGAATCTCACAGTCGTAATCATTTAGGAATTCGACCCATTGAAGTTCATGCATATTTAGATCTTTTTAATTGAAAATATGTTGAAGACTTTTGTGATCAGTGAAAACCACACATTTAGTACCATAAAGATAGTGTCTCCAAATTTTCAATGCGAAAACAACAGCACCGAGCTCAAGATCATGGGTGGTATAGTTTTTCTCAGATGTTTTGAGTTGTCGTGTTGCATAAGCGACGACCTTGCCTCGTTGCATGAGAACGCAACCAAGACCTAGATTAGAGGCATCACAGTATATAACGAAATCTTCAACACCATTAGAAAGAGAAAGAATAGGAGCGTCGCAAAGCTTTTGCTTCAAGGTTTGGAAAGTTTCTTCCTGACTGGGTCCCCATATGAAAGGTTTATCTTTGTGAGTCAAAGAGGTAAGTGGGACCGCGATATTTGAAAAATTGGCAATGAAACGACGGTAATAACCAGCAAGGCCAAGAAATGAACGAACCTCTGTAGGAGTTTTGGGTACAATCCAACTTTTTATGGCTTCGATTTTAGCGGGGTCTACGTGTATTCCTTTTTCGTTTATTACGTGGCCAAGGAATTGAACTTCTTTAAGCCAAAATTCGCATTTAGAGAACTTGGCATACAGTTGTTCATCACGAAGAAGGCTCAAAATTTGGCGAAGATGTTGCTCATGGGAGGTTCTGGTTTTGGAATATATGATAATATCATCGATGAAAACAATTACGAATTTGTCCAAGAAAGGTTTACAAACTCGATTCATAAGATCCATAAAAACGGCGAGTGCATTGGTTAGACCGAAAGGCATAACCATGAACTCGTAGTGTCCGTAACGAATACGAAGAGCAGTTTTGGGAATATCATCCTCATGAACTCAAAGTTGATGATATCCCGAACGAATGTCGATCTTTGAAAAACAGACTGCACCTTGAAGTTAATTAAATAGATCATCGATGCAAGGCAAAGGGTATCGGTTCTTTATCATAAGCTTATTAAGCTCGTGATAGTCGATGCACATACGAAAAGTTCCGTCTTTCTTTTTAACGAACAAAACTGGAGCTACCTAAGTTGAGGAACTCGGACGAATGAAATTTTTGTCAGCTAATGAAGTTGACTGGCAAGTTCTTGCATTTTCGAAGGTCCAAGACGATATGGAGCTTTAGCAACTGGAGTAGCACCAGGGACAAGATCGATACGAAAATCAACAGAGCGAACAGGAGGTAAACCAGATAAATCATCAGGGAAAACCTCTGGAAAATCACACACAACTGGAACATCTTGAATACTCTTGCCCTTGTCCTTCTTTTCCACAACGTGAGCCAAGAAAGATACATACTTCTTACGAAGATATTTGTGAGCTTGAGTGCAAGACATAAGTTTTAAACCCTTCGATGACTTTTTCCCATAAACACGTAGAAAGTCACCAGACGGAAGTGGGACTCGAATAAACTTTTCAAAGCAAACCACTTTAGCATGGTGTTTAGAAAGCCAATCCATGTCTACTATGATGTCGAAACTCCCCAATTTCATGGGTACAAGATCAATGGAGAAATCATAGTCATTTAGGTTCAACGTGCAATTGCGGATCACAGATTTTATATGAATGGGATTGCCATCAGCAACCTCCACGGTAAAAGGATGTGTAAGATGAGAACAAGCACGAGCACGAGCACGAGCAAGTAAAGGTTCAAACTCTAATGAGACAAAACTCTTATTCGCACCGGTATCAAAAAAAAATCGAAGCATATAGGTAATTAATAAGAAATGTACCATTAACCACGTTGTTAGCAGCTTGAGCTTGGTTTGCATTGATGTTGAAAGCACGACCACGAGCTGGAGCTGCTTGAATTGCCGGAACTGCTGGGGCTGTTGGGTTTGCTGACGGGCCTGAATAAAAGCTGTAAGATGAGGGCATCTATTTTGCATATGGTTAGATCACCACATGCGTAACAACCTCGGGCCGGACCGTTTCTTTGGTTTTAGGTAGCAGTCTGTGGGTTATTCACGGGTCGATTGGCAACACGACAGTAAGGGGTGGTATAACCCAGTCTTCCACAAGCATCACACTTACGACAGGCTATATTGGTGGGATGATGGTAGTGGCAAGCAGTGCATTGAGGTTGTTTCCCAGTATAAGCCTTTGGGGTTGTTTAAGGTGTGGTAGGTGGGTTTGTAACAGGAACTCGGTTAAGGGGTGCAACTACAGCGTAGTTTTGGTTTCTACCTTTTCGTTTCTTGTTAGAACTAAAGGTAGAGGCAGACGTTGCTTTGGAAGGTTCAGTGGTAGCAGGGGTTGAAGCGGTTTCAGTAGGTCGTTTAGTACCCTTACGAGTTAGAGTGCCATTCTTGACATGCTTGTCAGTAAGAGATGCTGTGAGACAAATGACCTCCTCTACAGTGGCGAGTTTACTTCCCATAACTGAATCATGAATCTGAGGTGGCAGTCCCTCAATGTACTTTTCAATAGCTAAAGATACCGGGGTTACCGTACGAGGAATCAACAGGCATAACTCATGGTAACGATTGTTATAGGGAACATTATTTCCACTGTCCTGCTTGAGGTGATAAAACTCATCTTCCAATTTCTTCATCTCGCTACGAGGACAAAATTCAGTGGTCATGATAGTTTTAAAATCATTCCAAGACATAGACAAAGCATCTTCCGTCCCTCGATTGTGTTTTTCACCGTTCCACCAAGTGAGTGCCCTCTTTTGAAGAACACTCGAGGCATGACGAACACGCAAGTTGTCAGGGCAGTCGCTATTAATGAAAGTATTCTCCATACTTTCAAACCATTCGAGTAACCCAGTGGCTCCCTCAGTTCCATTAAACTTGTTGGGATGACAAGAGTTGAAGTGCTTGAAAGTGCACTTGTTCTCTTTGGTTCCACCATTGCCACCCGCATTCCCATTTGAGTTTCCACTCGAGTTACCGTTTGGGTTAAGGTTTGGGATAATAGCATTAATAATATTAGGGACAAGTGTTTCCAACTTGTCATTAAGCATGGACATGATACGACGATCAGATTTCAGCTTAGCCTGATGCTTCGAGGCTCTCTTACGAGATTCACGATCAGACATCTACAAAAGCGCACAAAAGTTATGAGATTTGATTCCAAAATCTTGGAAATGTCATAGCTTATATCAAGGCAAGTAACTCATAACATGAGATATAGTAATTATAAATTTCTATACGGAAAATTATGAATATCATAAAGAAAATCATGATAAAACTTCAGATGAAAAACAATAACAAGAATAAAATGAGTTATTAGGATTGTTTCTAAGGAAACTGGTGACTAAGTAAAGTAATTGAAATATTATTAGTGACTTGTGGGGGCGTACTTTAGCCTATACGTTAATGCTCATCCCGAGAGTTCCCAGGTCGGTATACGGGTCCCTCGTCTGATTGGAATTTATACGAAATGCCAGGCCTAGACAGAAAACTCATAATACAGGCGCTCACCCTTCCAGATTGCACGTGCCCCATCACAAATAAATTCCAAAACTCTAGCGAGACTTGAGATGTAGAAATAAATCCTTGAGATGTGGATTTCACTCCTAACTCAAGGATGCATTTCAAAACGTAAAAATACGATGGAGTGAAACTTGTCCCTAAGATAAGGATATCACTCATAGCTTAGTGATTAAGTTTCTTTTGGAGGGATAGATTCCTTGAGATTTGGATGTCTCCTATCTCGAAAGGAAAATATTCCAAGATAAATAAATAAATAAAACATTTAAGGAGTGAAACTATTCACCAAGGTATGGATATCACTCCTAACTTGGTGTTTTTGTTTCGTTTGTAGAATAGGATCTTCTTCGAATATAATGAAAAGTAGATGGAGAAAAATATCTAAAGAAATATGAGGATAATAGAAAGTATATAAAGGGTAGCTTAGTTATAACCATGGCTCTGATACCAATCTGTAACGCCCTTACCGATGGCGGAATCATCGAGGTGTCATGTAATGACGATTGTTCAATAGCACATGGACTAAAATGTAAATAATAATAATAATAATAACAAACAACCTCCATTATTCAAAATGAAAATCAATAGTCTCAAAACGAAATTCCAAACATAGTAAATAAATGTTCAAATTTTATTAAAGCACTAGGTCCATAGCCTAAGCGTATAGAGCAAGCATGATCAAACTTCACCTGAAACATGTACAAAAATAATTTGTCAACACATATAATATATTGGTGAGTATATCCATTTGATACATATAGTACAAAACGTTTCGCAATTCATGTGTTATATACCGTTTGCAATTATGTAATTTAAGTAATATCCGTTCAAAATCAACCCTAAGAATCAAGAATCAAGAATCAAACCATTTTTTAGTATAATGAATCACAAGACAATGACCAAGATCTCTCAACAGAGTCGCAAGGGGTATATACCATAGTACTATTCATTGAGATGCTAGGCCCTCAAAGGTTAATGATTTTGACAAGTCATAGACACACAAATTAACATAAAGCAAACACACATGGGAATTGCATTAAGAATAAGAATAACATTTGTTAATAGTGTACATGAATAGCCCCAAAAGTGTAACTCATGAAAAAGAGGAAAGATATACTCACAGTTTCGCTAAGTGTAAATTCCAAGAAAGTTCGTCGTAAAGGGCTTAAGAATTCCGAAGAACTCAACCTATATATATATATATATGTATATATATATATATAAGATTACTAATGAGGAAAATGACTTAAAAAGTCCAAGGCATCCAAAATCTAAGGCACTAGGGTTTGCTAGACTTATGTAGGGAAGCTGAAGTTTTTTTTCCATGATAACTCGAACAATAGTTTTTGAAATATATCGTGATTTAAGATTAAATATGTGACTAAAAAAAGTATAGACACTTATGTTTCCCACACTTAGGAACATTTTCTATTTTATAGAAAAATATCCCATAAAACAGATTTTATAATTTATATTTAACTAAAAAATTATTATATCTAATTAAATATAAGTAAAATAAAAATACGAGATATGATCCAAAAATGATATTTTTATGAAAAATGATTATTTTCTGATGTGAAAAAGTGGAAATAATATATCCATAATTTTTGTCAGTTTATTTGTATTTAAAACATATTTAATGATTTTAAATAGTTTTTTACTGATTAAAAATAGTAAAAATAGCAAAAATAACCATATTCTGAGAAATTAAATTTTATTTCAGTTTATTATACATAGAAATAATTCATCAGAAATTTTAAAGGCAAAATCAGTTAAAATGAAATTTTAATCCATTAATTATGATTAAAACAATTTAAATCAAGTAAATTAAGAAAATAATGTATTTTCCAGAAAATAAAAATCTGATAATTTTCTTTAGGATGTCAAGAAGTTACCCCTGAATTTTCATAATTTTTGGAGCAAAAACGAATTTTCTAGGAATATTATAAGGTTATAGCATATATATATATATATAATTTATTTATAAAAGAAAAAGAATAATATAATATAAAAAAACTAAAAGAAAACATGGTCACATGTGGGGATCGAACCCGTGAATAGAAGGCAATACAATCCCCTTGCAACCACTACACTACCACATTACAATGTTAATTATATCCAATCATAATAATATTTATACAACCTTTAAACTTCATCTTCTCCCCCAACCTATAAACCCTAACCCTGGATTTTTAGGAACCTTAAATTCATAAAGATTAGAACCCGATTCTAGAAGGCTTTTAAAGTGAATGATTAAAGGAGTAAAATGGCACCAAAAATAGATTCTTACAATGTATATTTCGACCGGAATAGAAGCTTTAAAAGTCGAAAAAAATTTCACGAATTCAAGATCTTCTGCACCTATTTAACTAAGTTTTTGTAGGGGGTTTGGAAGAGAATGAGTGCAGGAACTGATTGCATTGCTTGGTTTATATAATGGACGCATAAATGTGGTTCTAGAGAAGGTTTTAAATATTCCGGCGGTTACACAAGAAACCCGGATTCATAGGTGATAAAAACCGCGTTTATTGACTCAATTAAGAGGGGAATTCGTAAGATTAATGTGGAGAAACGTAAACCCAATAATTAGATTGAGTTAAAACGCATGAAAAACGACCAATTAAACTCGCCGGAGACATATTCCGGCCACCGGAAAAGCGGCCGGCAAGCAGGGGCCAAAAGGGCTTTTTTGTGATTTCTAAAACTTTTAAAAGTTGTCAGGAATGGTCCCCCAAGTTAACTTGGTTAGTTTAGTTATTTGTTTTCTTAAGAAAAACTTAACCAAGTTAAGTATTTTAATCAAAAAGTTTTTAAAACCTGTAAAACTATATTTTTTTACAACTTTTATGAACTTTATATAATATACCTTATATTTTATCACATTCCATCTTATAACTTTGTCGTTTTCCAAAATCCTTCGACAATTTTGTTATGAGTTTTACAAGAAAACGTATATAACGAGGTTCACAATGAAATCTAAAATGTTGTTATTCGCTTAATTGCGAAATCACGACGTGTTATGTTTGCGATTTTAACCATAGAATACAACCTGAACAAGAATTTTAACGATCAACTTAACTACAACTTTTATTAAAATTCGAAAGGATTGAAGTACGAAGATAAAATTGTAAATACAATAAAGTTTAGAAAATATGCAAATGTTACAGTAGTCATACTTGAATAATGAGTTTAATAATAATCGCGTAATAAAAGATGTTATTACATTCAGTGTTTTGGCGGTGTTTTTCCTTCCACGGATTACACAATCTGTTGGAAAAAATACTGAGAAACTTTGATATGACAATAACTGTTTTTTACTGTCAACAGATGTTATAAAAAGGCCCTAAAATAATGATTACGATTTTGAAGTTACTTTATTAACATTTTGTTTTATTATTATTGTTGTGGAGCAATTGTCTTTCATTATAAAAAAAAAGTAAATAAAAAGGTACAAAAGTAATTTTGAAATTTAGATTTACATGAAATGCAACTGATAAAGTTGAAAACCAACTTTACGAATAGTTAGTATATTCACACTATAAAAGGGGACGAATTCCCAATATTCATATTCCATCTTTATATATTCGTTTAACTATTCTCACATACATCTCTCCATCCCATACGGATAATGATATTACTTTTCAAACGTCTTTCCACAAATTTTCGAAAGATTCTTACAATCAAAGGAAAATTGATTACCAACATTTCGTTGGTAAGAAATTTGGAATTGATGTTTTTCGATGATTCATACAATCAAAGGAAAACATCAATCAATTATTATTTTATATGTATGCTGCACCGATTCCCTATTGTCAATCTTTAGGGCTTTTAGATTTATTATCCTGGATCTTGTATTTTAAATTGCCAAAGGTCTTGATGGATATCTTCATGAATCTTCTTAATCTACGCATAAGTGTGAGACTCATATTTTCCTTTGGTCGTGACTAAGAAAGAGATGATCTTTTTATTCGTTAGGGCTTTTAGAACTGGATGACATTTAAATATATTCCGATGATACTGGCAAGAAATATTATTCTCTATGGTTTGGTTGTTATAAATATTTTTTTGTCTCCTTGTATTTTTATGTAGTTTGTAAAGTCACATAGTGTAATTCTATTGTCATTAAAGTAGTTTTTTATATATATTTGTATTTCTTTTTTTATAAGTCTTCCATTTTGTATTTATTTTTCTTAAATTAAATATTTAACTCAAATTATTGAATTGTAATAATATGGTTGAATCGTATAACATCTGTTTGGCAGAAACTTTGTTAAAGAGAAGAAAAAAGATTTAACCAACTGTTAAACACAGATTAATTATTGAAATGTATTCGATATTATTATTGCTCTAAATACAAATTTGAGTATAATAAAACTGATTAAATAGTCTACCGTTAAAATCAACAGATCATTGATCTTTAGTAAACAAACATTTAAAATGTAAATGTGTTATAGCTGTTAGACCATGTGTAATGGGGGGCTTTATATATAAAGCCCCTCTTCCTGATTAATCCACGTGGCAGCTAAGTCAGCATGAATAGAGAAAGTGAAAAAGGGCTGTACTGGTAGGGGCTTTATTTATAAAGCCCCTATTAATATTTTATTTATCTTTTAAATTAAAAAAATAATAAAATAATAATAAAAAGATAGAGAGGATGAGGTAGCAACCCATGATTGGTGGGGGTATTTGTTTTCCGGCGCTATTAATATAACGCCAAAACAAGATTTGTAAAAATAGAGCCCCCATGTAATGGTGTTGGGGGCTCCATTTTTTGATTTCTTGCAAAAGTAGCGCCCCATTACAGGGGGTCTTAGTAGCAACTGTTTAAGTCAACTATTTGAACCAAACACTTTAATTTACATCTGTTTTAATCAAGAGTATTTTAAACACAGTGTTTTAAAAATTCTGCTATATTGACGGCGTGCTTTGAACGACGTTACCAAATACGGTTTTTCTTTCAACTTTAGATTTACTTTTTAATTTGATCATCCTCTTTTTTGTTTTGATATTTTTTATCTCAACAGAGCTAAAATTTGTCTGTACATTTTACTGGTATTGTGAATGGAACAGACCTTACGAAATACAGTTTTTTTTAACAGTAGATTGAATCTTTAATTTGGTTTTTACCAAACAGAGCATAACAGTTGGTGTGTTTATTTTTTTATATATTTTGGGTTGTAATTGTCTTAAAGAAAGAAACAGATCTTAGTAAACAAGTTTTCTTTACAACAAATGATTGGCTTCATAATGTTGGTTTTAGTAAACAGACCTTAAATTAATTGTTTAAAAAAACAAATAGATGGTAATAAACAAATGTTGTCAAAACAACAGACGATCGAATTCTTAATCTTTGTTTTTACAAAACAGTGGTTAACATTTAAAACATACATAATAAAAATCATATATACTATATAAACTACTTAATTAAAATTTCAAAAATCCTTTCTTTCTTTTTCAGAATCTCGCTTGAAAGATCCTTTCTTAAATGCATCAACGCCATATCTAACATGGCAATATTTGTACATGATTTGTAGTTGCTGAGTCAAGTAGTCTTCTATCTTGTCTCGCAAAGCAGTTGCTGGTTCATGCAACACCATATCTAACATGGCAATATTTGTCCATGATTGTTCCTTAACGGTTTCTTCCATCCTCTCTACTTCATTCCTAATACCTTCGTCGTTTCTCTTTTCTTGTAGTGACCAAGCGTTGGATATTGACTTAACGTCTGTCAGCAAAATGATAGTATGATTTGTTTGCCATTTTGGTAGATGAAGTTTAGAATAAGTACTATGCGGAATTTATAGATAAATTTTAGTTTTGATATGAACATATTTATAGTAATTTCGAAAGATAATTAATTTCACGCGATATTTTACTTAATTATTTCGGCTATTCGATTTCCAAAGCATTCGTCCATTTATGTTTGACAAGTTGTATAGACTTTTTAGATACTATAAACGTTTTGAAATTATAAATAATCATTATATAAAACTTTTCGTTTAACACGTTAACCCAAGTATAATAACTATTCTACCGTATGACCTTTCATTTTCACGCGTTATAAGTGTGTAAAATAGTAAACACATCTCGAACTTCATCATAAACCATTTTAATATTAACATTTATATTTCAGTCTTCATCAATGGCAGCATCAAGTAATAACCATGAAGATGAAATGAAAGAATTTGTTCTTAATCAAATTACAGCACAATACAATCAGGATTTGAAGACTACAAGAGATTTGAAGATTTGTTTTGACTGTTTGCACTTGGGCACATTTGACCGAGACGATGTGCAACGGATTTTGAAGTCAATGACTTCGACTGTTGTTCGTGATTTGTCGTTGTTCTGCAATTCAGAGTTCGGGGTTAAGGACGTAGAATTTTTGGCAAAAGTTAAAGACGTACATGCACAAGTTGAAGCTTCAATGGAATTGAAGCTTAAGTTTATTAATTCCTTTAACTAGCTATGTATCTTGATGTTTAAAGTTGATTATATTTGTTATTTTTAACCTTGATTATATATGGTTTTTTTATATATGGCTACATATTGGTTTTTTAATTTGGTGATCCTATTTTCTGTTTTAATATGTGTTATCTCAACATACCTTTAATCCGTCTATACTCTCTAGACTTTTTATTCCTCTGTTGTCACGTTTCAGTTATTAAAAATCTGATCAGTATTATTAACTTGTATCGTGGAAGGAACAGACGTTATGAAATGCAGTTTTTCTTTTAACAGTAGTGAACAGTTGGTCGGCTTATGTTTTTTCATAAATATTATATTATAAAGAAATAAACAGACGGTACTAATCAGTGGTTCTTCGCAGCAGACGGTTGGGTTGTTGATGTGTTGGTGTTTACAAAACAGCGGTTAAGGCTGGATTCACTCTTCCCGTGTGTTTTCACACGGGATTCCACCTAGTATTCATATCTATTTGAGAAGGGGTTGTCCTACATGGCATTCATACATGCATTCTCTCCTTTGAGAATGCCATGTAGGATCCCATGTGGCATCAATTAAAAAACAAAAGGATTGGGTTATTTTAGGAAAAAATGAATTTAAAAACAAATTTAGATTTTTTTCTCTCGTGTTTTCTCCCATAATTTTTAAACGTTAATATCTTTTATGTATGCGTATAGGATCGGCTATTCAAACAAAGAACATGATCAAACAAGTTCAATTCAGGTGCGGAATCCTTGAATTGATCACGAAATGATAATAAAACTAGCAAAACACACAAATCATCATAAACATGTTCATTTCATTCATTAAGATAATCACTAAACACTTTAAAAGCTTGTTTACAATGATATAAATCAGTTACTGACTTGACAAAAACTCTAGGGAGAAACACAATCTGAGAGGGAAACAAAATGACCAACAGTTAACATTAAAAAAATGATTCTACCTTATATAGACCTGCACATTCACCCAATTGACTTGGTCGAAAGTGCAGGTTCGACCATTCATAGTGGGCGAACCAAGACATATATACATTCAAATTTACATTCGACCTCCCAGAGCCTCCTTCGACCATCCTATTCCACATTCGACCTTCTGAAAAGCTACCTTCGACCACCCGACAATATCAACACATATTAGAATTCGCAACTCAATAGCACTAGTCGCACTTTCTTGTATCTACAAACTCCCCCTCGACTAGTGCTTGAATTGCTTCAGCCTTCGGTCTTCATCCATTCTTTTGTTCATCAGTTTGATATGCAATAGCTTCTTTTGTTCTTTCATCATCACTGGTTCATGAGTTTGTTTTTGCTTCTTCTTTTCAACATTCTGAATCTGAACAAACTTCCCTAACTTCTTATCAAAATCACAACCCGCATTGACATCCCACGCAAAACATAGAAATACCACACGTTGGTATTTAACTGCCTGTTCGATGTCTTTCTCTTCACAGTAAATCAGATTGTAATATAACATGATAATATCCTCGTGCGAGCAATTTATCAACCTCATCGGGTCCAAGATATGA
Source organism: Ambrosia x helenae (assembly GCA_030844895.1). Classification (NCBI taxonomy): domain Eukaryota; kingdom Viridiplantae; phylum Streptophyta; class Magnoliopsida; order Asterales; family Asteraceae; genus Ambrosia; species Ambrosia x helenae. Next base: position 77,961,977 of record CM061233.1, read on the forward strand.
ATCTTCTTAAAATCTTTCATACCATCCTTCAGAACAATAATAGCCTCTGCTGTCTTCCAGACATAGTACCACCACATAAAATCTTTCGAAAAGTGTTGTGGAATCAGCATCAAAGGAATATGCTTCAACACAACCCCGTTATCTCATCTATCTCCTTTTTGTGAACAATTCTCTTAGGGTACTGTGGGGTAAACACATTCCATTTCGTTCTGCTCTCTCTCGCCATGTGATCTGCAAAGTAACCAACGAGATGGTTGTTTACTGAAGCACCTGACATTTCATGTCTGCAGATATCGCGAACAGCCCAATATGGTAGTGTCTTAATGTCGTGGAATCTGTTAAAGTACAAAATTCCTTTCTCCCATTTCACAGCGACACACTTAAGCTGTCTCAAATACTTCCATCCGAGAGCTTTTCCTTTGAATAGTTCATTGTGGAATTTGTAGAAACTACCCTGAACTTCTGTCTTAGGGCGGTTAGCTTCTTTTTCTTTAAGCTTCCTCAGTAATTCTTTTAAATCATCAGATTGTTCAACATTTGGCTTCCGACAATCTGAATTCTTAAACACTTCTTCAACGAACTTTTTACTCTTCTCACGAGCAAGTTTCTCAGCCTGACTCAACAATTCATTAGAAAAGTCAGGAAATCCAGAATCTTTATCATTCTTGAAGTATTCTGGATATTCCTCACTTGTAATATCCTCCATCACTACCTCTTCAAACACTGGAACATCTCTATCATCAGAGTGATTACCTGCTTCTTTTTCAGGTATATTTGGTATTTGGTTTTCACTCATCAACTCTTCCAGAGATTTACCAACCTGTTTAGCAAGTCCTTCTAATATCTCTTTAGATACGGCTGCAGAAACTTCTCCGTCTTCTAGATCAGGATCATTATATTCAAGCTCAAAACGCATATCATTTGACTCAAATATTTCTGGAAACCTACCAGTCATCTCAATCGTCCAGACTCTATCAGTCAATATCTGGCGATATAACTTCTTATCTTCTTCAGATAAAGCTCTGATTTTCTCATTCCAGAAAATATTATCATCGTCAGTAGTGCCACCAGGAGCTTTCGAACTAGATTCTCCTGCGTCTTTTCCCGATCCCCTCTTTTCACACTTATATTTGTTAGTATCATCATCATCATCAACAATATCAGCAGAGCTATTACCATCACCTGAACAATCATTATCACCATCATCTTTCTTCTTAGGAGCATCACCGGCAGCCTCATCTAATTCATCATCATCTTCTTCTTCATCTGATGGTTCATAATCAACCTGTTCTTCTTCAGGATCTTTATCTTCCTCTCCAGCTTTTAGTTGTGGAACATTCGAATACAAATCCTTAATCAGATTATTCATGCTCTTGTTCGTTTCTTTCAACTTTTTGTTCTCAAGTCTCATAGCAATATACCTTCTAGTATTTCTTGGCTCATGTAATAACAACTTCTGATTCTCAGCTTGAAGTTGTTTAATCTTAGCTTCCAAACCTTCTTGATTTTCCTATGAGGATACGACAACATCCAACATCTTTTTATCATTTTTCCTTAAATGCTCAATCTCTGCTTGTTGCTGATTAATGATCTTCATCATATCTGCAAGCTTCTGGTTTACTGCATTCATCACATCACTATCTACAGCAACCTTTGGTGTTGAAGCTTCAGCAACTGGAGTCTTTTGTTTCTTCAGCTTTTGCAAGACTCTGTCTAAAGCAACATTAAAATCATCAGTTGGCAGTTCAGATTGCTCAGCAGCAGATGATGTTTTCTGTTTCTTTGCCACTTGGGATGTCATGGGAGATTTAGAGCTTGATACTGCAGGCACTTTCTTTCCTGCAATTATGTTCTCAATGTCTTTAGCTCTTTTCTGCATCGGCTTTACAATTTCATCAGCCTTTGCTTTCTTCTTGTATATAGGCTTTTTCTGTTTCTCTCCAGTCTTTGGTGATCCTCCAAAATCTTCAGATCCCAAACCTAAACCTTCATCAATATCATCCAATGCAATCGGACTTTTCATCCTTTGTTCTTCTAAAGACTTGTTTAGACTTTCAGACTCACCAGCCACAGTGGCCTTGGGTGTGGTGCTCTTAACAATCTCATTTCCAGAATCCCATCTTTCTTCAACCTGAGTTTCTTCTAAATCCATTGATTCTTCATCTACCAAGTGTGTGCCTTTCTTCGCAACACTCTTTTTCCTCCTAGATATCTTCTTTGGTGGTTCTGGAGCATCCTCTTTCTCTTTCCCTTTCCCTTTACCACTCTTCGCACCAACATTCACTACTTGCCTTTTTCTTTTTGCATCAGGATCAACTGGACATAACAGATTGTCTTCATCAGAATCACTATTAGCATGCCTGACTTTATCAGTACCTGGATCTTCATATCCTGGATTGATCAGGTGACCGAACAAATTCTTCAATGGTGGTCTCTCATTCATTGGCACGCCTTTGTATCCCTTCATTCTTACTAATGTATTCAGATTCATGTGATCCTGTACGACTATCTGAGTAGGATCTCTTCTCAAATTCTTGTACCTTTCATCAAAGATCATTTGCAGGAATCTCGGATATAACAAAAACTTCTTATTCTTCAATCCTCTCAGTGGTTCCAGCATATGTTCAAGTATCATTCCAGATACATTGAAAGGCTTGTTCAAGATTAGGGCAACCATCAAAGAGCTAATACTCTTTCTCATTACGTCATAACCTCCACTCACTGATCCAAAAACATGTAACATGACATGAGCAAGGTACTTGAACTGCGGGCACAACTTTCCTTTATGTAATGAACCATCAGTAATTGGTCCATTGTACTTCATTCTTAGGAAACATTTTCTCTGCTCAATCCAAGAAAGAACTCTCGGATCTGTCAGCTTCAATGCTTCTCTGATATCGTCTTCAGAAATAATCACAAACTCCCCCTGAATCGTACTAACGACAGCAGTTGTGTGCTTCTTCAAACGGTAACTCTTCTACTTGTTTCTTCTCGACTGTCTTTTCTGAAGATCCTGCAGGAATATTAGTACTCTGCTGTTCAGACATGGTTAGACTGCAAAACAAATCAAGAAAACACGTTAAAAACGGACACAATATCCAAAATATGAATTTTTTTATTTTGAAAATTTACATTCGACCAATCGAAGGTACGAATGTGAAAAAATGGGGTTCGAATGTGGAGAATAAGGTTCGAATGTGAAAATCAGTGTTTAAAAATATACATTCGACCATTTGTTCCACTTTTGACCGTTTGAACAACTACATTCGACCAAAAAGTCACTTTCGACCGTTTTAAATTGGGCGAATGTGTCTGTTCATCTTCTCAAATTGCAAATTTTGATTCAGAGTGTTTCAACATGCCATTTTGATTTGTAAAACATCTAATATCGCCAATAAACCTTTTTCAAACATCAATTGTTATTATTTAGTATTTATGTGTTTTAACCTAAAATCTAGGGTTTGAAACTTTTAAACAATCAATTGATTAATCTGACATGGTTAAACCCTAGATTTTTGTATATTCTCCCTCTAAAACACTTAAACACTAAATCGCTAGCATCAATTGTCACAATTATCGGTCAGAAAACATGTTTTGATTCATGTTAGGGTTCGAACAATAAATCAATGATTTTGTCGTTGTTACTGGATGGATACCTGCAAATAAGGTCTTAAAATGATCAGCAAGAATCAGAGATCACAATGATAGGATTTTTAGATCACGAGCAACAAGGTTCCTTTATCTCAGAATTTTAAATTTTTTTTGGATAAGAGTCGAATGTGCAGATAAGGTTTTTATAGGCTCCACATTCGACCAAACGTGTAGGGCGAATATGAAAATTCATCCACCTTCGACCCTATTTAAATGTTCGAATGTAGAAAAATGGTTCGATTGTGAAAATAACATAAGAACAATCACATTCTACCATTTGAAAGGTTCGAATGAGCAGCAAAAATTCCACATTCGACCCATCGAAGGGGCGAACGAAATTTGGAATTTTTGAACTTTTTACCAAATCTCAAAATCGAGTCTCGTTCAATGTTTTTCTCAACTTTTAAGCATCCGTCATTCATTATTTCTCATTTAAAGATGACAAAAACTCAAATGGTCCATCAAGGTTTAGAAAATCACCATCAACCACCATTGGTTATCAAAAATAAGATAGAAATGTAGAATCTTTTGGATTTTCTAAAATTTTGTTAAAACACACCTAAAATCTTTTTGAGTTTTGTATTTTTGACGAGAAATGGAAAATGCAGAAATGTAAAGATAAAGCAGTAAATGTTTTGTGATTTTCGGTAAGAGGATCATATCAGTTATTGAGAAATCTGATCACACCGTGGATCTTTTGATTTATTATCATTAAAGACATTGTGTGATCTGGCAACTGCTGATATGGTGATCCACATAAGCTCACATGCAGACTGTTGTGCAGTGCTTTAGACTAATACAGGTATTTATAGTAGAAACTCAATTGTCTGTGGTTCCCACGCACACGACATACTCCCGTATCAAGAAGTAAATGCACAAAGATTCATTGTAACGCGTGATTATGCTTTTGTCATCTGTAATTTTACAAGGTATGAGGCATAGAGGTATACAGGTCAGCAAATCAATGCTACAAAGTAACTTGTGCACTCTACCAGGTTGAGGGCTGATATCAATCATGATTTGCATCAATGATTGGATACGATGCATTAGATAATCTTTGATTATCATCATACATTGAAAGTTCCTCAATTCGGTAACTTTAGGATTTGGCTTTACAGCTCTTTTATAAAGACACCCTGTCTGATCTAGGTCCGTAATGACTTACAGCAGAAGATCAGAGAGGCTATCCCCATATAACTAATAACATAACGACCCGAAACCTCCAAATTTTGTACAAATACCCTATCAAATGAAATTATGGTACTAAGACCATATGCCCATGAGGAGTTTATCCACACAACAATTCGTTTGATATTTATGTATGACGCACACAGTAATAGGTCTACGAATCCTATCAACACATCACACAGACTCAAACACACGCCTTTTATTGCATTACACTTCTTTTAGCATGTGTCAAATCCCCACTGATGTACTATCATTTCCCCATTTTCTCCTGGAAATTATTTTGAATTTTCTAATTTTTTAATGGATTTTTGAATTTTTCAATGTTTTTGGTTTTTCTGAAAATAAACTCTACCTAAAATGAAAAACATATTTTTGGGTTTTTGTATTTTTCTGAAAAACAATAAAAACTAAAACTAAAAAGCGATAAAAAAAGATCTGCACGTTGATAGTCAGTGTGGATTTTGACCATATCGATCAACTCTTTTGCGTAACAATCACGGATAAAATGATATTTTATCCGGATATGTTTAACTTTCGAGTGATTGACTAAATCTTTTGTTAATGCAATTGCGGCCTCATTATCACAGTAAATAGGGGTTTTAAGAAATTGCAAACCGTAGTCCACCATCTGTTGTTGTATCCAGAGAACTTGTGAGCAGCAGCTTGATGCTGAGACGTATTCTGCTTCACAGGTGGATAAGGTGACTGAAGTTTGTTTCTTGCATTGCCAGGTCAAGAGCCTGCTCCGCGTAAACTGACATCCAGCCGTTGTGGATTTGCTGTCTTTGTCACAACCTCCCCAATCTGCATCACTAAAAGCAATTAGGTCAAAATTATCATCATTAGGGTACCATAGTCCTCTCGGTGGACAACCCTTCAGATATCTAAGGATACGTTTGACAGCTGCTAAATGACTTTGTTTCGGCTTCGATTGATAACGTGCACAAAGAAATGTGGCAAACAATATATCTGGTCTGGATGCGGTGAGGTACATCAGAGATCCAACGATTACTCTGTATGTAAAAGGATCAGTTAGCTCCCTCTTAGCGTCAACACCAATCCCGTGATTAGGTTGTATCGGGGTGTCCATCGGCTTCAAATCATCCATCTGGAATCGGCTCAAGACTTCAGAAATGTATTTAGTCTGGTGAATAAAGATCCCCGTTGGTCTTTGATCCACCTGTAAGCCTAGGAAAAACTGCATCTCTCCCATTGCACTCATTTCGAACTTTTCCTGCATAACTTTTTCGAATTCTCTGCATAAAAGTTCATTAGTAGAACCAAAAATAATGTCATCAACATAAATTTGCACAAGAAGCAAGTCATCTCCTGTTCGTTTTGTGAACAGTGTGCAATCTACCAAACCTCGTTTAAATCCTTTGGATAGAAGATACGTGCTCAGCTCCTCATACCATTGTCTTGGAGCCTGGTGCAACCCATAGAGAGCTTTGTTTAGAACGTAGATCTTATCCCGGTGAATAGGATCCTCAAAGCCTGGTGGTTGACCTACGTAAACTTCCTCCTTGACCACACCGTAAAAAAACACACTTTTAACGTCCATTTGATACACCTTGAATTTCTTGTAAGATGCAAACGCCAGAAACATGCGAATAGCTTCTAAGCGTGCAACCAATGCATAAATCTTGTTATAATCGATTCCTTCCACTTGATGAAAGCCTTGTAGGACCAATCGAGCTTTGTTCCTAACAATCACTCCTCTGTCATCCTTCTTACATTTAAACACCCATTTGGTTCCTATCTTTTTCCGTCCTGGAGGTAAATCTGTCAATGTCCACATGCCCAATTTCTGAAATTGTAATAACTCCTCTTGCATTGCCTCTACCCAAGCGTCATCCAATAGAGCATCCTTGTATGTCCACGGCTAGACCTACGAAAAATAACAAGCAAAAGACCAGTCATTTTGAAAACCTGATTTTTGAATTTTGGCATATAAAGCAAGAGCGCCAAGGTTTTCTTGTGAGTTAGCATTCCTCAATTGACCTCTCGTCATAACACTGCTACCAGGATCACCAATAACTTGCTCGAGCGGGTGAATACGATGTATCCGAGATTCCGGATAATCAGGTACTTGCACTCCCGTCTGAGTAGTCAAATTCTCTGTCGAATCCAGATCATTACCCAAGTTTGATGATGAAGCACCATTTGTATTTGGGTTCACTGGAGCTGTCTCTGTAGCAATATCTGGAACAGCTTCACTTGTAACATCATTGTCATCTTCAGATTCTGATGAATTGAGAGTTTTGGAAGCTTCCTGAAATACCTCTTCTTCAGCTACAGGAGCATTGGTATTATTAGAAGCGGTTTAGGTGTTTACGGTGATCGGACGCACCAACGGTGATGTCACTGCGTTTTCACACTCGTAATATAATCGTAATACAGCCTCTTCAACCAAGCTATCTAGATTGAATGATTCAAAGAAATCCTTGTAATCAAACATCCAGTCTGGACCGCTACCCTGTACATTCTGAGTATACCGCTGAACTTCAACGTTAGCCCACTCCTCGACCTGATGAGTTCGCTTGTTGAATACCCGTTTGAGCGGGGTTGCATACCCAACAAAGAATCCTTCTTCAGCCTTTGGTGCGAACTTCTCAGATGGATTAAGCATTGTACATAGGGCTCCAAACAGTTCTAGATACTCTAAGTTCGGCTTTCGTCGATTCAACAGCTCATAAGAGGTTTTACCAAACTTCTTCACCATTAAAACACGATTGAGAGTATAACAAGCTGCGTAAATTGCATCATTCCAGAACATTACCGGAAGAATGGAATCCGCAAGCATTGTTCTTGCCGCTTCAATTAGAGTCCTGTTTTTGCGCTCTGCAACACCGTTCTATTGTGGGGTATACGGAGCACTATATTCATAATGAATTCCTTTGTCTTCACAAAGGGCATTCATCTGTGCGTTCTTGAACTCCGTCCCATTATCACTCCTAATTCTCTTGATCTTTAGACCATAGATATTTTCCAATCGAGTGAACACAACCTTCAGATTATTAAACGTGTCGCTCTTATGATGCAAGCACATAACCCATGAAAATCTGGAATAATCATCTGTAACCACAAGACAATACAATTCACCAGCATGACTTTTACGCTTGACCGGTCCGAACAGATCCAGTGCAAACACTCAAGTGGTAATTCAACTGAATTGACTTTCTTTGGTTTATGGGATTGCTTGTGCTGCTTTCCTTTCTTGCAACTCACACACTTGTCGTTCAAATGGAAATGTTTAACATTTACGCCTTCGACAAGTTCATTCTTCACCAAATAATTCATCTTTCTAAGGTGAATGTATCCCATCCTCCTATGCCACATGATTGATTCTTTTTCAGTAGCCTTGGAGAGGAAACACGTGACTTGGCCTTGTGTAGTCATAGCTTTTGACATGTTGAGAATGTACAAATTGTTCACTCTTGGTGCTTTTAGCATAACCCACTCTTTTGGTAGAACGAATCCTGGCTTGAGTATGTAGCAAGATTTGTCATCAAAGAATACTGAAAACTGCTTATAAGAGATCCGACTGACACTGAGCAGATTATAATCAATTTGCTTCACGTACGAAATCTTCTCAAAACTCACGATCCCATAACTCACACTACCCTCCATAGTAATGTATCCTCCTTTATTCCCGGCAAACTCTACGTATCCGCTATTGATATTTCTGATGTCAAACAGTAGCGATAAATCCCCTGTCATGTGACCAGAAGCTCCACTGTCAACAATCCAAAGACTGCTCACAGGGCCAGCTGAAGCTCCCTCCACATATCAAGTAAAAATATTAGATTTTTCGGGGGACCCAAGCCTGCTTGGTCTTGGGTCTTTGAACATTGAGTTTCAAAGATTCTTTTTCACAAACAGATTGATTTGAATTGATCTTTTTCTGATCAATTAAATCCTTTTCAATTTCAGATTTCTCATTCACTTGTGAAGATGAAGCACCTTGAGAACCCTTTGGTGACTAATACTGTTCTGAACGTTTCAAGATCCGGATCTGAGATTTTGGGGTCTCAACCGGTTTCTTTAGTTCATCTTTAAAGGAAACTTTCTTGGTTACCTTCTCTGATTTAATAGAGACAGGTCCAACTGTTGGTTTGACTGCAGGTTTTACAGGTACCTTTTGTTTGTCAACAGTTGTGTTCACCACAGGTTTCTTAAGTGGTTTTTCCATGGCCATCCGATTACGACGGTCATATGTCATCTGACGATTTTCTCTCTTTTGAAAATATCTGCTTTGGTTATAAAACAGTGCTGGTTGAGGAACAAATCGTCTTTGTGGATAACAATGATTATCGACTGGACTCTGGTATTTCTGCTTCATTTCAACCTCGTGCCTTTTGTGTCTAACATACGGCAGTGAGCAAGTAAATGCGCTCTCTCCCCGCATTTAAAACACGCATGGTATTCCTCAAAGTTGTTCTTGGCATTTGACTTTGCATATGTAGTGATAGGATATTGATCATCCACACACCTTCTTCTAAGACTCTCAGGAGTTGGGTCCTTGGAGTAAGTCGGCTCAAGAAAACTATTAGCCTTCTCCTTTGGCTTGATAAACTCTGTGACATGAACCTTTGGTTTTTTTGGAACATCCAAATAAATTTTCCTTAAAACCTCTGGAGGTACATCATTTGTTCGCTCATGTTTTGGGAACCAAATGGTACTCTCCTGCCAAATTTTCTCAATCTTGGAATAGTTGAAAATTTGATTGGATATTCCTCGTCAGAAATTATCTTATCGGATCCTTCCATCCGATAGAAAACTTTGACGAGTTTGTCACATTGTTCATTTTTCTCAAAATGCTTAACTGATTGATTCGCTCGATGAGCGTTAGCCATGGGATGTATAATCTGAGATGGTAACACTGGTTCAGTGGTAATAATGTGATTTTCAGCAGGAATATCACACACCTTCTCAGATTTGTCATCCTCGGAGTCGGAATCATCAGTTACAGCAATCACTCCTTCATCATTTAGTCCCAGAATAGGTCTAACATCAGAATTAGGGTCTCCTACACTAGAGGTGTTAGACTCATCATCCGATATAGAGTCAGACTTAATTGAACTCTCTGGTGTTATTGAATGCAAAGGATGGTTTTCAAATAACACTGAGATGGGACAGCCTTGTAGTTTGCACTACTTGACTGTGAAGGCTCCTCAATGATATGGTCAACAAGATATGCAATATGTTTATAGCTTTCAAGCTTCTTGTTGACCTTTTCTGCAAAGCACTTGATGGTAGCCATTTCAAGTTTTGTATTTTCTAATTCATTGATATAATTTTTAATGGCTAATTGTTTTAAAGATAAAGTCTTTTTAAGATCTGAAATGTCTTTCTTGTAACCATCAAGCACCTTATTGAATTCTCGTGCTTCTTTTTGATACGATTGACAATTGATCTTAGCACTCTCAAGCTGAATCCTGAGTTGCTTATTATCCTCTGTCAATGTATCACATGCACCACAATACCTCTCACTATTCATATCTAAATTAGATTCAGAACTTACCTGCTTTGGAGGCTCAGCCATCGCCATCAATGCAAAGTGTGCTTCCTTTCCAGCAAAGAATTTAGAATAGTCGATTCTGGTAAAAGCATCGTCCACAATGCAAGATTTGCGTGTCATCAGAAAATCAGCTTCGGCAAGAAGTTGATCAATATCTTCATCTAGTGAGTTAACACTAGCTTCATAATCAGAATCGCTCTCTGTATCAGAATAAGCTAAATCACACCTTTCGAAAACGTCAGTAACAGAGTCAAGAATCAATCCCGACTTCTTCTCAACACAAACATCACTTTCTTCACTCAACTCTTCAATCTTCACCTCGGACATCTTTTCAGTCATCAAAACATCTTCAATAGACACTGGCTCATCCAAATCCATCTTCTAGGAAACACACACCACATTACCAGTAGTAATCTCCTCAACACCGAGTTGCATACCAGTCCAATCAAATCCCTCATCTTTCTGGATTACCAAAGCCTGGTTGTGGTTATCTGGTTGGGTTTGGCTATTTGGTGTAGAAATAGGAATGATAGTTCTGGTTGGATTGTGTGGTGTTTGATTTTGGTTCTGGTTTTGTGTAGCAGTTTGTCTAACATTATTGTTTGGTGAGGTGTTTTGACGATTTTGGTAATTGTTTTGCGGTTGAAAATTAGAGTTGTTTTGACTTTGATATGATACCTGATTTTGACGGTTCTGGTAGATGGTGTTGAAAGGATTCATGTTCCCCTGCTGTGCTGGCTGTGTGCATTCTCTCTTGAAGTGACCTTTCCCACCACAGTTAAAACATGTCACTTTGGCTTTGTTGAAGCCATATGTGGTGTTTGGAGAAGTAGAAAGATCAGTTCTGCCCGTCTTCTCAATGAATTCAGTCGCTCGCCTCATGACACTAACAAGCGCCCACTGGATGTCAATGAGCTCCATCTCCTCTTTGTCAATTTGCGCATAGTCTTCACTAGTTAGATTGTTGTTACCAATTTGACTAGTGACTAACCCGTTATAAAAAGCGACCATAGCATAAACGAATGCTACAGGTTGTTGTGCAACTTCAACAGTAACATTGTTCAAGTTTGAAGTCTCCAACACAATTGGGCTCTGATTAGGTTGATTTGGGTGCATTTGGTTTTGATTCACTTGAGGAATATAAGATTGTTGTTGAGGTTGGTTTAAAGTTGCAGAATAGCATGCAGCTTGTTGCATCGGTGAAAATGGTGGGATGTAAGTAGTAGGGTATGATGGTGGGGTATAAGATGAGGTTTGAGCAAGGTAGTTTACGGGGTTTTCGGTTGGTTCAACATGGCTTGAAACACAAGCAATGTGTGGAGCAATAGTAGTACTGGAACTTGAACTAGCTAGAGATGAAGATGTACCACCGTGGTATAACTCCGGATTCTGAGGAACTTGTGCTCTTTTTGCCTTCCTCTTTTCTTCCATCTCTTTATTCTCAAACTTCTGGATAAACTCATTTATGGTCCTGTATTGGTACGCATCTTTCTCCTTGAGAACCTCGATGTGTTGATTCCAGTATGGTGGCAATGCATCAGCGAACTTGTCCACCAGCTCAAACATCAATATATTGATCTCATAACTTGAAAGTTTAGTCAATAAGTGACAATACCTTGGAATCAACTCCTTCAGCGTCTCATTTCCCATATAGCTGAAGTTCTCAAACTCTTTTCTTAACTCCTCCATTCTAAGCTTCCTCGTCTTTTCATTCCCATCGTGACGATTCCTTAACATATCCCATAATTGTTTAGAAGTGGTACATGGCCCAAACTGATGTAAGAGATCAGTTTTAATGGCCTGGGACAGCTGCGAAAACGCCTTCTTTTCCACCGCAAACTTCTTCTTCTCTTCTTCAGCAAGACTCTCTAATGGAATCGGTTCACCACAGTGTTCTCCAAAACCGGAGCAACATACCCCTTAGCAATCATTTGCCAAGCTTCCGTTCCTTCTAATCCCATTCCCTCTAGATGAATCTTGAACTTGGTCTTCCATTGGTTGTAGTCTACCATTTCCATCAACTTTGGTGGACGACTCCCACTACCCGAAGATAAGTCTTGAATAAGTGTCGAAATCGCATTGGTAGTCTGAGAGTGTACCACCGCTGCTGCAACTCCCCAGTAATCAGCCATAGGTTGTGGTTGTGGTTGTGCAACTTGTTAGGGCATAGAACTAGTCATCACCAAATAGTTAATCGGTTGAGATGGTTGACTAGTCTTCTGAGCGGCTACCGACCAAGGATCCATAGTTGTTTGCTGTTGTGGTGTTGTATTTGTGACACCCGGCATGTTTGGCTTAAACATTTTAGTAACATCTAAGTCTACCTTAGCGGGAAACGTTTATAAACGGACTTAACCAAGTTAGCTGAGTCGGGTCAAGTTAGGATTGTCCAGGGTTCAATGATCTGGAGGATCATTGGGAGTCGTTTTGGGAATGCACTAGTACCGGGTTCCGTTGTTGGTGACGTTACATAAACTAATTAAGTGTATGTGTAGATTATGAGTCGTGTGGTGGATTATATACATAGATGTGTTTAAATGATGTGTAGATGATTATCCATGCTTAAATATGTTAAACATAAACTAAGGTTGCATGCTCATATGTTAAGGTGTGTTAGAATGCGTTAAACACGACAAACTGGAAAACTAGATAAACATGGGTTCTGGTTCGACCACTTCGAGTGGTCGAAGGAGTAATTTTGTTTTTGTTCGACCCTTTGAAAATGGGCGAACCTGGGATGTGGAATTGAAAGAATTCCCTTCGACCAGGACAGGGCTCATTCGACCCTGTGGAAGGGTCGAAGGAGGCTACCTTCGACCACTGACAGGGGGCGAAGGAGGATTAGTATAAATACCAAACTTTGTTATTTTTCACCATTTCACAAACCCTAACCGTCTCAAAACACTCTCAAACGATTTTAATCACTAAGGAAGGAGTTTTTGCTCTCCTTTTGCATAATCTAACCTATCTACAACATCTAAACAAGAATCCAAGGTGTGTTCTTGATCCTAAATCCTTTTTAAAGCATTTTAATCCGTTTTTATCTAACCCTAAATGTCCAGATCTGTTCTAAGGAAGATTTTATCAATAAAAACCTTTTAAACATCTTTCTAAACCAAAACCTTATCATTAAACATAGGTTTTCATGATGATAAACATATGTTAATTGTGTATTATGTGGTGTTATGTGTTGTTCAATGATTTGCTGCTGTATCTATGATAGAAACATGATATAGGATTGTTGTTGATGCTGGGTTATTGTTATTTAGGGTTAGAATTGGATAGATGGTGATGTTATGGGTATTTTGGGGGTTTTAACGAATCTAGACTTGATGCATGATATTTATGATCAATAGAATTAATAAGGAAAATCGAACACTCGACAAATTGAGCATTTTAAGTTAAATATGGATTGATTTCAAAAGTTTCCAAATTGGGTAAAGAATCCATGCATGATTGTGACGTTTTCATAATTTTTACCATTTTGGGAAAGGGCTGAAATGGATGTATTTTTGGGTGAAATTGGTGGGGTTTTGTAGGGATAAGTTATCCATACTTGACTGTTGTGTTTGATGATGTTTCGAGGTGTTTCGAATGTGTTTGAAGCAATTTTAGGAAAATTTGTACAACATGGGCGAACCTGGACTCCTTCGACCGATCGAATGGGCGAAGGAGAGAATCCAGGGTCGAACCTGGATTATGTTTGGGCGAACGTGGTAAAACGGTCGAAGGAGGCATCAAAACGGTCGAACGTGGTAAAACAGGCGAAGGAGATTTAACCTGACTGGTTCGACCGTTCTGATGCAGAAATGAGATTTTCGATACAAACTAAGTGTTTTATGCTTGAACCTTGTGTGTAATCTATGTGTACTTGATTAGTTAGGGTAATGAGTCACCAACGGGATGTCGGGTCGGTCTAGTGTGTCGGTTAAACATTTAAACACGCTTTAAAACATACTTGGTTACGATCTGTACAATCGGGGACTAGATAACCTTATGGTTATTAGTCGGAACACTTATGTGAACATTTTGATAGATCTCCGGTAGAGGGATTATCAAGGGCTTAGCATTTTTACTAGTAACCGAAGAACGCTATCTAAGGTGAGTTCACGGCCCCACTTTTTACTGCTCTAACTTTGGGGGAGAAAACATGCGCTAAACTATTTTGGTAACATATGTCATACTATGGTTTTTAACTTTGTATTGCTATACGATCTTTGGAAGTCCCGGGGAAACCATGAATGTGCGGGGATGCACAACGGGGGAAATGTGGATAGATCTATTGGGCGTGACCTGCCCCACTCGTCGGCTTGGAGGGCCGGGCGGGTGCATGTTGTCTCGAACTGGAACATTGGTATCATGCTGAACATTCGGGCTGCTTAAACATATGCTAAACATTGCTAAACGTGTCAAGTAATGGTTTCCAATCGTAGTAGTGATAAAACATACGCCTAGCTAGCGTACTTGGTAACATTGATATAGTATGGACATGGTAACGTTTTGGTAACACTTGGAATCATATTGAACAAACCTGTGAACTCACCAGCATTATATGTTGACGTCTTTTTTGGCATGTTTTTCTCAGGTCGCTAAGGTAGCAACCAATGGAACTAGGCGCACGGGTCTGCATTGGCGTCTAGACTTAGTTCATGTTTTGTAATAAACACTTGGTACATTTGGGTCTATGGATTGTAACTTGTTAAATGCTTCCGCTACTGATTTTAAGTTTATGAAAACTATGTCTTTTGAACGTTATGTATCTTCATATAGAGTTGTTTATTGTGACCGTTGACTTGGATCCTGGTTTGTCATGTGCCTCGCGGTAAAACTCCGTAAGTGGAAATTTGAGGGTGTGACAGTATTAGGTCGTGGTGTTGTCAGAAAGTTCCACATATCGTTCTAAAAATGATAAAACACGAAACGATTAGAAAAATTTATCACAGATTCTACGTTCGACCCTTTTCAAGTGTCGTGTGGTCAAATGTAAAATTTAATCCAGATTCGACCGTTTGTCAAGGTTCGAATGTAGAAAATAACAAACTCGTTTCACTTTCGACCAAGTTAACCCACTTTCGACCACCCGATTGGTCGAATGTACAACTAATGGTCGAATGAACAACAACACACTAAAAATTTCTAGGTTGGACCAAATAACACTCCACGTTCGACCAAAAACTCCCTAGTTCGACCTAAAAACTCCACTCTCGACCAAATCTCCCTAGGTTCGACCCTTTCAATTGAAAAATGGTTATACTTTGAAAATCAGTTATTTTGATCCAAAATTTTCAAATGTTGATGAAATTTGATGATCTTATGCAGGTTTTGCTTCGGATTGGATTTGGAACAAGTTTAACAAAGAGAATATTGAATTTTATCCATGAAAACAAGTTCAAATCAATCAATCAATTATCACCAAATTCAAATGTTCAATGAAAACAGAAAAGTTTTGATCAAAATTGGGTCCAAATCAACTGTAATATTATCAATTCGTGGTTGTTTTGATCCTTATAGCTCTGATACCACTTTGTATGCGTATAGGATCGGCTATTCAAACATAGAACATGATCAAACAAGTTCAATTCAGGTGCGGAATCCCTGAATTGATCACGAAATGATAATAAAACTAGAAAAACACAATCATGAACATGTTCATTTCATTCATTAACATAATCATTAATCACTTTAAAAGCTTGTTTACAATGATTAAATCAGTTACAGACTTGACAAAATCCCTAAGGAGAAACACAATCTGAGAGGAAAACAAAATGACCAACAGTTAACATTCAAAAAAAATTGATTCTGCCTTATATAGACCTGCACATTCGCCCAATTGACTTGGTCGAATGTGCAGGTTCGACCATTCATAGTGGGCGAACCAAAACATACATACATTCAAATTTACATTCGACCTCCTAAAGCCACCTTCTACCATCCTATTCCACATTCGACCTTCTGAAAAGCTACCTTCGACCACCCGACAATATCAACACATATTAGAATTCGCAATTCAATAGCACTAGTCGCACTTTCGTGTATCTACATTTTATATATGAGATTTTTTAAAGAAAAAAATTACACCAAATTAACAAGCGTTTTATTATCTTTCCAACAAGTACCATAGTGCTATATAAAAAAACAGAGAAAAAAAATGACTATTTTTTGTGGGGTTTCGTTCATACAGGAAAAAAAACACAAAGTGTTCAGGTTATTCATTAATCATGTATTGACAAGTCATTAATTATGTTCAAACCAGTAAATATGTACATTGTTTTAGGTTAGGTTTTAATATTAAAGTTATACATTGTTTAAGGTTAGGCGTTAAAATTGAGGATACATTGATAATTGTTTTAGGTTAGGTGCTACCCGAAGCTTTCCTGCATGCAACTGTAAAGCACATCAGTCTATTCCGTATGTAAAATTGATATATCATATTAGATTTCTCAACCCCGGAATGCTTCCGGGATATAAAACTAGTTATTTAAATAAATAGGTACAATCCTTATGTAATTATTTTTGGTGATGAATGATATTGAGAAATTTTCCAATAAAAAAAATAAAGTTTGAATCGGGTTAAGATTTAAATTGAGTTTAGAGGGTGTTTAGGATTGAGTTTCAAAACAACTTATAACTTATTGACTTTTTCAAGAAGCCAATAAGTCAATAAGTTGTTTGTGTAACTTAAAAGCACTTTCTGTTTTGACTTTTGGCTTTTGGATTTTAAGGGTGGAAAAGTTGTTTTTGAGAAGTTAGAAATCCTGGCTTTTGTCTTTTAGCTTTTGACTTCTGGAAAAAAAATTACAAATCTACCACCCATACAACCAATATTCACAATAAGTTAAGCAAAATACTTAAAATAAAGACAATCTATTGACTTTTTGACATTTCTCATCCCAAAAGTTAACCCAAACACTTTTTTTAAAACTCCTTCTCAAAAAGTCAATCCCATACACCCTCTTAGTATATATAGATAGTTAGATTAGACATCTAAATTCGAAAGACAGGATTTATGCCTAAAAACCCCACTATTTTGCACTTTTCCCTTACGCTCTGTTCCAAAGTTTCATTTAAGATGGGAAAAGAAATGAATCTCTCTTTATCTTCCTTCATTTCCTTTATCTCGTGTTCCTTCCAAATTTGAAAGACAGGATTTATGCCTAAAAACCCCACTATTTTCCCTCCTCTTCATTTCCTTTCTCTCCATACAAAAACTCTGGAACACACTTTTCCCTTGATTCCTTTCAATTCCTTTCTCTTCCCGTGCTAAAAGAAACTCTGGAACAGAGCGTTAGGGGTTCCCATCCTGGGGGTAGGTCACAGGTTCGATCCATGCACACCACAAAAAAATTCCCCGTGACGGTTTGAGCTTAGGCAAGGAGGACACCGGTGTGTGGGTAGGTATTCAAACTTGGAACTACTAGGTTAGGATTGTACAAAGATTTTTACTGAATTAAGCATTTCAAAAAAAAGTAACTGTCAACTATCATTCTTTTTAATAAAGAATTGCAATGTTTCAATATAACCGTTGTTATAGTTCACTCCTATATAAGGAAGATCCTTGTTTTAGTTCTCGTACTTGATTTTAGTAATAAAACTTGTATCTTCTATCATTTTTAATCAAATAAATGCAAAACCCCTTTCCTTTAAAAAAAACACAAAAACTATAAAATAAATGAGGGTTTTGTAAATGCATATTATGCGACTAATGCTATGGGATTGCGGATAACAAAAGTTTTGATCACAGTCATTTGGTCGAATGTGAAATAAGGAATGGTCGAACCTGCACATTCGACCAACACAAATGGGCGAATGTGCAGACCTATATAAGGTCAAGTTGATTTTTGAATTGTAACTTTTAACATTTTGTTTTCCCTCCCTGTGTGTGTTCTCCCTAGGTTTATTATTGAGTCTGTAAAAGTCTTTTAATCATTATAAACTGTGATTTCAATTGTAATCCTTTATCAAAATGAATGAATTAAAGGTGTTTATGATGATTTCTGCGTTTTGCTAGTTTTATTATCATTTTGTGATCAATTCAGGGATTCTGCACCTGAATTGAACTTGTTTGATCATTATCTTTGTTGTTTAGAAGATCCTACGCTCATACAAAGTGGTATCAGAGCCATTTGGATCAAACAACCACAAATTGATAATATTACAGCTGATTTGGACCCAATTTTGATCAAAACTTTGTGTTTTTCATTGATAAACTGAATTTGGTGTTAAATTGATTGATTTGAACTTGTTTTCATGGATAAAACTCATAATTCTCTTTGTTAAACTTGTTCCAAATCCAATCCGAAGCAAAACCTGCTTAAAATCATCAAATTTCATCAACATTTGAAAAATTTTGATCAAAATAACTGATTTTCATAGAATAACCATTTTTCAAACATGAAGGGTCGAACCTAGGGAGATTTGGTCGAAAGTGAGAGTATTTGGTCGAACCAGGGATTATTTGGTCAAAAGTGGAGTGTTAGTTGGTCGAACCTAGAAAGTTTTAGTCTGATATTGTTCATTCGACCTTATTGAGTACATTCGACCAATCGAGATGAACTCCTCAAGGGCATATGGTCTTAGTACCGTAATTTCGTTTGATAGGGTATTTGTACAAAACTCGGAGGTTTCGGGTCGTTATGTTATTAGTTTTCTGGGAATAGCCTCTCTGATCTTCTGCTGTAAGTAATTACGGACCTAGATCAGACAGGGTGTCTTTATAAAAGAGCTTTAAAGCCAAATCCTAAAGTTACCGAATTGAGGAACTTTCCATGTATGACGATAATCAAAGATTATCTATTACATCGTATCCAATTAATGATGCAAATCATGATTGATATTAGCCCTCAACCTGGTAGAGTGCACATGTTACTTTGTTGCATTGATTTGCTGACCTGTATACCTCTATGCCTCATACCTTGTAAATTACAGATGATGAAAGCATAATCACGCATTACAATGAGTCTTTGTGCATTTACTTCTTAATACGGGAGTATGTCGTGTGTGTAGGAACCACAGACAATTGAGTTTATACTATAAATAAAAGTATCAGTATAAAGCACTGCACAACAGTATGCATGTGAGTTTATGTGGACCACAATATCAGCAGTTGCCAGATCACATATTGTCTTTAATGATAATAAATCAAAAGATCAACGGTGTGATCAGATTTCTCAATAACTGATATGATCCCTTTACCGGAAATCACAAAACATTTACTGTTTTATCTTTACATTTTTCGTCAAAAATACAAAACTCAAAAAGATTTTAGGTGTGTTTTAACAAAAAGTTTAGAAAATTCAAAAAGATTTTACATTTCTATCTTATTTTTTATAGCTGATGGTGGTTGATGATGATTTTCTAAAACTTGATGAACCATTTGAGTTTTGTTATCTTTAAATGTCAAATAATGAATGTTGGATGCTTAAAAGTTGAAAAATATTTTGAACGGGACTCGATTTTGAGATTTGGTAAAATTTTCAAAAATTCCAATTTTCATTCGCCCCTGCGTTGGGACGGAGGTGGAATTTTGTCTGCTCATTCGTACTTTTTAAATGGTCGAATGTGAGTGTTCATGTGACATTCTTCATATTCGAACCCTTTTTCTACATTCGAACTTTTCAGTAGGGTCAAAGGTGGAAAAAGTTTCACATTCGCCCAAGTCAAACGGTCGAATGTGGAGCCTATATATACCATATCTGCACATTCGACCCGCACTTTCAAAAAATTTCAAAATTCTGAGATTAAGTGATCTTGTTGCCCGTGTATTAAATTTCATATCATTGTGTTCGTCTTGAATCACTGATCATTTTGCCATATCATTTGCAGGTTAACATCAACTGAATAGTCCTTAATCACTGATTTTGTGTTTGAACCCTAACTGCCTTCAAACCTTCATTTTAAACTGATAATTACAAAAAAAAAAAAAAATTGGACAGGATTCATTGCTTATGTGTTTTAGGGGGAGAATAAACAAAAACTTGGGTTTAAAATCAATCAGATTGTTTAATTGATGTTTAAAAACTTTCGAACCCTAGTTTTTATTAGAAAACACATAATCAATGGTTGATAATTGAAATTGTTCATTGGAAATGATTTATCGGTCATATTAGAAAGTATTCAAATCAAAATGGCATGATAAGACGATGAAAATCAAAATTTGATGTTGAAGAAGATGAACAGTTTCCTTCGCTCAATTCAAACGGTCGAATGTGACTGATTGGGCGAATGTAGATTGTCAAACGGTCAAACCTGGAAATAAATGGTCGAATGTACAATTTTACAAAATGTTTTTCACATTCGAACCTTTATTCC
This sequence comes from Ambrosia x helenae, assembly GCA_030844895.1. Lineage (NCBI taxonomy): Eukaryota > Viridiplantae > Streptophyta > Magnoliopsida > Asterales > Asteraceae > Ambrosia > Ambrosia x helenae. The sequence goes on from CM061233.1 coordinate 77,982,645, forward strand.
CACTTTCGAACCTTTATGATTTCGCAGTCGAACTAACGAACGGTCGAATGTAGAAACTGATAATCAAAATTTTTCAAGTTTAGTTATTTTTGTCCGTTTTTAACATGTTTGCTTGATTTGTTTTGTAGTTTTATAATGTCTGAACAGGGTAGTGCTAATATTCCTGCTGGATCTTCTGAGAAGGCTACTGGAAAGGAACAAATGGAAGATTTACCATTTGAACCGGCGCACAACTGCTGTGCGTTCATGGGTGATCTAAAGAAACATCAAGAGTTCACCGGCATCGTAGATTTCCTGAAAAGAAGCCGTGTGATTGTTGCACTTGCTACCCCAGCTATCATTTATAAGGATCATCAACAGGAGTTCTGGAAGAATGCAAAAATGGACTTCTGGAACAACGAATCTGCTGTGGTTAGTACGATTCAGGGGGAACTTGTGATTATTTCTGAAGACGACATCCGTGAGGCATTGAAGTTTCACGATGAGAAGAAAACAGATCCTAGAGAACTATCGTGGATAGAACAAAGGAAGTGCTTCTTACGAATGAAGTACAACGGACCGATAACTGATGGTTCGTTACATAAAGGGAAGTTATGCCCTCAGTTTAAGTATCTCGCTCATGTGATGTTGCACGTATTTGGATCAGTGAGTGGAAGGTATGATGTTATGAGGAAAAGCATTAGTTCTTTAATGGTGGCTTTTATATTGAACAAACCATTCAATGTAGCTGGTATGATACTGGGAACACATGTTAGAACTACATAGAGGCCTGAAGAACAAGAAGTTTTTGCTTTATCCGAGGTTCATACAGATGATACTTGATAAGAAGCATAAGAAGCTGAGAAGAGATCCTACCCAGATTGTTGTTCAGGATCACATGAACCTGAATACTCTTGTTAGAATGAAGGGTTATAAGGGTGTGCCATTGAATGAAAGACCACCTAACAAGAACCTGTTTGGTCATTTGATTAACCCAGGATATGTAGATCCAGGCAAGGATAAGGTCAGACATGATAACAGTGATTCAGATTCAGATAATCCTCTTTGTCCAGTTGATCCTGATGCAAAGAGAAAGCGTCAAGTCGTAAACGTTGGCGCAAAGATAGGAAAGGGTAAAGAGAAAGAAGATGATACTGAACCTGCTCAGCAGAAGGTTTCAAGGATAAAGAAGAGTGTAGCTTAGAAGGGTTTACACTTAGTCGATGAAGTGTCTGTCGATTCTGAAGAGACACAGGAAGATGAGAGATGGGATTCTGATAGTGAGACTGTTAAGAGAACCACGCCCAAGGCCACTGTGGCTGGTGAGTCTGAGAGTCTAAATAAATATGTGGAAGAGCAAAGGACAAAAAGTCCTGTTGTGTTGGATGATACAGATGAAGGTTTAGGATTGGGATCCGAAGACTTTGTGGGATCGCCAAAGACAGGTGAAAAACAGAAGAAGCCACAGTACAAGAAGAAAGAGAAAGTATTGAAGCCGATGGAGAAAAGGGCTAGAGATATTGAGTTTTTGGTTGCTGGAAAGAAACTGCCTCCAGCGTCTAGCTCCAAATCACCTATCACATATCCAGCAGCGAAGAAGCAAAAGACATCCTCTACTGCTGAACAGACTGAGTTACCAACTGATGAGTTCAATAGTGCACTAGATAGAGTGTTAAAGAAATTGAAGAAAGGAAAGTTTTCTGCTGCTGAAGTTTCAACACCACCAAAGGTTACTGTAGACAGTGATGTTATGACTACAGTGAACCAGAAGCTTGCTGACATGATGAAGATTATTAATCAGCAACAAGCAGAAATAGAACAGCTGAGAAACAACGACAAGAAGATGTTAGATGTTGTTGAAACATCACATGAGAATCATGAGGCTCTGGAAGCTAAGATTAAACAACTTCAAAAAGAAAACAAGAAGTTGTTGAAGCATGAACAGAAAAACACTAGGATATATATTTCTATAAAAGAGGAGAATAAGAAAAAAGCAAGTAACAGAGTATGGATAATCTGATAAAAGACTTATACTCTAAAGCTCCTTAGTTACAAGCTGGTGAAGAAGATAAGGAGCGTGATGAAGAAGAAGTTGATTATGAACCATCTGATCAAGAAGAAGAAGATGATGATGAGTTAGATGAGGATGCTGGTAAAGATTCTAAGAAGAAGAAAAATGGTAATGATGATGGTTCGGGAGATGATTCAGGAGAAGGTAATAGCTCTGCAAGTTCTGATAGTGATGATGATGATGATGACACTGATAAATACAAGTGTGAGAAGAGAGGATCAGGAAAAGATACAGGAGGTTCTAGTTCGAAAGCTCCTGGTGGTACAGTTGACGATGATAGTATCTTTTGGAATGAAAAGATCAGATCTTTATCTGATGATGACAAGAATATGTATCGCCAGATGTTGACTGACAGAGTCTGGACGATTGAGATGACTGGCAGATTTCCTGAGATATTTGAGTCTAATGATATGAGATTTGAGTTGGAGTACAATGATCCTGACTTAGAAGATGGAGAAGTTTCTGCAGCCATGTCAAAGGAGATTTTGGAAGGACTGGCGAAACAGGTTGGTAAAACTCTGGAGGAGTTGATGATTGATAATCAAATACCTAACATACCTGAGAAAGAAGCAGGTAATCACTCCGATGACAGAGATGTACCAGTATTCGAGGAGGTGGAGATTGAAGATATCACGAGTGAGGAATATCCAGAATACTACAAGAAGAACAAAGATTCTGGATTTCCTGAGTTCACTGATGAGCTGCTTCGCCAGGCTGAGAAACTTGCTCATTAAAAGAGTAAGAGATTTGTTGAAGAAGTGTTTTCAGATTGTAATAAGCCAAACATTGAACAATCTGACGCTTTGAAAGATCTGATGAGAAAGCTTAAAGAGAAAGAGGCGAACCGTCCAAAGAAAGAAGTTCAAGGTAGTTTTTACAAGTTTCACAATGACTTGTTTAAAGGTAAAGCTCTTGGATGGAAGTTCGTGAAACAGTTGAAATGTGTAGCCGTAAAATGGGAAAAAGGAATTCTGTATTTTGACGGATTCCATGACTTGAAGACATTACCATATTGGGCTATTCGTGACATTTGTAGACATGAGTTAACAGGTTCTGTAAACGATCATATTGCATACTTTGCAGATCATATGTCAAGAGAAAGCAGAACGAAGTGGAACTTGTTTACTCCACAATACCCAAAAAGAATTGTTCATAAGAAGGAGATTGATGATATTACTGGGATGCCTAAGGTGACGTTAAAGTATAAACCACCTAAAGTGTTGAAACATATTCCATTGATGCAGATCCCACAACACTTTTCTAAAGACTTCATGTGGTGGTACTACGATTGGAAGACTGCAGAGGCTATTATAGTGTTGAAGGATGGTGCAAAGGACTTCAAGAAGATTCACATCTTTGATCCTATGTGGTTGATCAACTGTTCGCATGAGGATATTATAATGCTCTATTATAATCCGATTTACTGCGAAGCTAAGGATAATGAACAGGCAAGCAAATACCAACGTGTGGTATTCTTATGCTTTGCATGGGGTGTGAATGCTGGATGTGATTTTGATAAGAAACTGGGGAAGTTTGTGAAAGTTCAGAAAGTTAAAAAGAAAAAGCCGAAACAAACTTTTGAACCAGTGATGACCAAGGAACAGAAGACGTTACTGCGTATCAAGCTTATGAACAAGATGATGGACCAAGAACGTAAGCAATCCAAGCAATAGTCAAGGGGGAGTTTGTAGATGCATATTATGCGACTAATGCTATTGGATTGCGGATAACAAAAGTTTTGTTCACAGTCGTTTGGTCGAATGTGAAATAAGGAATGGTCGAACCTGCACATTCGACAACACAAATGGGCGAATGTGCAGGCCTATATAAGGTCAAGTTGATTTTTGAAATGTAATTTTTGACATTTTGTTTTCCCTCCCTGTGTGTGTTCTCCCTAGGTTTATTATTGAGTCTGTAAAAGTCTTTTAATCATTATAAACTGTGATTTCAAGTGTAATCCTTTATCAAAATGAATGAATTAAAGATATTTATGATGATTTCTGTGTTTTGCTAGTTTTATTATCATTTTGTGATCAATTCAGGGATTCCGCACCTGAATTGAACTTGTTTGATCATTAGCTTTGTTGTTTAGACGATCCTACGCGCATACAGGTTTTTGTATCAAAACAGATTCAATCAAGAGCACGAAGGCTCTAATACCAAATTGTAAGTCCCAAAATACTAGATCTATAGTGCTGGAGATTGATATCACTAATAAACACCTATTGATTAGGTGTTTTGAGTGATGAATCTATGAAAACCAAAAGACACTAGATGAATCAATAACCGACACACACAGGATTATCAAAAGATAGTTTCCATTGAATGATTTTCTATCAGATCCGAAAATTACAAGATAAGAATATTACTTGTGCACAAAGATCGACTCCCAAAACCCTAAACATTGTATGCGCACCTACGTTCTTTATATACTTAAACAAACTTGGGCCAGCGTACTTAAAATAAGTACGTTGGGCCCGCTTTTAAGTACGCTTGGATTACTAAAAACCCTATCAACTATTTATTATTGACAAATCAAGTCCCTTGACTCGTATCCGAGACAAATATAACCAAATCACTATATTCTCGTAATAATGGTCTCCAATAACCCAACAATAATGGTATCATAGTACATCGTTACCATAAGATATCACCAATAGCAATTATCGATACTCACTAGTCATTCCCTCCGATCACTACCACTAACTTGATTAGTATAATTTACCCTTACTATTAGCCGTTGCTGCTATGCGTCACTGATCACATCCCTCATTCCCCACTATATATAATGGTTTCTTGGGTTTAACAATGTTATTTAATTATAAACTCAACTATTCTTAAGCCCCCGCTTTGCGGCGCTGGGAACGTAAAATCGTGCTAAGTAGATACTGAACAATGACCAAAACCAATAAAAGTTTAAAAAAATATGAATTTTCAACACCAAGTGACTCACATGATTTAAAAATTAGACGAAGTCGAAAAAAAAAACAACTGTGCCGAGTAGTAAACCGTGCTAAGTAGCAACCGAACATCGACCAAAATTGAAAAAAGCATAAAAATACAAATTTTAAATACTTAGTGACTCACACGATGTAAAAGGCAGAAGAAGCCGCTAAAAAACATAAGGAAAAAATATGATTGTCAAACACCGTGCTCAGTTAGCAGCCGAAAGAAAAAAAACAACCTAAGAATACTAGAAAAACACTAAAAAAAAAAAAAAAAAAAAAAAAAAAAAAAAAAAAAAAAAAAAAAAACTAATGAGTTAGTATTCCTCAATATGTTTGTTAAAGCACATGGTACATATGAACAAATTAATACTCTTTAAGCTCAATGCACAGCATTACTATACATAAAACACTTGTAATTTAATACTATATATAATAGCCTCCAGGTGTTAAGGAAAAATGATACATGAAGCTTTGTAATTTATATCTATCCCATACACATATATGCACCACATGTGCAATATGGAAAGACTAGCTGATTATCCCGGGTTAAAAAATCTAATATGACTTAATAAAAAATGATAAAAGAAGAAAACATACCAAACATAAACTCAGTCATACGGATCAGCATTCAACCATAGGACATTCATGCAATGCAACACTATCAAAATAAAATGTTACAGTTAGTTTTGAAATTATATAAGTTGGAATAAAAATTGTAGTTGGGTTAATAGAGTCCTATAGGGTTGGTGTTCCAACTGTTGATTTTGGTTGTGAATGTAGCACAGAAGACTGCGGTAGAGAATTTACATATCAGAAAAATATCTAGACTATGTGAAGTAAATTGTAGCTTACATTTGAGTAACCAAAATCACATATCTTCAATCTGGGAGCAGGGCTTCCATCTATTAATGTGTTTTCTAGCTTCAAGTCTTGAAGACAAACTTGCTGCAACCAACCGAGGTAATAGAAATTGTTAAATGCGTTCATATCATTACATCTTTAAGTTCTATAAATAGCATACTACACAAACCATAGCATGACAATAGCTGACTCCGGATATTAACTGTTGAAAGAAGAATCGGGCCTGCACAAAAACTAAATTAGCAAGTCTGCAATGCCGCTTTTGTGACACCCGGCAACTTCCGATCTACACTGACGTGATTTTTATGATTAAAAATAAATATTTATTACAAATATTGCTAATTATTAAGTTTTGGAAGTTTACTAACCGTTTTTACAATCGAAACTGCGACCGATTTAATTAACGCGATTTAAACGCGTGTTCTGAAAACACGCGTCGGACATCGAAAATATTTATATTTATTCTCGGTTTTGTATTTCGGACAAAACCGACTACTTTTTATAATTAATTATCGGGCCTAGAATAAAAGCGAGACGTTTTACGTTTATGCGGGTTCGACACGCGGTATAACTCACCTACCCCAAGCCCTAACTATAAAAGCCAAACCTTTCTTCTTCCCTTCCATTTTTCCTGAAGCCACAACCCCCCCCCCCCCGAAAACACTCTCTCTCTACTCTCTCCCCTCGTGCTCTCTCTCTCCTCCCTCTGCTGCAGCGGCGGCCGGCCACCACCCGCCTTATGGTGGTGGCGGCGCGTGGTTTCAGGCCCGCAAGGGCTGTGTTGGTGGTTTTACTCAACAGATCTGACGGGAATCGGGTTGTTGTGGTCGTTTTATGGTGGTTCAAGTAGTGGAGGTCCGATGGTAGCTGGTTGGGTATTGTTATGGTTGTGGGATCGTGGTTCGGGGCTGAGATGGTGGTGGTCAGGAAGGACGATGGCGGCAGAGGAGGCGGTGCTCAGACGTGGGTTCTGTGTTGGTTGTGGTGGCCGCTCGGTCATGGCAGCAGTGGAGGCAGAAGGTGGTTCGTGGTGGTCCGGTGGTGATGGTGGTTGTTGCAGTCGGGTTCGGGTCTCGTTCGATGGGGTTCTCAGTGGGGGGTTGTCTTGGTCGGGATGCCGTGGTGGTCCGGTGGTCAAGCAGAGGTGACGGGGTGGTGGTTATTCAGGGTCGGGGATTTGGTTTTGGGTTCCGACCGGGTTGATTGGCTCCGGGTCAGATCTGGTCGGCTCGGGTTTCGGGGTACGGAGCACGGTGCTCGTCAAGTCAGTCAAGCTTCGGTCAAACCAAGTCAACTCGGTCAAAGCTGGTCAACTGCTGGTCAACGGGTCAGCGTTCCGGTCTGCACGTGGTTCGAGGTGGCTTCGGGTTACGCATGTGTGATTCGGTATAACTTATATTCGTGTTATTATTACTTTATTTATAGATATTATATATATATATATATATATGTTGATATTGATAAAATTGTGTTATCTCGCGATCGAACCGACAATATTATTATTGATAAGTATATAAAGCGTGACTTGGTATTATTGGACCTCAGACTAAACTAGTTGGACTATGTGTATATACACATTGTTGTGTCTTTATATAAATAAGTATAGTTTTCATATAAAAGCGTCGAAACGTATAAATCTCGTTTTATTTGAAACTTTGCGGATAAACAAAATGTGGACTTGTGTTTGATATTGATTTTTGGGAAAATTGTAGGCGACTTGTGTTGCCTGGTTTGTACAAAAACAGAGGAAACTCTACCGAAATTTTATAAAATTTATAAGCGTAAACGAAGGCGATATTCCTTGTATATTTCATTATAAACAAACCTTCAAGTATTTTGACAAATGTAGTTTTCTACAATATCGCAAAAAGGTTCTCGACAAGTGATTTCTTGGAACATTTAAAGATAAACGTCGAACAATATTTCCAAAACAAATACATATTATTTACTAAGCGTCAATTGTGCCGATCTTCAAACATTTTAGTAACTAAAACATTGCCATTTAAATGATTTCGAATTTCAAAACGCTCGGCTTATTTGAGAAAGAATTATATAAAAATTTATGTTCGAAACCTTTAAAGACATGGATTTGGAAGAGAAGCGACATTATTACTAATCAGTTTAAATAACTATACTTACATTTTTATCAAAGGGCATTTTTCCTAAAATATAATTATCTAAAATAGATACATTTATACGAATTACAAAATGAGCTACGACTCAAGATAAGTTATACGTTTCATAATATTGGTCCAACGTGGTGTACACACGAATAGTGACAAGTGCGCAACTTGGGTACTATGTCGTGTGTTAACGCATAAGTAAGATAAGTCAAGATCGGTTCGTCGAGTTAAAGCATATTAGTACTCGAGTTTTACACACGAGTTAGATAGTTGGATAAACTATCTTTTAGCCGGATAATAGGCTAGGTTTATATGTGTTAGACTTTAAGGTGTCCTTTGTTGTAATAGGGCACGAGGAAGTCGGTCAAAGCTTCGGGCTTGTTTGCTAGCTTAGCATGGAAATTAAGGTGAGTTCATGACCCCACTTTTTACTGTTTTATAAATGTTTTCGGGGTGGAAGACATGCTTCTTTTATGAAAACCTGAGGAATTCCAAACGAACAAGTTTTTGAAAAATGAAATGGGTGCGTGAGTGTCACGGCCCTGCTGTTACTGGTTTTACATTCGGGGAAGAAACATGCGTACTACTTACATCGTTTTAAAGATCATGTTATACTATGGGCACTTTATATTACTATACGGCTTTTATGGAAAGTCCCAGGGGGAAACCATGAATGTGCTGGCATGCACAACGAGGGAAATGTGGATAGATCTATTGGGCCTCACAAACCCCACTCGACGGCGGGGCCGGGCGGGTGCATATTGTCTCTACCTATCGGGTTACCGAGGCATCGGTAGCCCAGTCATCTGGGTTGGTTTCATCATTTGGTTCATGTTTAGTAATGGGTTCCCAACCGTAGTAGTAAAAACACTTAACGTCTAGCTAACGTTCTTATGACATAGTATTAACGGGAATGATCTTTTCAGACTTATGGAAACTCTTTTATAAAAACTTGTGGAATTATTTCTGCAAAACTTATGAACTCACCAGCTTTATGTTGACTTTTTAAGTATGTCTTTCAGGTTTAGACTTTGGGAACGGCACGGTTGGAGTAGTCGACGTCTTGGGATCGGGGATCCTAGAGGGTTAGAATTGGCGTTCGGGAAGTAAGAGTCTTAGATGCAACTTTCCGCTGCGCTGGCAAAGGCACCAAACGTCGCAACCGACGAGGGAAAAGTCGGGGTGTGACAGTTTGGTATCAGAGCCATAGGTTTTAGCGAATTAGGTATCTGGGAGATATCTAGGCTTTAACCTGAGTTGTTTTGAAGTAGGGACCAAAATTTGCTAAGACAAAGTATTTAGCATGAACGCCTAGGAACTGAAATTCCAACCGTTGCCAAGTGTGTTACATGACTATTAGTGTACTTAATTACTCTAGCTCAGCGTACGTTTCTTTGTCGAAAGGAACATTTGTTTTCTTATGTGAATAGGAAGTCGGTATTTTCTATAGTGGTATATAGAAAGGAAAATAACACGTGGTGGTTAAGCATACCTCACTGGGGACTGGCGAGTCATCGCTTTAGATACCTGAGTGGTTATTCACATAGAGTAGCTGAGTCATTGTTTCTTGGTATGTGAAACAACTTACTTGTTTATATACTGTGTGCATTTACTTAAAGTATATATAGTACGTATCGCCAATGGTTGTCGACTCAAGCTTGGACGTATTGGGAACGCATACACGTGTCACGTTTGTTGGACGAATCGGCAAAGGGATTGTTGAAGCATTTGCGGTCTCGCATCCCGGGTTCGGAGTATGCTATGTCGTCAAAGTAGACTTGGGTGAGAAACGTCTTGATGAGGCACCTCGTTTTGCTGATGATGCTGTGAAGCTGGAATTCGGACGGGAAGAGCACTTGAAAAGGGAGGTGCACACGACAAACATTATATTATGTGATATATACGTGTTATTATATGAATGTAACGAGTGCTCGTGATATAACTTATGATGGAGGTTAATAGGATGATCTGGTGAGGTAAATTTTCGATAACGCAGACGTCACGTTATTGCAAATTTACAGGCACTTGATAATTCTAAGAACATCTATCGTGAGGGAATCTATACTATTATGTTGTTGTATATATATTTATATATATAAATAATGGATAAGGGTTTTTGCATTCTTTTGTTGTTACGGACGTGATTGTCGATTCTCCCATGTTCGTGTCATTTGTGACCTTGCTTTTCTTAAACCAGTTTAAGTCCTTGATGATCTTGTTTCTTGAGCTTCTAAGGTTCATGTTGTAGAACCTAGTTATATCTTTGAGTACGATTTACATCTCTCTTCTTTTGTATTCGTGGCCTTCAACATTCAATCATAAAGGAATTTAATTTTTGTTGATTCCTTATTCTTTTCACCAAATTAGACACGCATTTTGTACACGTGTCGACTGTTATATGTTTGGATTCTTTAAACCTGTGAAGGTCCATTGTAGGACTTCGCATCAAACAATTGTTTCATTAATGATTTGTTCTCTCATTACGTTTCTCGTATTGTTCGTCTTCTAGCCTTTCTATGTTAGGCCATTGTGGGCAATGAATCCTTTGATACTTTGTCGATGAGTTTCTTTAAAGTCGACATTTCAGTTGAATCGAATTGTTGGAATTTGATACGGCACCTTGCGGTGAATATTCAATCGACTTGGTATAATGAATGAGTTTTATTGACATGTCTCACTTTCATCAACTTGTTTGTTATTGCCTTAAATGCAGACACACCTTGTGGTGTGTAATGAAAAAGTTGGTGCACTAGTTGCTTTGTTTGAGGTGCACCAATAGTATTTGTGACAGAGTTATTGTTTACACCTTGCAATAAGTTGATTCTGAAACTTTATTTCGTGCCATTTGTACCGGCAAGTCCGTTGACTATTTTTGTCGTACTACCATTGATTCTCGGATGATTGAGGACAAAATTTCTGTAACATGGGGAGGATGTGACACCCGGCAACTTCCGATCTACACTGACGTGATTTTTATGATTAAAAATAAATATTTATTACAAATATTGCTAATTATTAAGTTTCGGAAGTTTACTGACCGTTTTTACAATCGAAACTGCGACCGATTTAATTAACGCGATTTAAACGCGTGTTCTGAAAACACGCGTCGGACATCGAAAATATTTATATTTATTCTCGGTTTTGTATTTCGGACAAAACCGACTACTTTTTATAATTAATTATCGGGCCTAGAATAAAAGCGAGACGTTTTACGTTTATGCGGGTTCGACACGCGGTATAACTCACCTACCCCAAACCCTAACTATAAAAGCCAAACCTTTCTTCTTCCCTTCCATTTTTCCTGAAGCCACAACCCCCCCCCCCCCCCCGAAAACACTCTCTCTCTACTCTCTCCCCTCGTGCTCTCTCTCTCCTCCCTCTGCTGCAGCGGCGGCCGGCCACCACCCACCTTATGGTGGTGGCGGCGCGTGGTTTCAGGCCCGCAAGGGCTGTGTTGGTGGTTTTACTCAACAGATCTGACGGGAATCGGGTTGTTGTGGTCGTTTTATGGTGGTTCAAGTAGTGGAGGTCCGATGGTAGCTGGTTGGGTATTGTTATGGTTGTGGGATCGTGGTTCGGGGCTGAGATGGTGGTGGTCAGGAAGGACGATGGCGGCAGAGGAGGCGGTGCTCAGACGTGGGTTCTGTGTTGGTTGTGGTGGCCGCTCGGTCATGGCAGCAGTGGAGGCAGAAGGTGGTTCGTGGTGGTCCGGTGGTGATGGTGGTTGTTGCAGTCGGGTTCGGGTCTGGTTCGATGGGGTGATCAGTAGGGGGTTGTCTTGTTCGGGATGCCGTGGTGGTCCGGTGGTCAAGCAGAGGTGACGGGGTGGTGGTTATTCAAGGTCGGGGATTTGGTTTTGGGTTCCGACCGGTTGATTGGCTCCGGGTCAGATCTGGTCGGCTCGGGTTTCGGGGTACGGAGCACGGTGCTCGTCAAGTCAGTCAAGCTTCGGTCAAACTGAGTCAACTCGGTCAAAGCGGGTCAACTGCTGGTCAACGGGTCAGCGTTCCGGTCTGCACGTGGTTCGAGGTGGCTTCGGGTTACGCACGTGTGATTCGGTATAACTTATATTCGTGTTATTATTACTTTATTTATAGATATTATATATATATATATGTTGATACTGATAAAATTGTGTTATCTCGCGATCGAACCGACAATATTATTATTGATAAGTATATAAAGCGTGACTTGGTATTATTGGACCTCAGACTAAACTAGTTGGACTATGTGTATATACACATTGTTGTGTCTTTATATAAATAAGTATAGTTTTCATATAAAAGCGTCGAAACGTATAAATCTCGTTTTATTTGAAACTTTGCGGATAAACAAAATGTGGAATTGTGTTTGATATTGATTTTTGGGAAAATTGTAGGCGACTTGTGTTGCCTGGTTTGTACAAAAACAGAGGAAACTCTGCCGAAATTTTATAAAATTTATAAGCGTAAACGAAGGCGATATTCCTTGTATATTTCATTATAAACAAACCTTCAAGTATTTTGACAAATGTAGTTTTCTACAATATCGCAAAAAGGTTCTCGACAAGTGATTTCTTGCAACATTTAAAGATAAACGTCGAACAATATTTCCAAAACAAATACATATTATTTACTAAGCGTCAATTGTGCCGATCTTCAAACATTTTAGTAACTAAAACATTGCCATTTAAATGATTTCGAATTTCAAAACGCTCGGCTTATTTGAGAAAGAATTATATAAAAATTTATGTTCGAAACCTTTAAAGACATGGATTTGGAAGAGAAGCGACATTATTACTAATCAGTTTAAATAACTATACTTACATTTTTATCAAAGGGCATTTTTCCTAAAATATAATTATCTAAAATAGATACATTTATACGAATTACAAAATGAGCTACGACTCAAGATAAGTTATACGTTTCATAATGTTGGTCCAACGTGGTGTACACACGAATAGTGACAAGTGCGCAACTTGGGTACTATGTCGTGTGTTAACGCATAAGTAAGATAAGTCAAGATCGGTTCGTCGAGTTAAAGCATATTAGTACTCGAGTTTTACACACGAGTTAGATAGTTGGATAAACTATCTTTTAGCCGGATAATAGGCTAGGTTTATATGTGTTAGACTTTAAGGTGTCCTTTGTTGTAATAGGGCACGAGGAAGTCGGTCAAAGCTTCGGGCTTGTTTGCTAGCTTAGCATGGAAATTAAGGTGAGTTCATGACCCCACTTTTTACTGTTTTATAAATGTTTTCGGGGTGGAAGACATGCTTCTTTTATGAAAACCTGAGGAATTCCAAACGAACAAGTTTTTGAAAAATGAAATGGGTGCGTGAGTGTCACGGCCCTGCTGTTACTGGTTTTACATTCGGGGAAGAAACATGCGTACTACTTACATCGTTTTAAAGATCATGTTATACTATGGGCACTTTATATTACTATACGGCTTTTATGGAAAGTCCCAGGGGGAAACCATGAATGTGCTGGCATGCACAACGAGGGAAATGTGGATAGATCTATTGGGCCTCACAAACCCCACTCGACGGCGGGGCCGGGCGGGTGCATATTGTCTCTACCTATCGGGTTACCGAGGCATCGGTAGCCCAGTCATATGGGCCGGTTTCATCATTTGGTTCATGTTTAGTAATGGGTTCCCAACCGTAGTAGTAAAAACACTTAACGTCTAGCTAACGTTCTTATGACATAGTATTAACGGGAATGATCTTTTCAGACTTATGGAAACTCTTTTATAAAAACTTGTGGAATTATTTCTGCAAAACTTATGAACTCACCAGCTTTATGTTGACTTTTTAAGTATGTCTTTCAGGTTTAGACTTTGGGAACGGCACGGTTGGAGTAGTCGACGTCTTGGGATCGGGGATCCTAGAGGGTTAGAATTGGCGTTCGGGAAGTAAGAGTCTTAGATGCAACTTTCCGCTGCGCTGGCAAAGGCACCAAACGTCGCAACCGACGAGGGAAAAGTCGGGGTGTGACAGTTTGTTGGGCCTCACAAACCCCACTCGACGGCGGGGCCGGGCGGTTGCATATTGTCTCTACCTATCGGGTTACCGAGGCATCGGTAGCCCAGTCATCTGGGCTGGTTTCATCATTTGGTTCATGTTTAGTAATGGGTTCCCAACCGTAGTAATAAAAACACTTAACGTCTAGCTAACGTTCTTATGACATAGTATTAACGGGAATGATCTTTTCAGACTTATGGAAACTCTTTTATAAAAACTTGTGGAATTATTTCTGCAAAACTTATGAACTCACCAGCTTTATGTTGACTTTTTAAGTATGTCTTTCAGGTTTAGACTTTGGGAACGGCACGGTTGGAGTAGTCGACGTCTTGGGATCGGGGATTCTAGAGGGTTAGAATTGGCGTTCGGGAAGTAAGAGTCTTAGATGCAACTTTCCGCTGCGCTGGCAAAGGCACCAAACGTCGCAACCGACGAGGGAAAAGTCGGGGTGTGACAGCTTTAGTTAGCTTTTCATGTTTTATATAATTACTTATTATTCAACATTAAAGAAAGCTATGCGTGACATGATAAAATTACTTCATCCTCACTGAAAACGCTATGGATTACAAATCCTGTTGAATAGCCCCCTCCAGCAATGTATTCCATAACAATTGCTAGATGAGTTGGGGTCAATATGACCTTTAAAGCATCAAAATATGAATACAATTAGTATTCAAATCCCAGTTTAAAGGATAATAATCAAATCCAGAAAGGATGAATGATATTAAACCTCTTTAAACCGCACTATATTATGATGTCTCAAAAGCCTGTGATTGATGATTTCTCTTTGAACATTCTCGTCTATCTGAAATTAAACAAAAAAGATTATTTAACATGCTAAACAACATTATTAATTTCAATTTTTATAATTTTGTAACGAAAGTTTGTTTCATGTAAAACACTTTATATCAACATATGAATATCAGTACTTCTTTTTAAAGACATAATATAAACCTCTAATAAGAAACATTCATGATTTAATTATTATTATTATGTGTCTTTTTCTTATTTGTTTAACAAATAAATACCAAACATGACACTAAAGCATGTATGATTACAAAAAAATAATAATAGCTTGCCCACAACAGAAATTTTGGAATATGAAGGATACTTTAAACTTTTACAAATTGTTATTGTTATTGTTATCAGTGATGTCGACGGTATTCAGCCCTTGTTGTTGTTTAGTCAGATCTAAGATAGATGAGTATTTTGGAAAAGTATACTAAAAAGACAAGAAATAAGAGACATAAAAATAAAAGACAGGGGAGACGATCGATAATCAATTGGCCATGAATCCCATGGATGTAATAAATAAAATTTGAAGTTATCTAAGTTGTGAGGTATATAGGGGATTCCATCTTGAAAGGAGAAAGACCACATCGGAGGAGATATACCTAATTTTTTTCATAGAGACGCATAAAAGGGAGATACCACATCTGGCGTGCATTCCTCTCTCTCTCTCTCTCTCTCTCTCTCTCTCTCTCTCTCTCTCTCTCTCTCTCTCTCTCTCTCTCTCTCTCTCTCTCTCTCTCTCCATAAATCTAAGTTGTGTCTTGAGAGAAGAACCGTGAATTTTGTGTGGAGATTAATTAGGTATTTAGGGTTATTATGATGGTGAAGAGAGAGATTTGAAGATTAATTGGGTGTTTAGGGTTTGGATTGAAAGAGAAAATGTTTTATAAGTAGTTTTTTTTATAATTCATAGAGAGTGTCACGTAGCACATCCAATGAAAAGTTGAGACCACCATTGAATGTCACGTCAGCAAACATCAATTATTTTATATATATTTATAGATTATAGATTTATATCCATTCATAGTAATCTTATTAATTATGAACGATACTTTTTTTTTAACGGCAAATTTTATACCACCTTATTTTCACCTAACCTTGCATATGCAAAGTTTTAAACCCACAACCTCATATATGTAAGGGGGGCACCATACCACTAGACTAAGAGGGCATGGGTAATTGTGAACGATACTTAGTGCTGAATACGAAATACTGTACACAATTGATGGCCGGGTTGTACCGGTACTATGTATGATAGTTGAAAATACTGAAAAATATTGAAAGCAAATTTGTCAAAATCAATGAAGACACTGTGTTTGGTAAATACTAGCATGGTACCAATTGATGGCCGGGTGTACCATATAGGTAAGTTACTTGTCCTTGATCAGAAAACCCTCATCCATAGAACATTTATATAAACAATTAGGCTATAGCATATAAACACTATAATTTTGGCTGAACTTAAAACTTTTAAAAACAAGTAGTGCTGTTTACATGTCGAGCCGATTTGAGGGGAGCTTTGCTTGTGCTTGGCTCGTTTGTTAACCAAACCGAGCAGAGCGGCTCGTCTACAATTGAGCCAAAAACAAGCGAACATTTTTCGAGCGCGATTTTTTCCGAGCAAAAATCGATCCTAGAGTAATTTGCACAACCATAAAATTGGGATGTATCATTCGATGTTTTCATTGTAGCGTGACAACTAAGGTCGAACTGTCCGATGATAACATTAATTTGAAATCCGAGTGTCCGATGATGAGTCTTAGGTTGAGGTTAATGAGGCGATGAGCATACTGTAGAGAACAGTTGTTGCATTGTAACGTAGGGTGATATTAAACGACGATTAACGATGGACGACTAATAACATAAAGAAGTCAAGATTGTCACCTCATGACTTATGATTTTACTATTAAACTTTGTGGTAAATTTTTTATTTGGTTAAGTAGGCTACTTATATTTTGTTTGCATATGTTGAACTAAATCCAATAGAATATTATGTATAAACCTATAAATAGATCTGTAATTTGTGTGTATATTTATAATTATAATTATATATATATATATATATATATACTAGGTGAAATCTCGTGCGATGCACGGGGAAACTATATCATTTTTAAGGTATGTTTACTAAAGACCAAATGAAGAAGTCAAAAATCTGTTGCAGGCAAAGTCTGTTTACTAAGATCTTTTCCAGAGCAGTGGGTCAAGCATCATCTGTTTCAAGCAACAACTGTTTCAGACAAATCTTCTTAATAGACCCACTGCTTTGAAACAGACCTTGCTAAACAGACTTTGCTTGCAACATATGCTTTACTTCTTGATTTGAAAAGATAATAAAGCGTTCGTTTTTTCTCGTTTTTGTATAACACTATGGTACTCGTTGGAAAGATAATAAAACGCTCGTTAATTTGGTGTAATTTTTTTTCAAAAAAAATGTCATTTAAAAAAGTTATTAAGGTTTAAAAATCATGGGAGAAAGTGCATGTGCTATGCACATGAGAGAGAAAAAATAATTTAATAGTAGATGGAGTATCCATGACCCATTTAATTGACCCGGTAAAATGAGCCGGAAAAACTTAGTTAGATGGCCTAAGAATATGTCATGTGTCCCACATTGCTTTCATTTATATATTATAGAATTATAGAAGATATATAATAAATAAATAAAAATGTATTCGAGCCGAATCGAGTAGAGCGGAACTTTGCTCGTGCTTGCTCGTTTACAAACCGAACCGAGTCGATCGGCTCATTTACATCCGAGCGAAAGATCGAGCGACTATTTTTCAAGCATTTTCAAACGAGCAACGAGCGATTCACGAGTAGCGAACGATTTGAACAGTCCAAAAACAAGCCGATTTAAAGAAGCTGGTTAGGAGAGATGTCCAAGCGAGCCAGTTAATTACCTGATACAAATGTTATACGATTATTTATCGATCAAAAGGTGTTTACTCATGCATGTTGCGTCAACTCTATCTTGATCTCTAGGTCAACTACTATTAGTAATTATATATATCTATTAAAGGAGAGACACTTCTACAGTGTCTCTCCTTTAAATTACTATTATGCCATCAACAATAAATAACAAATATGCCCTCTTTAAAATTGAGAAAATGTGATGCCAACCTGAGACACTTTAATTTCTTTCAATTTGACCACCAAACTTTGACCATCAACCTTTTAGTTTTTAGGATTTAAAACTTTGACCACAAAACTTTTAGTTTTTACCAGCGAGTATTTTTTTAAAACCCACGCGAGAATAACAGTCACTTAATATTATCTTTTAGGTCCACGAAACCCTCCACGCAACATGAGCTCCCATAGCGACGCACGATCTTTAACGTCCACCAAACCGTCAACGCAACAGAAGCTCCCGCTGCGAAGCGCGGGTTAATGAAATCCTAGTTTACTATTACAAGTGGTACATTATTTAACGTGTAATCAATATGTCATTTATTATTTTTTCTTTTCACATTATATGTTCTCTGCATTCGTCCTTCCCATAAAAAAAAAAAGGAAAAATGACCAATATAGCCCGTTGACTGGGCATTTTGCACAACTAGCCCTCTCCACCGTCTTTGGAGAGACGGGACACGGCTTCCAACCAGCCTGAACCGTCTCCGAGACCGTTTGGTTTTATAGCCAATTGCAAGCCAACACGTGGCGTCTCTGATCCCGAGGTTGTACCGTCTCTCTCCAGACGGGTCAGAGATCTCTCCCAGACAGTTCACGTGCCCCCATGCCGGCTGCCTTCGGTTCAACCGTCTCCCAGACGGTTCACGTCTACCAATGCCGGCTGACCCTTCGTTTCAACCGTCTCAAAAGACGGGTCACATTTCCCAAGACGGCTGGCTCTTCGGTTCAACCGTCTCTCAAGACGGTTCACATCTACCAACGCCGGTGAGTCCCGATGACCGGGCGACGCTTCGGTTGTCCAGCTCAGCCCTATAAATACCCGTCTCCCGTCCCATTCCCGTCATCCAACCCCGTCTTAACACTATCCACCACCGTGCAACTCCGTCTAAACACTATCTACAACCCGACGACCACCGTCCAACACCGTCTAAACAATATCTACCACCCCACCACCACCGTCCAACACCGTCCAACATCTTCTAAACAATATCTACCACCCCACCACCACCGTCCACCACCGTCCAACACCGTCCAACACCGTCCAAAATCATACAAAAATGGCACCTCAAAGATGGACGGAAGAACAAGAGATTGCCTTGATTGCAGCATGGCTTCATGTTGAAGAAAGCACCCACCTTAACAACAAATGGTTCCGGATACTGCATGAATACAACCGGCTCGTTGGAGGGTCAGAACGTACCACCGAGTCCCTAAGCCGGAAGTTGAGTGATTTGACCACAAAGTATCAAATCTTCAACGGGCACCACAACCGGACTCTTTACGACGTACCCTCTAACTTTCCCGAAGACGTGGCAATTAGACACAGTCTAAGACAGTATAAAAACAGGGAGCGTAAAGAGTTTAAACATGTGTCCGTTTGGCAAATGATAAGACATCGTCTTAATTAATTTGTAATTTATTAACTTTTTATTTAATGCAATTAATGGTTATATTATTATTAATATTAATGCAATTTTGTTTTTTTGTTTTTATATTAAGGTAAATATCTCATTAAACGTACTATACTATTACAATCACAAATAAACAATAAATTCTATTACAACAACAATTAAAAAACTACACTATTACAACAAACTTCTCAAATTTACTTCCAGAACTAAGAAGCAACAAGTAAAAAACTACACTATTACAACAAACTTCCCAAATTTACTTCCAGAACTAAGAACTTTGTTTGAAGTAATAGTAATGTCTAACCAACTATTGAGGACTACATCTTAGTGTTAGATGTTTTGTCCTCCACAGCGGCGGTAGTAGCAGTGGTCTACATAGACGTTGTTTCGAATGGTGTATGTGCTCTACACAGACAAGTCCGAAACGTTTCCTCGTTTTATGTAACAATAGTTCTTAGTGAGCACACGTCGAACATCAAGACATAAATTCGGAAAGCGAACGAACTTGCCTCAAATGTAGACCACCACATCATCGATTCATTACACGAGTTGCAAACCACGCGCAGATGGAACAACAATCCAAGTAGCCGTACGCAGATGAAACAACAATCCAAGTAACCGGGACATATTTTCGTAAGCCGGTAGGCTTCGGCTGGGAAAGTAAAAAAAACGTCATTGGATTGGAAGATGAAAGCTTAGAGGAGAGGGGTGGGTGCAAATTTCGTTAAGTGAATTGGGGTATTTATATACACTCGTGAGACGGTTCAGACAGTTCAGACGGTTCAGACGGTATCACAAAACGGCTTAAGACGACTTGGGAAATGTGACCCGTCTGGGAGACGGTTGAACCGAAGGCAGCCGGCATTGGTAGACGTGAACCGTCTGGGAGACGGTTGAACCGAAGGCAGCCGGCATGGGGGCACGTGAACCGTCTGGGAGAGATCTCTGACCCGTCTGGAGAGAGACGGTACAGCCTCGGGATCAGAGACGCCACGTGTTGGCTTGCAATTGGCTATAAAACCAAACGGTCTCGGAGACGGTTCAGGCTGGTTGGGAGCCGTGTCCCGTCTCTCCAAAGACGGTGGAGAGGGCTAGTTATGCAAAATGCCCGGTCAACGGGCTATATTGGTCATTTTCCCAAAAAAAAGCTCTTCATATCTACACACCCCTTCACTTATCTACACACCCTGACACATTCATATGAGGCGTATGGTATCATACGCACCACATAGCTTTCACTTTATTGACTTTTGTGCCAGCAATCATTGAATGTCAGATCAACCAACCTATATGCCCCATATGACACCATACGCCCCATATGCTATGTCTGGATTTTTTTTAGAAGAAACTATGGTTTTCTTTGGTTGGCACGTTTATTTTTTTTAAAATTTTAAACATTAGGTATACGGCATGGATATATGTTACGAGTTATACTTTGTAAAAAAAACGTTACAATTTAGTTTTTAACAACATACACATGTTTTTTTATTTTATATGCCTCATATGAGGTCATATGAGGCGTATATAAAAGCATATGAGGCGTGTGGTATCATACGCCTCATATAGACCCTTCCTGACCACACAGATTCTAAAGTTTACTACATTTAATACTTAAAGTTAAAGTATATGGGTCATATGGTTCCATACGCTCCATATAGGTGGCGTATGGTACCATACGTCTCATATAGAGGGTGTGTAGATAAAAATGGGGAGTGTGTAGTTACCATAACCCTAAAAAAATAAAATAATTAGCTTACCAAACATTAAAATACTTAGTAATTAATATTAGTCTATTTCATTTTTATTTTTGTAGTGTAACTAACGTGATCCACGCGCTGCTGCCGTAACAGACCATCGTTTTATTTTTATTAATTCTATTCATTAATCTTGTGACGTCTTCGAGGTAAAAGAAAATAAATGATTTTTTTTTTTTTTTTTTGAACGGTTAACTTCATTAAAACACCGGCAAAACCTCAAAGCGAGGCCGCCACAAAAACCTTACAAAATATACAATGGGAATTTCACCCAACTATTCCGATCTACACTTTTAAACTTGGATCGATGTTTAAACCATAAAAAAAGCCAAACGTTTAACACTAGCCACCACCTCCTCAACTCTAGTCGCAGACCCATTAAAGACCTTGTTGTTACGGACTTTCCATAGAGCCCAACACGCAATCATGACTATACCCCGAATCATTCTCTTGCCCCACTTCGGACCCTGATAATTGTCTTGAATCTGCAGCAATGAATCTAACGACAAGGGGCTGTTATACCATATTCTACACTGGACAATTTTTTAATTGCTGAGTCAGGTTGGGTAAGTCTATTACAAACTTACAAAACACAACTTTTAATTTTTAAATAAACACTGACCTTCATATCAACTTTTATATGAAAAGAGAACTCACCCAAACTAAATAAAACACGGGATAACAATATTTTTGAACATATTTCATATAATGGCGATAAAAGATAACAATTTATGTTATCATAAAGAATAATTTTATCTCAGCTAAACTTGTATGAGTTTTAAAACTTAGCCATAATAATACTTATATTATAAACCCTTTTCATACATATGGGTCTACCCAGCGGCAAAGTGGACGGGATGGTTCAGCTCACTGGCTACATTGGTCAATTTTTTAGTTGCTGGGTCAGGTTGGGTAAGTCTATTACAAATCACAACTTTTAATTTCTAAATAAACACTGACCTTTATATGACAGTGTATACAATATCATATTATTACTACATGCTTTTGTCATGTAAATGAAATTTATCATTTAGCAAGCTGTCTTCAATGGCATAGTTATGTAGATATGCAATGATCGGACAGCTTACACAACAGTGATGTTTATGTTTATATTGGTCTGTTATATTAACATACCTTTTCTTTTCTTTCTATGAATACTTGTTAAAACGTAGTGTGCATATTTCTATTCCTTTTGCGTATTACCTAAGTATCATAATGTTGTATTGCAACCCATTTATGGATCCCGTTGTAACGCGCGGGTAAACCCACTAGTATATTAATATAATAGTGTTTAATCCGTTAAGTTTCATCCAGTTCATCCTTCTACACGACTCTCTATAGTTAAAATCGATAGAAAAACTTATGGTTTAAAACAAACAAAATGGACAAACTAATTGTGGTCTTATTATATTAGTCTAACCACAACACCTTAATAATAATTACATACCTAAACCCTCAATGGCTATATATTAGACCGTCTGTAGTGGTGTGTTAATATGGCGTGAAAGGACATTTTCGTGCCCCTTCTCGAGCCCCAACACAGCCCCAAAGGGCGGTAAAGCTCGCCAATTTGCTATGGCATGAAAGATTTAACGTTGCTGCCTCCCTTCTCTTGGCCAATCAGAAGCCTTCGTCCCAACGGTTTTATTATTAACGGTCCAAAATTTGACCGTTTAAAAAAAAACAATTTTTTAAACCAAATTTTCACCTATTTAAAAGAGTCGACCAACAGCCGAGCTTACCTTTGCTATAAAGCTCGACTCTTTTATAAACGAGTCAATTTCAAGTAAACTTATCGAACAAGAATCAAAGTAGCCCCGAACTTAATACAAATATTATATGATCAATTGTTCAACACTTGTAGCTTAGTTAGTTGAGGGCCTAAAGTTTCTTATGAAAGGCTTGGGTTCAATTCCCACTAGCTACATTTGGAGGACATTGGTGGAGGGAAATGAGGGATGACCCGGCCATTGGCTTGGGTTCGAGTCCTGATCCTGACCGGTTTTACCGACTATTTCACCGTCGTGCCTTCGGGCGGCTGAGTGGTCCGGTTTTCCCGGGAAGTGGTGGCAATTGGTGGCCCGGGTACTCTTGAGTACTTGATTCGCCAAAATGGTGTCCGAGAGTCCTCGGAATTGATTCGTTGGCCGTTAAAAAAATTATATGATCAATTATTGGCCTCAACTTTGTCTCTCTTCTCTAGGTTAATTAATTATTAATCTTTAATAATAAAAAAGGACCAAACGATAATTACGGGCGTAGGTCATGCATGTGCAATATTAGTTATTTATAGATCCAATGTACCTTCAAAAGCTCCACTAAAGATCAAGAGTCACGGGTCGCTCTAGTTGAGTGTCTAGCTCAGGCTAAATCCACATTCAAGAGTTCCAGCTACGCCTCCGAGTTTCGATCAAAAGGGTTCCAAAGAGTAGAGGTTCAAATCCTTGTCCCTTTCAATATTTCTTTTGTAACTGCTGACAATAAACTTAAATCTTTCTCATATAAGAAATCATTTGTGTTTTGAAAACCAAACTAGACCCTTAACTAGGTTAACGAGTCGTAACATAACTGTATTTAAATATTCGTTGTTAAGGCTATAACATTTACTAGAGTCTAAATAAAGCATGGGCCTTGGTATGCCCTTAGAAGGCCATATCAATTCAAACCTAGTTAAGGAGAAACCACAGTTTCCGGTAACTAACTTGGCCCTTAGATCTTTGCAACAGATAAATTGGTCATGATTCTTGGTTACATTTATAAATTGAAGGTAACCAAATCATTAGCGTTTGGTTTTAATCACCGTACATTATGATGTATATATGTATTACACGTGTTAATACGATGTTGTTGTATATATGTATTCATAACTAAACAACAACTTTGGTTCCATTTCAGTGACTACAAACTTTGGTTCCATTTCGTACATTATGATAGCTTCATCCAAAGATCTAACCCTGGCAACTACATAGGGTTTAACTTCATCTGGTACACTTAGCGTCCATATCTCGTCCCGCTAGGAGATTCATATACGTTGCTATCAACGAGACCTACAATGTAAATAATGTAATTAAAAAAATACATTACAATATACAAACAACCGTTATACAAAATACCAACTCAGATATGATACACCTGTGTATATTCATTACCCCAGTTGAACATTAGACTACTGTACAATCATTTAACTACTATGATAACCTAAAATTAAGAATCTGCCAACTCAGAATGAAACACATGTGTATATTCATTACCATATTTAAACTACATGCTATTGTACAAAGATTTAACTAATATGATACACCTGTGTATATTCATTACCACAGTTAGAACATTGGAATACTGTACAATCATTTAACTACTAAGATACACCTGTGTATATTCATTACAACATTTAGAACATTGGAATAATGTACAATCATTTATCTACTATGATACACTTGTGTATATTCATTACAAACATTTAGAACATTAAATTACTTTACAATCATTTACGTACTATAATGCACATGTGTATATGCAGTACACCAATTGAACATTTGAACACATGTGTATATAGGTATATCCAACTGTGGTGTATAATATATCGCTTGTCTTGTAAACCTGCTGTGCATACTGTACATTAGTGTATAATCAAATACACTGATAATGTGTGATATATAGTGGGTTATACACTGATGTATATGACTTCAAAAAACCACCCAAATTTTTGCTCATTATAACACCTGGCAGCTAATATTAACCCAAAACAATAAACAAATCAACCCAGATCAAGCTCACCTTACATTATCAACATAACTCTCAAAGGCATTACAACAAAAACCTGGAATGCAACCTAAGAAACCCAAGAAAAAAACTATTTTAAAAGAAAACAAAATAGACCCAGATCAGGGAACAACAATAAGACTATGACAAAAGGGAATTTGTTGTGACCCAAATCAAATAAATGTGTCGAGCTGTTCCATGCATTTCATTGATTACGAAAGGCAAAAGGCTGTAAAAGGAATCGAACAACTACCTTTTTCTGTAAATAATATCTTATTGGGTAGTGATTCTTGTGTGGGAATATAGAGTTTTAATGTTGTACTCTGCATAGTAATGGAACGGTAGGGCTAGACAGGCTTAATGATCATATGTTTTACATGAAAAGTGAATGTATGATAAAATGAATATAGAGGATTGGGTTTTGTTGTTGGAGAGGGAAGAGAGACGGCAAGAGATTAGAGTTTGTAATTCAAAGTGGATGAGAGTTTTTTAGGAACAGATTACAAAAATGATACATAACTATTAGGGATATTAATATAATTAAAAGAAAAAGATAATTATTTAAATGTCTAATTACCCTTATATCCTTTAGATCAAAATCAAGGATGGATGGCTAGGATTGGTTCCTATGTTCCTAACTAGGGTATTGGTTCATATTTGATCTTATTTCTATATATATATATATATATATATATATACACACACACACACACACACACACACACACACTAGCTTATACCCGGGGAGCGTCCCGGGTTGAGAAATCTAAGCAAAGTGAATATTATTATTATTATTATTATTATTATTATTTTAAACAAATTTCTGCCATAAGTTATCATATTCTAATATAAAAAAAGGGTCATTGAGTCGGGTATCACCTAATCCCAGACCCGACCCAAACCCACAATTTTTTTTAAACTAATTCCAAACTTGACACAATACCTGTCGGGTTACAAAAAATAGTCGTTTTTTATATAGCACTATGGTACTCGTTAGAAAGATAATAAAACGCTCGTTAATTTGGTGTAATTTTTTTCTTTAAAATATCTCGTATATAAAATATATTAACATTTAAAAGTTATGAGAGGAAACATGAACAACTACACCTAATATCGATAAGACACATATGACGTTTAATCCATATCAAACACTGAACTAGCAAAGTCTTATATAAAACACTTCTGATGTTAAAGTTTTATAACAAACAAAACACTGTTGAAATGTTTTAATCCACAAGAACAACTACACCTAATATCGATAAACATTTTATAAAACACAAACTGATGTTTAATTCATATCGAACAATGAACTAACAAAGCCTTTATATAAAACACTTCTGATGTTACAATCTTATAACAAACAAAACATTGTTGAAATATTTTAATCCACAACAATAACTACACCTAATATACATAAACATTTATAAAACACTTTTTATGTTTAATCCATATAGAACAATGAACTAGAAAAAGCCTTATATAAAACAATTCTGCTGTTACAATTTTATAACAAACAAAACACTGTTGAAATCTTTTAATCCACATCTACAATTTTATAAGTTGTAGTCATAGATGTTTATGGGAAGAAAGAGGGACTATTAGTGAGAATAAAGAGTGACTATTAATGAAAAGAGAGAGGGACTAATAATGAGAAGAAAGAGAGATTGCCGTTATTTATGAAAAGCATTTAAATGGTTTCTAGAAAATTAACACAAAATGACATTCATACCCTCATTTAAAGTGAAAATCACCAAAATGGCCAAAGACTTGGTCAACTTACCAAAATTGCCACCTCCCATCTCTTGGGAGAGTTGGCTCACAGGTCCCGAGACGTCTCTGTGAGACTTCAGCGAAAGATCAATGAAAGAGCGACACGTGTTCAAAATATAATAAAAAAATCATCACACTTCCCAAAAATCATTCCACCATCTCTCTCCTCTCTCTCTCATCTCTCTCTCTCTTTCTCAACCTCTTTGCTGGAGACAAAACCCCAAACAAATTTCCAAACAAAAAATATTATTATTTACGAACTCCAGTCCTCTCATATTCATAGCTTTCTTTATTATTTAATTTTTGTTGCCGAAGACAAGAGGCCGACGGACTGTAACGTATCCGGAGACAAGAGACTGACAGACCGGAGACGTCAAAAAGAGGTGTTCAGAGGCGTCACCTCTCCGGCGGACGTCTCCGACACCACCACCACCGCCTGTTCGGTCGCTTCGTATCTCTCTTCGTATCTAACGTCAAAAAGACGTCACCTCTCCTTTCTTCCGATCTTTGATTTGGAATGGTGTACGCGCCGGGAAACGAAGACGCGCCGCCGCGTGCGGCGGTGCTCCACCGGAGCTCTGCTCCTCTCGGCAGGCTGACCTGGCAAACAAACATGCAATAAAAAATAAAATTATCCAATTTTAAGACACTCCATTGGGTGGCTGATATCCATGTTTATGAAATACGGAGGCTAAACTGTGAATTAGAAAGTTTCATGGACCATGATAATTGGTATTGGTCTTTTATGCAACTGATAATTATATAAATTAATCTACCTGGAACTCCTTTCATTTGCTTTATCATTTTCTTATGCTCTTCCATGGCAGTATTCACAATCATATCTATTAGATGAGCAGATGAGAGAGAGGGACGGAGGGAGTTGGGAAGTGTGTAGGCTAAAGCCTCACAAAGACATCTCTGGAGTCGGGAACAGTTTCTTCAAAGACGAGTGAGGGGACGGGTGAGGTGGCAATCAGCTAGTGGTCCATCACTGAGGTCTCATGAAGACACCTCGGGAATTGCGAGCGGTCTCTCCCAAGAGATGGGAGGTGGCTATTTTAGTAAATTGAACAAGTCAATGCCTATTTTGGTGATTTTCCCTCATTTAAAACACTTAATAACAATCTTACTCTTAATTTTTATAATATATTAAATAAATTTTAAACATATCCAAACTTTTAATCTCAACCGTCCATCTTTGAATCAAATGGTTGAAAACATTTCTTATACAAAATCATTTTCTTACAGGAACTTTACCCTATCACGATATATGTAAGAGAAACACTAGAAAATTAAAAAAACTAGGGTCTTTCGACGTCGCGCGTTGCGCGAAAACCATATATGTTAGTAGATGGGGCTGTACAGTATTAAAAGCTTGTTGTTAATTTTTTTGCAATACATGTCTCACAAGGTTTTAAGTATACATAGCTATGTGGACAAAAGTTGTGGCGTGGTGTTGGTGCTGAATCTGCACTTCGCTTTACTTGGTCGTGTCTTCGTGCTTCCCTTTCTTCTATTGCAGACTTTCGAAGGCTGCATTTAACAGTGTATTTGAGTGTAGCTCCTGTGTATGTGAAATATTTTTGTGAGAGTTGAGATTTGCATACCTTCTTGTCGGCGCAAAATGTGAACCGCGCATACAAATCCGAATGAAGCTTGCTCACCTTAAATGGGAAAGTCAAAAGATGAGATTTAGGATGTTAGTAACTGAATGAAGCATGCTGACTTTAGAGGGAAAGTCAAAAGAGGTGCCTGTGCACACAACAAAATAACACATGCAACAAATATAATTGTTTTAGAATAGCCACTACTGTTTATCATAGTTTTTTCCAAAGTATACTAAATATATCCACCTCTGCAATCATAATTCTGAATACACAGAAACAATTGGATATAAAATGAAATTGGTACAACATACAATGTAAACTAAATTTCATGTAAGAAAGAGCTTATGTCACAAATAAACAGATTCAAGACCTGCATTACAAAACATATATTGAATTCAACGTTGAGCATATAACTAAACTAATATATTCCATATTTCAAATTCGAATGCAGTGGTAAAAAGCCTCAAATGATACAAAATTATAACACCAAACAATCAAAAAGATAAGAATCACAAGCCAAAACCATGGTTTTTTTTTTTCATCAACAGGATATGAATAACATCCTATGATCAAGAAAATTATATATAAATAAAAGGAATTCTGCTTAGTCTACAACAACGTTTCAAGTAATTATAACCGGATCACATGTATTCTGAGGAGAATTGTTCACGATTAAACCATAAAACCTCACTGCCCACTCTCCAAATGGAGGTACGATAGAAAACTGAAACTGAAAACTATACTAAAACCTAACACATTAGGGAGAAAAAAGCGCAAAGTAGAAGAATATCAACACGTACACGCGGGCGCGCGCACACACAATATTATATCGAACACTAAAAAAACCAACATAATGAATAGTGCCAGGCAAAATTTCTTACATTTTGGTTGTCACTGGATACGTGGGAAGTTGTAATGGTGTTTGGGAAAGCGCTCTTTCAACAACTCTTTTTTCTAACCCAAGTGACACAACCTCTTCATCCTTATGGAGCTTCACTTTTTCGATATCCATGACGACGCCATCCGAACACTTCATGCTTTTCCTCCTTTGTATACCTCCTGCTTCTCATATCAGAATTTTCAAAATAATCAAATAAAGTAATTGTATTATGTGAAGATAATCAATTTGGAGAACATAACACTGACCTCACCATTTTCAAAAGAAATGTAGGCATGAATGCAACCCATCATCAAAATACCTAACAGTAACCTGGGAAAAAAACACATGAACAGGGCGTAGCAAATTAGGGCAAATACAACAGCCAGGTTAAACATCCAAACATCAAATGATTCAAAATGAATATAAATGCAAATTGGATAATAAAAAAATTCCTTCACTCAGTCGACCAAATTACAGATCAAACCACGCAACGGCTTTGGTTCTCTGGCGAGATCGTGTACCTGCAAAACAAAACAAATTTATAGATATATGTTAAAATAATCATAACTGGGGAAGAAATTTATAGATATATGTTAAACCTATAAGTAACTCTTCTTTTATACTAATCACATTGTTTGACAGCACCAAACCTGCAAACCAAAGAAGAACCCTAAATCAAATGAAAACACGAAATCCTTAACCTAAGTTTGGGTGTTCACACCACACATCCTCTGAAACATCCACCACCTCTTCCTCTCTCTGTCATATGCGATCGCGTTTTTGTCCGGGTTTAGGGTTGTTTTCCGTCACACCATTGTCGGTCCGTCTCCTCCGCCATAGATTTGGCAGAGATGACGTTTGGCATAATTCGGTGGATGGCGATATGCTTTAATAGTGGAAGATGGGTTGCTCGCACACGATATAGCAGGTTAGGACAAGGGGTAACTTGCTGTAGATATGGAGGTGAAGATTAGTTCGTTGTTTGGAGATCAGAGTGACAATAGTGAGAAAATGCAGTGGGTGGAAGGATGAGAGGTGATGTGTCATAAGGAATATGTCTGCTTGTCATGAGACAAAGAAGCCACCACAGGTGAAGAAACGGTGGCAAGACGTGTGGATTGTGGGGCTGTAAAATACCGCTCAAATATTGAAGGACCAATAAACCCTTCACGTCTTAGCAATTTACGAAGATGACATAATCACTGTTTAAAGTGGTTTGTCTATTAATAGATAGTAATAGGTAAATTCTATCTTTTTCCCTTGCGCATCTAAATTCTGTCTAAACCTTTTATTTATCTTCTATTCACTAACGTATACAAAAATCATGGGAAACAGAAGTTTCTTCGATTTCCACAACCCCAGCCGGTTCTTAACCAATTCAACACGTATATGTACACACACCTTTTATATTATGGTCGACTACGTGTTGGCGCACTTCTGGTCAGGTAATAAAACGTAGTTTCGTATTATATTCCATAAACTTGTTTTCACGAGGAACCGGTGTCCGTAATTACCAACAGATCCGCCACGGAAAAACAAGTACTTAGAAGAAAAATCGGTTCGTAAAAAGGTTAAGAAAAATACTATTAATAACGTTTATTGTAGATATGTTAAAAAAAAAAAAAAAAAAAAAAAAAAAAAAAAAAAAAACCCTTGAATTTTGCGGTTTGTGGGTGATTGTATTGTATGTGATGATCACCAGTCACGTATTTCAGCTGTTGTGAGGTGGGGGAGATTTGGCAACCAACAATTCGTAAGTTATCAGTCACAAATTTTTAAGATACAATTTACGAGTAGATTTCCTTCAAGTCTTGTAAGTATTTGTCGTGAATATATATTTCTAACCGTTTCAAAAGTCATCTGTTAATTCTTTCACGATGAAGATTTTTTTATGGATGAATCCTCTTTTGCCAAAATTTATGAGCACATGAAGTTTTTTTTTTTTTTTTAACGGTCAACGAATCAATTCCGAGCACTCTCGGGCACCCTTTGACGAATCAGGTACTTGAGAGTACCCGGGCCACCAATTGCATCTAATATGAGCACATGAAGTGATTTCTTTTATTAGATGGACTCACTATTTAATTTGACTGGTGCTTTGTCGTTTGTGAAATTCCGAATTTAAGCAGTTAGATTCTATTCTAAGAGCGCTAGATGCACTTTACATGGATAGATGCATTTTATAGATGGCTCTCCTTAATTAATTTACGACCCGGAATCTAATATAAGATATTAAATTCAATAGTTTTTTTAAGCCAATTATTTAGTTATCCTATGTATATGCATGGTGTGTTGAGTTTTATCATGTTATCATGCTAGGTGTTAAGAGTACTCAAAAAAAGGTTGGTTGGTCATAATCATGTACGTATTATAACTATATTAAGACGCAGAATATTGTATACTAGCATATAAACCTCCTTACCTATTTAATCTTATATTTGTTTTTCCTATTTCGGACTACAACCTCGTCAACACCACCTTCTCACGTTAAATATCAAACACCATCATTAAATCAAGTATGTTCACATACATTATCCGACACCTCCCTCCTAAAATATATGTCTTCAGCTGCCCACGCTCCCCGCTAGAATATTTATGCCGAACATTGTATTCGCCATATCTGCCACATTTGCAATTGTTTCAACCTTTAGTACTGCCAATATATTTTGCTTGGCAGGAGCATTACGACCCAGCCAAAGCCGCAACAATATTTGCCACCGTGCATGTTGCCTCTATCAGTCTTGCTTTCTGTTGATTGCCTCGCTAAGTCTATGGCCGCTACTGAATATCAAGCTGTAATTAAAGAGTAGAACAAAACGTAAATAGGGCAATTTCCTGTTGTATATTGTCGAATTCGAAATCCTAACAGAAAGGGAAATCGCAAGCTGAAAATGAAACGGAGTTAACATTAAAGAAAGCCGCGATAACCTTGTATTGAAAACATAAAGAGACCAACTAGTTAAAGCTATATTGGGTCCACTATGTTCCCCATATTCAAATATATTCCCACGAATTCATAACCACCACTGTTGTCATTTTTCTCGGTCAACCTTTGTTGAGTTAACCTAGACCAAGTCAAACTAAATCACATCATCTTTTGACATGTGTCTACAATACAAAGTCTTCAAGCCTAATCAATTTACTCATTTCACCAAATTTGATTCTAAGGCCCGTGCGAAACACAATTTCATGATATTTAATCCATGATAAAAAGACAAATTTAAAGTAGGATCACAAGTAGACGAGCAACAAGCTGCGTCGCAATTCCCTTCTAAATAGCAAAAACTAGCCTACTGAAAACATATGCATGTTCCCTATGGGTCGAGATATTGATATTTACGATCTGCTGCACTCTATCGAGAAACCTTATAGCTTTCAGAGCCAAAAGTATCGAAGGCAAAAGGGGTGAAAGCATGTTGATTATCCACGCAAGCTTTATCATGCTTCTCAATTTTTTTCGATTCTACCTTCAGCATCGCATGGCCCGCCACAAACCAACTATCTAAAAGGCCAACAAGGGGGATACGCCAGTGAGGTCCATGCAAGCGTGTTTCCCATCCGCCCAGCCGAACTCAAGAACATCCCATAGACATAAAATAGATTTCCCTTCCATCGGGTGTGTCAAAAGGTTCACCGGGCCTTCTTTTTGGCCGATATTCCTATCTGTATGAGAACATCTAATAAGACATCAACAACCAGTTGATGGTACTTGAACTCGAAAACTCTGTGTAGTGAATCACATACTCCCCAAATTTATCCAAGCAAGCCTTACGACAAACCAGGTAAGGCTCGTGGTTTGGGAACACGGGAATCATCAAGTGGTAGTTAAGTACAACCCTATACTATACATTGCCTTAGCCCGTCAATAAGGATATCAAACTAGAAGTCCTGGGCATGAGGCCCTCGCAAGCATTCCACCGCCTCTTTCTGGCATGGGGACCGAAAAAAGGCCTAGCCCCCCCCCCCCCCCCCCCCCGTAGCGGCAAGGATATCAACCTCCATTGAACATCACCTAAAAAAGGCCCCCTAAACACTCAATACCTTCAATGGCACACCGAATCCCCTTATCATGCAAACCAGCACACTGCCTCCACAAGGTTCATCGCACACAAAGCTCTTTTCACATCCAACTTGCGGATATAGCTGCTAAGTAGTTTTACACCTTTTTTTTCGCCTTTCCGATTCCGCTCACTTTCACCTCATTGCATGATGCCAAGAAAAAGAGCAATACTTGGGAAAAATCCCCCCTCACCTTCATCAAATCCAGATGCTTAACCAAATTTAGCTCTCGATCTACACAACCCATAAAGTATAAAGTAATACTTTGTATCAACGTGTTTACTATAAACCGTGAAACACAAGATTTTTTATCAATGTTATTGCTACCTTATTATCAACCAAGAACTTCAAAGACTGAGGTTCCATTTTCTCATCTCACTAATCAGATTTGAAGCTATAAGGCTTGCCAGGAAACTTCAATTGTAGTCACTAACTCTACCTCACACAAGAAGAACCGTACGTTGTTTTTTTAACACCCAAGTTACAGCATTTCCTGACCACTTGTTGCCAAGAAAATATTTTTCATGGCACCTAAAGCAAAGTCCTCTGTGTCATTGTTGGAGTTCGTCGGTGCAGAGTTTGGTGAAGCGAAGGTTTTGTGGGGTTTTAGGTGGCGTTGGTAAAATGGTAGGATAAGAGGAAGGGTCTGTTTAGGTTTGTGTGGATATAGGACTGGAATAGGATGTGGAAGTCCAGGTTGATGTGGTGGGCTCATTAATCGTATTGAATTTTGGTTTAGGGAGTTAGGGTAGTGGGTTTGTAGATAGCAAGTTCAATTTGGATATCCGATCGTAAGCCCGAAATAAAGAAATTTTGTAATGCATGTGGCGGACGACCGGTAGCGCGATTTCTAATTTTCTTAAATTCCTTTAATACGCCGTGGATGTTTGATGGAGTTTAAATAGAGTAACTTCATGGTTCTCATACTTGGGTGGCCCAAATCGTAACTCAACTTCTTGTTTGAACGAGGACCAAGTATCCAGTAATTCATGTTGGCAAAGTGTTGGTACCAAGAGAGAGCATCACCAATGAAGTAGAAGACCATGAGAGATACTTGTCGACCAACCAGAACATGGTAATACGAGAAAAAGTTCTCAGCTTGAAAGATCCAGCCAAGGGATTAGATCCGTCAAATAGTCTATAAGGTGATTTTCGGTTGTCTGGTGTTGGTGTTTCCGGATGAGTTAGAATTTCATGGAAATTTGGAATGTTGACATGGTATGGTTCCGAATAAGATTTGTGGCTCGATGGAAAGTTGGTTCAAGAGACTAGTAACTTGGTTAACCAGGTGAGCAGTTTTTTTCAGTTTGGGTATCAAGTTTGGAATTAAGGTTTTCAGTGGCTTTGACGTGGGCTAATAGTTGGGTTGCTCGGCATCGGTGGTGGCAGTGATTAGCTGGGCTAAATAATAGGAAATGGAAGTCGGCGGTTCGTCGGAGGATGAGGATGATGTATCTTTGCGTGGCGGCATGATAGAGATTGAGGTGTCAATGGAAGCACCAAATTATACACCCTTTGAGGGGTGAGGTTCCAAGAAAAGTTCAGAAAGAAAGAAAGAAGAGAGCAAAGTTGGGACAAATTTCTGATAACTTTTTATTTCAAATCAAGTGCTTAAATACATAATTGAAAAACTACAAAATGAAATACTGAAAATGAAACGTTGTTTGATGGAAATCATGCAGAGAAGAGGGGTAAAAATGCGACTAAAAGTGCAGATAGTACTAGAGATGAGATCGGTATCGATACCGAAAACTTAAGGTACGGTACCATATCGCTTCGGAATCGGTATGGTACTGGTATGATATCGGTATTTTAAGGTAAAATACCGTTGCCGAACCAATACCGAACTGAAAATACCGATACAGATTTTCGCCAAAATTTGATACCGAATTGGTACCGAAAATGAACCGGTATCGAGATCGGTTCGGTATCCGTAAGTTCGGTATTTAATACCGAAATGTTCATCCGTAGATAGTAAAACTGAAAAATAGGGACATGGCTTGACTCAATCCAGAATATTGGATTGAAACTCATCATATGGCTACACAACTTCTAAAAATTCATACGTTCAACTCCATAAACAATAACACACATTTCACTAGTTTATCAACAAACTACCTTCCTACAGGAGCATTCACAATAGAATTTCCATGTTTATGTAAATTTGATAAGACACTATTCACACTCACTCTAGTTTTTAATATTTTTTGAAAGTGGTTGTAAGGGTCTGTTTGGTATGGGGTAATGGAATGAACGAGAGAATAGAATGGAGAAGGTAATGGAATGGACAAGTGAATGAAATGGATGATTACCATTCCATGGTCTTGTTTGGTTACAGGTAAGAATGTAATGAATCATTACTTTGTATTGTTTGGTATGTAGGAAAAGACAAAAGAATAAAATCGGCGGTGGTGAGTGGTGACGATGGCTGTTGGAAACGGGTGCCGGCGACGGTGGTTGGTGGTGGCATAGGTAGTGGTGGTCGGTGGGTGGCGGCGGTAGGTGGTGGCGGAAGCGTCGACAACGGTGGTGGTTGTCAGTGGCGGCGACGACGATGGGTGGTGGTGGTCGGTGGTTGTGGGTGGTCGGTGGTTGTGGGTTGCGACGTCTGGTGGTGATAGTAGCGGTAACGGTGGTGGTGGTTGGTGGCGGCAGGTCGCAACAATGAGTGACGGCGACAGTGAGTGGTGGCGGTGGCAGTCGTGGGCGGCGATGGTCGGTGACGGAGAGTGTTGGTGGTGGCGGCCGGTGCTTGGTGGTAGGTGGTGGAGGTGGCGGTAGGTGGTGGGTGGCGGTGGTGGTAGTGGTCGGTGATGACAGTAGTCGTTGGGTGGCGGTGGTCGGTGACGGAGAGTGGTGGCGGTGGTCGGTGGGTGGTGGCGGTGGTCGGTGGGTGGCGACGGTCGGTGGTGGGTGGAGATGGCGGTGGTGGTGGTGGCGATGGGTGGTAGTGGTAGGGGTGGGTGGTGGTGGTGGTCAGTGGTGATGAAGGGTGACAAAGGGAATGGAATGGAAAAAAAAATAGGGGGGTTGGATGGAATGAATACGGGGTTTTTAGAGGGAATGGAATGGAGGAGGTAATAGATGATTCCATTACCTTGACCAACCAAACACCCTTTTTTTTCATTCCATCGTAATGTTCCATTCCATTCCGCCTCTAATTCCTGCGTACCAAACACTACCTAAGTGTTGTAAAGAGAAAACGTAATGATAAAGCATTAAAAATATTATTAAATTAAAAATTGGTGAGAAAAAATAGAGATTTTTAATATAATTATAGAGATAAAGATGAAACTATGAAGGTAAATGCTCCAACTCTACTCTGAGCTTTTCATATTCAGTCAAGTTCCCACTACTCTAACTTCCTCACAAACGGCTTGCATTCATCACTTTTTAAAAACTTCCACACCAGATTTGTATAAACATAGGTTGTAAACATAGGTTGTTTGTTAATGCTCATATTAAAAGAGTGACAAAATGTCTCTTTAAAAAAAGAGAGAGAGAGAGAGACTAATAAAAGGTTAAATATCATTTTTGTAATTCATTTTTATAAATTCTTAAGTACAGTTAGTCTGTTACGTGCCTAGTAGTCAAGGGATGGGTCACAGTTATAGCCAACATCAAGCCCAAATAGTTGCACTGGTTAGGCCCAAAAGACATATTATCAAGCCCTACCAAGTTGCTTAGCCCAAGTCCAGTTGAAATTGCATTTGTTATTGTAACTGCAATTGATATTTTTATTCTGCATAGTGGTCAATAAAGTGCATGCATATAGGATTAGTGGAGTCATGGAGTACTGGAGTTATGGTGTTAGTTACTGAATTCATGGTGTCACTCACATAGCTTTTGCATCTTTATATTCATGTAATTGTATTTGATTATCAATGAATGAAAAATTATTGAAAGCTTTGTGCTTGATCTCTCTTTCATCTTGATTTCTTGAAAGTTTTGTAGGTTTTTCTTTGTAAAACCTATCATAGTCCATGTGGGTCTCTTAGATTAAAACATTCTAATTAGACTAACATGGTACTTGATGCACATGTTAAAATTTCAGACCTTGTTAGCAATTGCATTGAATTCAATTCAATTCAGGTGCGATTTATTTGCTATTAAGCTTGACACCCGGTCATTGGATTTTCCTTTAAACTTCTATTCTCAGCATGGAAAAAGTACAACACTTAAAAATTCCACTCGAAGATATAAAGTTGGCAACCGACAACTTTAGTAAAGAAATTGCAAAAGGTGGATTTGGGAATGTCTATAGAGGCATGCTCACTAAATCTGGGAAGCAATATATTGTTGCTGTTAAAAGATTAGATCGTAAACGCGGACAAGGGGATCGTGAGTTCTTGATGGAAATTCAAATGCTTTCGGCTTATAGGCACAAAAACCTTGTATCTCTTCTTGGATTTTGTGAAGAGAGTGGAGAAAGTATCCTTGTTTATGAGCATGCAAAATACGGAAGCCTTGATAGATATCTATCTAACGAAAAGCTCTCATGGGTGCAACGTCTAAAAATAAGCCTTGGCGCAGCTCGAGGGTTTAATTACCTTCATAATGATGTGGGGTCCGAACATAGAGTATTGCACCGGGACATAAAGAGCTCAAACATCCTCCTAGATGAAAATATGGAAGCAAAAATTTCTGACTTTGGTTTGTCAAAAATAGGCCCTTCTAACGTTGAGTTCACATTTCTTGTGACTTATGCTTGTGGCACCCTTGGCTATATTGATCCAGAATACTATAAAACTGGCATACTAACCAAGGAATCTGATGTATATTCATTTGGGGTGATGTTATTTGAAATATTATGTGGAAGGGTTGCACTTATAGAGAAATATGAAGATGAACGTAAGTTCCTAGCTTCACTAGCCCAACGATCCTGTGAACAAAACACTTTATACGAGATAATCCTTCCTGGTATAAAGGATCAAATAAAGATAGACTCATTGAACGTATACACTATGGTTGCATATCAATGCTTGAAAGAAAAGCGAACTGAGCGGCCAACGATGGGCTGGATTGTGAATAAACTCGAAAAGGCATTGGACCTTCAAGTAAGTTACATTTGAACAATTCACAGTACCAAATCATTAACTTTCTATTTCTTACTTTTACCTCAAATTAACTCTAACCTTCCTTTGAAGGTTAATAGCAAAGCAGAAGGATTTATTCGTCTAGGAACTTGGGGAAAACAAATCGGAGGTCAAGAGAATAGTTGGTCTTTTAAACTTGAGCAAGGACATAAGCTGCAAAATATAACTATTGATCATGGTGATGATGTGATATACTCACTCGTGTTTACCTCTGAATCTAGAGGTGTTATGCACCTATCAAACAAGGCTGGTGGATCGACTGGACATACAATTTCTGAGGTGAGCATACATCTTAATAATAATGCATATTTCTTTATATGGGTGTGTTTATTTTTATATATATATTCAACATAATCTTCATGTTAACATTTATATTCAGGTCACGCTTGATTTTGATGAGGAAGTAGTTGGTATTGCCGGAAGCATTGGAGCTCAAGGTGGTGATACAATAATTTCGTCACTATCTTTTAAAACCAATAAGAGGACCCATGGTCCTTTTGGTCAAGAATCCAAGTCTTTGTTCTCCATACCATTGGACAAAGCCTCAATAGTTGGATTTTATGGCACTGGTAGTAATTATATTAATAGTATTGGTGTCTATGCGATAGCCCATGATGAAATCATGAGGGTCGGAACATGGGGAACAAGCAGTCCAGGAGGTCCGCAGAATAGATGGTCTTTTGAGCTTAAGAAAAATCATCATTTGAGTAAGATAACCATTGATCATGGCGACCTTATATACTCTCTGATTTTCACCTCACAGTATGGAGGGTTAACAAACACTTCTAAAGTGGCCGGTGGATGGAATGGTGGAGAAAAAGTTTCCGAGGTAAAGCTTTCTAGACTCAAACAAATTAACACTACATTTATGATTATATAAGTCTAAAGTTTCATAAATGATTAGGTAATATTTGATTGGAATGAAGAAATTACCGCTATTAATGGAACTGTTGCATTGTCAAGGGGAACTTATGGTGGTTACACAATAATTTCATCAATCTCATTCGTGACGAACCAAAAAACCCATGGGCCTTTTGGTAATGTTAGAGGGACGCCTTTTACAATACCGTGGGATAATGGCTCATTAACTGGATTTTACGGCCGGTGTGGATATTTATTGATAACATTGGTGTCTGTTTGAAGGTTGCAAAGTAGTGCATGGGTATTTATTGAATCTTTTAAACTATGTTCATGTTATCTTATTGGGTTTTTTTTATTTTATTACCTTGATGTAATCTGAACATGCTTGAGGTAAAGAGAACTTTAAGTACGTGAGACAACTATGCATATATCTTTTTGATTCCAATGACCACTAGAACTATGTAATCAATGCTTTCTCATTAAGGGAGAATGTCAATTAAAATGACAATGTGTTCGGTTTGGGTTGAGGTTTATTATTATTTTTTTTTTTAACGACAAACATTTTTAATACCCTTAATTTCACCTTTACCTTATACTTGTAAGGATTTGAACTTACAACTTCACATTTATAAAGGGACACCATACCACTAGACCAATAGGTAATGGGT
Source organism: Ambrosia x helenae (assembly GCA_030844895.1). Taxonomy (NCBI): domain Eukaryota; kingdom Viridiplantae; phylum Streptophyta; class Magnoliopsida; order Asterales; family Asteraceae; genus Ambrosia; species Ambrosia x helenae. The sequence goes on from CM061233.1 coordinate 78,022,423, forward strand.
TGGGTTGGATTGAGTTTTATTATTACCCATGATTTTAAATCGTATCTAAACCCCGGCTCATCTTTATCTAGTATATTAGTATTGATATTAGAATATTTGTTTTCGATGTGGTAAATTGATTGGTATTTGTTTTCATGTAATATCATCACCTGCCCAAACACGTGAGAAATACTAGAACTAGTGCTGAAGCCCGTGTATTACATATGGGACATAACAAATAATACGTAAAACAAAAAAAACACCATTAATATAATTATACATGTACTATGACCATTGTCCAACAAATATATATGGATGTACACAGTAGAAAGCTTCAAAAACAAAGAAAAAAAAGAAACATGATTTCCTTGGTACTGCATATATATGTTTCAGCCTTTTTAAGTAGTTAGGTTCCTAAAGGAATGGAAGGCAATCAAACAATCTACTAATGGCCATCTAAAATAGCAAAGTCAACACTATATATAATTGGTAAGTACAAGCGAGTAAGAGAAGATTATGTGCTTGAAAGAAACCAAAGTTCTCTTTCAAAAAAAAAAAAAAAAAAAAACACAAAAAAGGATTTCAATGGAGGGAAGAAAATATATTGATTTCAATTGCTTTACCTTAGACTGGTATGGGTAGCAGTGCAGCCAGCTGATGAAGTGGGAGTCTTGGGTTCTGGAAAAAGTGAATATACTCATGTGGCGTTTAGAGAAAGAGCGAATCCCGACACGTGTGTCTTAGCTGAGATATTTCTTGAAGAACAAGTTTGTGTTTTATTTAAAGATTATTATTAATGTATAGATAGATTGTAATTATATTAGGATTACTCTCCCTATTTAAAGGGCTCCTGCATATCAATTCAGATCATCGAAAATAATGAAAACCATGAATACTTTCATGGTATCAGAGCCTCGGTTCTGGTTCTGATTACCTTCTCGTTCTTTTTTGTTCCTTGTCCTGCAAGCTTCGGCTGCAGCAGCCTAATTTTCTTCACTATTTTCTTCTGCAGCAGCTGCGCTAATTTTCTTCTGCGCCTGCTTTATAGCGCAACTGGTTCTATTTTTTTTCTTCTGCGCTGCTGATTCCATAGCGCATCACAGTCCGGTCTATAGAGCACCTGTTTTTAAGCAACACTCCTGCAGTTTTTTCGATCACTTATTTTTTCCTGAAACCTTCTACCGCAGCCATGACCAAAACAGACGAAGGTTCCAGCAATCAAGATAAACCCTCCCAGACCACCATACACCTGACATACTCTGTCAGCAACATACAATCAAAAATCCGAACTCTTGACGGAAAGAAGGTCACCTACTCTTCTTGGGTCAAGTTATTCACCTTCCATGCTATTGCCTACAAAACCCTTGACCACATTGATAATACCCCAACCCCACACCCTTCGGATCCGACTTATGAATCTTGGAAGGAGATTGATGCTCTTGTCTCCCAATGGATTTATAGTACGATTTCTGACGACCTCGTCGACGGGTTCTTGACACCAGTGCTTCGGCCTGTGTCACTTGGCTACGCCTTGAAAAACAGTTTCTGAGCAACAAACAAGCACGAGCAGCAGCGCTTGAAACCAAGTTTGTTAACCTGACATTGGCAGCCTGCGTGTCTGTCGATGATTATTGTCACCAGTTAAAGGAATTAGCGAATCAGCTCGCAGATGTCGACCAACCGGTCTCAGATGGCCGCCTTGTTCTCCAGCTTGTACGTGGACTTTTTGCAGAATTTGACACTACAGCTCAGCTCATTCACTCTACTCAGGCTGATTGGGACACGGCTTGCACAATGTTACAAGATGAAGTCATACGATTGGAAGCGAGACAACAACAAACTAATTTAGTTCACTTCACTGCCAACAATCCTTACACCAAACAACAGCCCAACCCGAATCACCCTCACCCTAACCAGCACCAAAACCATCCAGCAGCCAACCATACAGATTCATCCTCGACCCAACAGCCCGGTTATTCCTCCCACAGGGGGCGTGGTCGTGGCCGTGGCCAAGGTTCACGTGGTCGCGGTGGTCGAGGATGAGGATACATGGTCAAAATTCGTCTTGGGCCTTTCAGCAGCCTTACGGTCAGCCTCAGTTCCCACAGTGGGCGTGGTGGTCTACACCTCCATGTCCCTATCCAACACAACAACCATGGCGTCCAAACCTCAACCCACCTCCCAACCCTGCTTCCCAGCAACCGGCTGCTCACTTTACTGGTTACCCGTACCTCTACCAGCCCACTGCTCCGCCTGCCCTGAATGTTCCACCCGGGTATGATGCTCTTAACCCTTCGGACCTAAGTGCAACTTTCACCTCGATGCAGTTACAGTACCCGGAACCCACTCCTATCATGGACACTGGAGCAGAGCAGCACGTCACAGAAAATCAAGGTATGATTCCCAACTTGAATTTATCTAATGTAAATACTAAACTTATGGTTGGAAACGGTCAATTTTTACCTATTGAGGGCTTTGGCACTGGCTTCCTACCCATACACAACCGAACCTACATTTTACCCAACATTTTATACAGCCCGAAAATTATAAAATCACTTCTTTCGATTCACCGATTTACCCGTGATAACCATGTTTCTATAGAATTTGATCCTTTTGGTTTTTCCTTGAAGGATCTCACAACCGGCCGCCTTCTTTCCTGCCACTATAGCACCGGAAACTTATATCCACTTACTCCACCAACTCTTCCGCCTCAAGCATGTTTTATCACATCTACAACTTTACCTTGGCATGATCGGCTTGGACATCCAGGAACTCAAGTTTTAGATATTCTTAGTCGTCGATTTGGTTTTTTTTATGTAATCACAATAAAACTTCTAGTATTTGTCATTCGTGTCAATTATCTAATAGTAAATGTTTGCCTTTTTATGAATCTACTTCATTTACGTTTACACCGTTTGACATTATACATTGTGATTTGTGGACCTCTCCAATACCCAGTAAAACAGGTTATAAATATTATATGGTCCTAATCGACAACTTTTCTCACTTTGTTTGGGTTTACCCCCTCAAATATAAATCCGAGACTTTCCCAACCTTTGTTAAATTTCATCGCCTTATTGCTACTCAATTTAATCGCAATATTAAAACCTTTCAATGCGACTTAGGCAGTGAATTTGATAACAATGCATTTAAACAATTTGCTAATCAAAATGGCCTTTTGTTTCGTTTTTCATGCCCCCAAACCTCCTCCAAGAATGGCCGAGCGGAACGAATGATACGTCGCCTAAACGAAATCATTTGCTCCTTGCTCATCCATGCCCACCTGCCTCCTACTTTTGGGTTGAAGCACTTCATACCGCCACTTATCTCCACAATATATTACCTACCAAACGGCTCAACTATTTTACACCTACTTTTGCCTTATACCTAAGCCACCCCACCTATGATCACCTTCGTGTGTTTGGTTGCGCCTGCTATCCAAACACCTCCGCCACTTCACCCCACAAACTTCACCCACGAGCCGTCCGTTGCATCTTCCTTGGTTATCCTCCCGATTTTCGAGGGTATAGGTGCTTTGACCCAACTACCGATAAGGTGTCCATCTCTCGTCATCTTACTTAACAAACCTTCCCCTATACTATCCCCACATCCTCGTCATCCTACACTTTTCTTGATGACATTCCTCCTGGTTTCTCCTTTTCTAAACCTATACCTACCATACCCAAGGCTGATGGTTCTTTGGCTCGTTATAAGGCCAGATTGGTGGTGAATGGTAAATCTCAAACTGTGGGAATTGACTGTGAGGATACATTTAGTCCGGTTGTTAAACCGGCTACCATTAGGACCGTCCTATCTATTGTTGTTTCTCGTTCTTGGCCCATCCATCAGTTGGACGTCAAGAATGCATTTTTACATGGTCATTTAAATGAAACTGTTTTCATGCATCAGCCTCCGGGGTTCGTAGATAGACGGTTTCCTAATTTTGTTTGTAGGCTGAAGAAATCGTTGTATGGACCGAAACAGGCTCCACGTGCTTGGTATACTAGGTTTGCCACATATGTTCTATCCCATGGTTTTCGGGGGAGTGTCTGTGACAACTCTCTTTTTGTTTATACACGTGGCTTTCACACTGCCTATCTATTATTATACGTGGATGACATTATTCTCACAGCTTCATCTGATGAGTTACTACGGGATCTTATTACCACTCTTTCGAGAGAATTTGCTCTGTCAGATTTGGGTCCTCTGCATCATTTCTTGGGGTTAAGGTCAGTCGCAATGCCCACGGGTTGTTTTTGGACCAGGCTCAATATGCCAAGGACATTCTTTCCAGGGCTGCTATGTCTACTTGCAAACCTTGTACTACTCCAGTTGACTTGTCATCCAAACTAAGTGCATCAGATGGTCCCCTGTTTCATGATCCTACATTATATCGTAGTTTGGCGGGTGCCTTACAGTACTTGACTTTTACTCAGCCAGATATAACTTATGCTGTCCAACAGGTATGTTTGTTTATGCATGAGCCACACGACCCACATTTTGCTTTCTTGAAGCGCATCCTTCGGTACTTGCAAGGAACAATAGATTATGGTATTCGTATTACCAAGTCACCTACTCATTCATTAGTCACCTATTCTGATGCTGACTGGGGCGGGTGCCCTGATTCCCGCAGATCAACGAGTGGTTACTGTGTTTTTCCTGGGGACAACCTAATCTCTTGGTCCTCAAAACGACAACCCACTATTTCACGATCTAGTGCAGAGGCAGAATATCGAGGGGTTGCCAATGATGTCGCCGAAGCTACATGGATTCGTAATCTGCTGTTAGAACTCCATCTCCCACTTCGGAATGCTACAGTGGTATATTGTGACAATGTTTCTGCAGTCTATCTGTCTGATAACCCTGTTCAGCATCAACGGACTAAACATATGGAAATCGACATTCACTTTGTCAGAGAAAAAGTCTGCGTCGGCCATATTCGGGTTCTTCATGTCCCCACTTCTCTTCAGTATGCAGACATCTTCACTAAAGGCCTCTCTCGACAGCTTTTTCAGTCATTTCGTTCCAGCTTGAGCGTTTGTCCTACGCCCGCTCAAACTGCGGGGGAGTCTTAGCCGAGATATTTCTTGAGGAACAAGTTTCTTGGAGAATAAGTTTGTGTTTTATTTAGAGATTATTATTAATGTATAGATAAATTGTAATTATATTAGGATTACTCTCCCTATTTAAAGGGCTCCTGCATATCAATTCAGATCATCGAAAATAATGAAAACCATGAATACTTTCAGTGTGGCCTTGATAAAGAGGAAGATAGAGATTCCGAATGCTGATTGCCCACAGTGCGACGCTGCAGAGGAGTCTGCAACCCATTTATTTGTTGACTGTTGGTTCGCAATTGGGGTGTGGACTTCCATTTTAAAATGGGTCAAAATGGATGTAGTTTTATTAAGGAACTTGATCGATCTGTTGAAGCTTCATAAGGAAAAGAAGGAGTCTAAGTGGGCTAAAAAGATCACCAGGGGTATTATAATGATCTCGTGCTGGGCGCTATGGAAGGAAAGGAATAAGAAGGTTTTTCAAGGGGGTTCGCCTAGAGTTATAGAGGTTGTGGCGTCTATTAAAAGGATGTCATTTTTTTTGTTAAAACATCGTTCCAGGTTTAAGTCTTTAGAGTGAAATTGTTGGATAAAAAACCCAATGTACATATTGTAAGGTTTTTGGGCGGGCCTCCTTTTTGAGGTTCCGTTCCTGTGTTTTTTAATGAAGTATACTGTTCAAAAAAATACATTAAAATGCTTCAAAATTATTCAAATGCTGGCATCCTTATAAAATGGTTGCCTACATTTGATGCACTATAGGTTTAAAGATGTATTAATAATTGCAGCAAGTCTATACCTATTGAAGAAGTCTAAAAAAAAAATAGACCATTGCATTAATGCTGCTAAACGATGAAGTTCGCTATGCAAAAACCACATATCACGGGATAAAAAAGATTCATAAATCTAAACCATCTACTCATGAATGCTAATAACTCAAACGGGCCAATGACCAAGTTAATTTTTTCATGTTGATGATTACAGATAACAGATCTTTTTTAACAGTCAATTAAACATCAATAACACAATATCGAACAAGGCTTGTATGGGAACCTGTATCTGTTAAGTTCAATATGACCACGGGTTGAAACTTTACCCCAAAACATCAGGTTGATTTTGTACTTTTACTCCCCTGCATTTGTCATTTACGCCACTCAGATCTAGAATGATAAAAGTGAAATGAATATAGAATGAAGAAAGTGTGTTGGGGTGTTTATGACTACGGGTTTAAACTTTACCCCAAAACATCATGTTGACATGTGCTTTGGATGTCATGTTTATGTTATCATGAATAATCATAACCAATATCATTAACTATAATAATATATGTGATTATGTGTTTCTTTGACCCTTAAATGGTTAACATAATGTTTGAATTCTAAACAATCAACAAACTGACCTAACCCTTAAATCATCATAGGCCAATGTAGATTACATAAACATAAGAAAAAAAGATTATCAAAACTTTAGGTATCTATGATCAAACTTTCACTTTCATAGCGCACATCCAAAAACCCCTAATTCTTATACAAATCCTTGTAACAAAACCTATAAAATCACAAATACAATTCGGACTTAAGTGTCAAATAATAGGCTAAAAAAACAGAGGCTTATAAGTTGTAACTTATAAAAGAGTAAAAGACTATCCTAGAATAGCTTAGAAGAGTCAAAAGGAATGTAGAAACCAACCTTGTCACCTTGATCCTTGTACTCCTGGTAAAAGGTTGTCAACTCATCATAATTCGAATTAGTAAAGCAACACAGAAATAAATGTGACATCCATAAGATTTATTTGAAATGGTTAAGTTGTAAAATATATATGTTGATAGATTAAAATGTTGTAGCATACCATTGTGAAGCAACATTGACAATTACCAAGACTGTTCCGTTGTACATGCTAAGCTCAACATCTTGCCCTTTTACACATAGAATGGAAGAAGAAACAAAAATCAAACACAAGTTATTTGTAACTAAAATAATCTTTTTATACAAACCATTTGAAGTTGTTATCTTAAACCAAGATAATTCAATAACCAATCCTAATTCAGAAAGTCCAAACACATTTTTAAATCAAGAAATTTTGCTTTTGAGTTTTGCTTCTGAACCATCATATTTTTTTAACAACAAAAAAGATCATTTATTAGTTCCAAAAGGCAACATAGCAAGGTGCTATATAAACCAAAGTACAACCAAACACCAAAACAATACAATAGAATGTACATCAAATACTTAAAAGTAAAAATTGAAATTTCCTCCAATCGCCCCATGATAACATCAGCCTTTAACGGATCTAGTTGAACGATTCCTCTTTTATTTCTTCAACCAGCTTGTGCACCGATGTGTTTCTATCGTTAAAAACTTTATAGTTCCTCTTCTTCCAAAAACACCACAAGGTTTGCAAAAATACCGCACCTATCAGCCTTTCCTAGTCTCAAACCATCTCAACTTGTTGTTTCCTTGTAAAAACTAAGATTTCAACACCGAAATGTTTCATGGGAAAATGGATTTAAATACTCTCAACTATCGCCTATTGGCGGATATCACTCCGAACTTTCACTTTGGCCAATGGCCAACTTCCAACTTGTTTTCTTCCATGACCCCTAAACTAACGGAGGTCTAACCTGGTTAGACTTCGTGACCAAAATGTGAAAACAAAACTTAAAGGACCTTTTCAAAACTTTTTATTATTATTATTGTTATTATACAACCATCTTCAAAACATATACACCATTCTCCTGGCCACAAACTTCAAAACTTCATGTCAGACGTGCCGCCACTACTATAAAAATACCCTTTCTTGACACTTTTTTTATGACACCCTATTTAATGACATGCAAAAGTGCATGTCATAAAAAAATGTCATATTTGAAAAAAAATGATAATTTCTTGACGTTTTTTACGTGTGTCAATAATTTTCCGTCATAAAATAAAAAAACATGACGTTTTTAAAATCAGCGTGTCATGGTTTTCTGTCACCTAGACTCTCAAATCCTCTCTCCTCGTGCTTTTCCATAAGCCTTCTCCTCTATATCATAAGGCTGCTCGGAGGGGAGGGGGGGGGGGCACTACAGTGCTTGGCGTGGGGCATTTTGGTGGGGTGAGGTAACACTATTTTATTGGTCAGGTATTTTTTTTAACTTTAACACAATATAATATTATTTCCTTCCCCCCTCTCCCCCTTCCATTCCCCACAATTTTTTCCCCCGACATAGGTCCCACAAGTGCCACATGACGCTTCATCCCCCTCTTTCCCCCCTCCCACTCCGAGTAGTCTAACAAAATAATCAAACCCCTCTCTCTCTTTCAAATCCTGCTCGTTCCAATCACCATCTCCGTCAAACCCTAAGAGCATTCACAAACCCATCCACCAAATCTCCTTTATCAAATTACACTAAAAATCACTACTTCACCCCTAAATCTTCTCTCTCCTAATTAAAATAATCATACTTTTATCATTACATTTTCTCTCTCTCACTCACAACTACTTACAAAAATATTAAAATATATATAGGGGTAAAAAGTAGCTTTTCATATTTAGGGTGGAAAGTGCTTCCACCAAATATTTTTTTTTTCCTCCACTCACAACCACTTACACTCACCCTATATAATTTGGTGAACACACTCAAATACATTTGATGGATGAGATGTGAGTTCTCTAATAAAAGTATCAAACCTTTCTCTCTCAAATACATTTGATGTCTCGAGTAAAACCCATCCAAAATCACCACCTCCTGCTAGTTAATCTAGGAATCCATCCGTACATTTGTTACCACATTAAAAAGATGAAATCCTGACCTGTGTCTCGAGTAAAACCCCTCCAAAATCTCTCTTTCACATCAAAAATCTCTGCTAATCGAAGCTTGGTCTCGGCCCTCTTTGTGCTCGTGTATACACTCTTCGGCTCGGTAAGTTCCAATTTCTTCCGTATATAGGGTCGGTTTTGGATGTGCTACAAAAGGCCATGAAATCGTTCTTACATTGCGTTAGGCAGTAGGTATATTATTATTATTATTATTATTATTATTATTATTATTATTATTATTAATTATCTATTTGTTGTTCAATTGTTGGATTAGGCAGCAGGTATATTATTATTATTATTATTATTATTATTATTATTATTATTATTATTATTATTATTATTATTATTATTATTATTATTTGTCAAGGGTAAGAAGTTCAGGCAAATGCTTACTTTCTTGAAATTAGACATAACTAGTGTTCCTCATATGAATCTAGCAATTGCTGTATTTGTTCCTCCTCATCTTTCTATACTATCTTGTTTGCTAGATGAATTAGAGCATACATGTGTTTATACATGCTTTTAGTTACTGATGTGCTATTGCAGGTTATAATTGATTCACAACCTTTGACAGTTGCTGTTCTCGCTTCCTTGCTATTTGGTGAATCAATTAGTTTAGATGGAATTGCTGGTCTGGTTCTTGGTGTTGTAGGGTAGGAATCCATATATGTTTAGATCATGAGACTCGCTCAACTCAAAAGCAGTATCAGAAGTACCTGCACAAGCTATGGCATCATATGGTAGATTTATGTGGGAAACAAGAAGGCAGGAGCATTTGCAAAGATATCAAAGTCTTATGCAGCCTGATTTTTTAAATTCTACGCAAGTATACAAGCCTTGGGTTTTATCATATGTAAGTCATTGTGTTATGTTTACTTTTATTTTTATATGCACACGCGCCGTGTTGTTAGCATACCCTAAAAATATTAGTGAAAATAAACTGTAAAAAAAACAAAAACTAGTTATTCTAGCCTACAAGGGGTGTTCACAGTAGGTTCAGACGGTTTAAAATCAGGTGTCTCAAGTGGGCACATGGACCATCTTAAGTGGGCTTATTTATAAATACTATTGGGTTGTAACTAATTTGAGGTTAATTTAAATGAGCGAGCTTCCTTTGGCTCAAGGTCGGCTGGTTTACAAACCAAGCTTGCTCGGCTTGCTTATAAACAAGCCAATTTACAGCAAGCCACTAGCTTCTCAAGAACCTCAAATAACTAGTTATCTAACTTACATAAATCTAAAATGATACATCTCCAAACCATGGTTTAAAAAAGGGTTGAGACGCTTGGGGCACTTTACTAATTGCCTCACGCATCAGACGCTCCTTTTTAAACCAAATGTCAAACTACCAATATACAATGAAACGAGCAAAATTAATACGAACCAATGAGCGAGTTACTCGAGCTAGATCAGGCTACACAGGCCATATTCAACGGGTAAGGAACATTTATCTTGAACTTGTGGTTTATGTATGCCATTTTTGCATATGTTGTTTTACTGCTGCTTTTTGTGCAGATTGGACAAGGTACATACAACAATGTCTACTGAGCTTGTGTTCTTCAAACTGGTAGGATAGTAGCACTTAAAATGGTGCAGTTTGATAACTTTAAACCAGAAAGCGTAAGCTTTATGGCTCGAGAAATAAAAATTTCTTTGATCATAGAAACAATCAGCCACTACTGACCAACCGAGTGGTGACATTATGGTATCGTCTACCCGAACTTCTCTGGGGTCCACGAGTTATGGGCCATGTGTTGATATGTGGGGTGTGGGCTGTGTTTTCGCTGAGCTTTTTAATGGTAGACCAATTCTAAAGGGGAGGACAGAGGTGACAACATTTATAAACTTTGATATAGTTTTAAACAAACACAAAGCAAGATACTTGATATTGGTTTTGGACAATTGTTCAATCATGTCGGGTTAGGGGGTTAAATAGTTGAACCCGAAGACCACCTGTATATTTATTCATATCAAAGACATCAACCCTAACCCGATCACTCTTAAAAATATTTCAGCAACTTATCTGAAAAAGTCAAACGGGTTGGTGCTTATGAATGGGATGTAAATGTTTTTAATGGGTTGGAGCGCTGTAATAAATGGGTCAAACTAGTCATAAACGGGCTGGCAGGCAGGTTGGCCTGTTTACTAAAACTGGTTGGGGGGTCGTCTTGTTTGATTAAATAGCAGTTCGACTAGAACATGACCCATTTAATAGGTTAAATATGACAGCCAAACCTGTTATTTCAGGTCGCGTTTTGGGTCATGTCAATTGACACTTTTTTTATGGATTTCAGTTGGAACAATTGCACAAGATATTCAAGTTATGTGGGTCACCAACGTACGACTACTGGAAGAATTCAGGGCTTCCTCTTGCAGCATTGTTTAGATCACAAAGTTGTTATGAAAACAAATTAAGAGAAAGATGTAAAGAACTCCCAAGAACCGTAGTTGACCTTATCTACACACTTCTTTCTGTAGAACCAGAGAAGCGTCCAAATGCTAGATCAGCCCTTCAAGCCGTGGTAACACCTTTTTGAATTACACGATACACGTCATATTATTATTATGGTTATTGAGGATGCTGCTTGTTTTGTCTTAGTTCAAACAAATCTCAAATATGCCTAAACTGGAAGAGGCAAAATGGTCTAGGCTGAGGAGTTGGGCAACGGGTCAAAACAACAAATATGTTTGTACGGATTGAGACCGACCTCCGCGAGTTGACATGAAACATCTTTTTTTGCCCAAAATGATTATATTATTCAATAATAAAATGATTTAAAGGTTTTATGTGTTAATATTAACCTTTAAGGTGACTTTCTGCCTCTTTCTTTTAAATCTAAGTTTTTTTACTTGTTTGACCCGTTAGACATAAAACATAACTACACCGTCTCAACTGGGACACGTTTTGTTCAACATGTGTTTTTACCATAACTAAATTAATACTTTTCAAACGACCCATTTTGGCCCGTTTCCCGACATGACCGGTTGACCATAACTAAATTAATATATCTTTTAGATATGTGGTAAACAGGAAATATATTAAATGGCTTTAGTTAGAAATGTTTTATAAGCCAAAACAAACAGTGTAATGGTCTAATTACAGAGGTTCTAATCAATTTAGTTATAATATGCTTTAGTTATAATATGCTTTCAATCTATATCATGAGCAAGTAACTATTCGTGGTGTTAATTAGGCTACATATGTTGTGTGGCCTAAATAGTTGCAAAAGTTGTCCGAGTTGACTGATTACTCGCCGAGTACTCGCTATAGGGTGGTCACCGAGTATAGCCGAGTTGGCCGAATATTCCGAGTACTCCCGACGTAGGCCGATTCGACCCCCGAGTACTCACCCGACTAGGCCGAGTATTCGCAACTCCCCAATCGGCCGACTTGGTAGCGCCCAGCGAGTTCTGCAACCATTACTGGCATGATGGGTTATCTATTTCCTAATCAGGTTGGGTTATTCTACAAAGGCTACAAAAAATGAGAATGGTGAGAAGGATACAAAAAACACAATAGATCATCAAATATGACACAATGAGCCACAAAATATAACACAGTGCCAAAAAATATAACACAATGCTGAAGAAAAAAGACACAATGAATTGAAAAAATGACACAATGATGAAAATAAGAAAAAGACACAATGGTACATAAAAGACACAATGATATAACGCGTATTCTAAAAACTACAAGCTAAAACCCCAAAAAAACGAAGAGCTAAAAACTAACGATGTAGGGTTCAATAAGACGATTCCAATGCCGCTTGAATGAGTTCAATCGGAGTCCGTTTGATACCCTTCCTACGACTTCCTATTTTTCTTTCACTGTGTATTTGATCCTAACCCTCAACTAATAATATCGCCTAATCTTCTATTGTAAAATGTGCAACTCCAGCAAGAGTTAAGTTATTAGGTTGCTACACTTTCAGTTTACTAAGTAATTTGATTTAGCTAACTGATTGTATTAGACAATATTAAAATGAGAAAAGTATATGTATTTTAAGGAAAAAATTAAATTTAATCATCAGAAATGTTTACAGTGTTTGTTATCTATGTTTAGTCCAGGGCAAATGGATTAAGTCTTATATTGGACTATAATTTTGGACCCCTTAAATGGTGAATTATGTATCGAAGTTTCAAAAGTAGATGAAAGTGGAATTAAGGTATGTATCTTGAATGTATTATATGAGATCTGCTTTTTGTTCAACCCAGATTATTCTTATTATCAGCATTGTTTTATTTATGGTTCCTTTTAGCTGACTTAACATTAGTCGAAATATTGGGCAATGTAAGTTAAGGCAAAATAAACGTAGCGATGCGTTATGATTTATGTAAATAATTGGCCGGCCTCGACTAATGTATTTATAATTTTATTGTTGTCTTAGGTTGGGGAGGAGCGGATCATTACGGGGATGAGGACATGAATGTCGTACGCGAAGAAGCTACGTCGCGACATTTATTTTCAAATGATCGAAACTTGTTGAAGGCAATGTAATGTCGATACAATATATTTTTGTAAACGTTAAACGTTGTCTTGGATTAGTTTGTAATTAGATAAATATGGATTATATTATGAAATGATGTTTTTGTTATTAGTTTGCTAATTATTTTGCATATAATAAAATGACAATAAATCCATGAGGGTAAATATGTAATTTTACATGAATTTTTTTTTTAGATTAAAAAATTATGACACGCAAAGAACGTCATAAAATTCTGTCATAAAAATGTGTCATTAAAAAGTGTCATAACGCGTGTCAATAAATGCTGTCATAAATGTGTGTCATAAACAGATGACACGCGAAAATATGCCATGTTAAATTTATGACACCGCCATCCTTGACATTCTTTTCCCTGTCATCAGATCCCTTTCTTGACATGCAATGCGTGTTAAGAAAGGGCTTTTTTCCAGTAGTACGCCACCACCACCACAAACCACCGCCACCGTCACCAGAGCACCACCACCATCAACAAAACCCTAAATTCACCTTCTTCTTCTTTCCAAAAGGAGCAAGATGCAATAATGGTTACCACAGATGTGGGGGCCAGGGGATTAGATGTTCAACAGGAAAGTCAACACTCTTACTTATTATGTGATTTCACTTTGTCAATTGGAGAGGATTAAACTCAATGTACATACCATTATTACCATCTGATATGTTCTTCAATGTCCTATTTCAGGTTTCTATGGTGATTAATTATGACCTCCCAAATAACAGAGAGCTTTACATTCATCGTATCAACTATAAACCGTCACCATAGTCTACCCAAACTTGAATCCGAACAGAAACCCTAGAAAAAGGTGGATCTTTTAGTCATTTTAGCTGCACAAATTCGTCCTTCCGATGGCAATCGTTCAATCGGTTTGGATCTAGTCACCATGAAATTGACGATAACAATGTGTCAGAGGCGGGAGAAAAGAGGTTTGGATGGTGGTTCGGTGACGGGGGTGGTGACAGTGTCGGAGGTAGCCCTTTTATCTAGGGGAAATGGAGCCCGAGTTTTTGAAGGTGATGGTGGTGGTGGTGTTTGAAAGTGATGGTTGTGGTGTTTTAGAGAGAGGAAAAGACAGAGAGAGAAGAGGGGGGTTGGGTCTGTTACCTAGAAAAGGAGGGGGAATTTATAAAATTATTATTATTATTATTATTATTATTATTATTAATAATAATAATAATAATAATAATAATAATAATAATAATAATAATAAAAAGTTTCAAAAAGGTCTCTTAAGTTTTGGTTTTTATATTTTGGCCACGTAGAAGTTTTGCTTTTCACATTTAGGCCACGAAGTCTAACCAGGTTAGACCTCCGTTAGTTTGGGGGTGATGGAAGAAAACAAGTTGGAAGTTGGGAGTGCCATTGGCCAAAGTGAAAGTTCGAAGTGATATCCGCCAAAAGGCGATAGTTAGGAGTATTTAAATCCATTTTCCCATGTTTCATTTATCATTTTATGGGTTTTCTTGTCTTCGAAAATTACATGTTGCTACAACAAGGAAAATGACCGGGATTAGGTTAAGGGATGTTTAGGGTTGTGAGTGTGTTAGGCTTAGAGGGTCATTAAGCTCCTGGATAGACCTGCACAAGGTAACAGACACCGTTAGCCTTAACGCAGGAGACCCTAACGCAGGAGGGGGCCTCCTGCGTTTGGACTCCGACGTGAGAATAAGTATATATTCGTTTGGAGTTGGGAAATAATGAAGTAGAGATTGTAAGAGTGAAGAGAATGGGTGTTGAGTGATTGTGTGGAATGACAACCTAAGGGCCTCTTTATATAGGCAATGGAATTCTGCCCAGGTGCTCCCATATGGTAGCCCTCCTACTATACCTGGTAAAGGTTGAGTCTCTATTCGGTCCCTATAGTGAGACTTTGCCCATTTGGTATATTTCAGCTTTTGCTATTTCCTAGGTCATGCTTGGAGCTGTGTGTTGGCTTTTCTTTTGACCATAGCAAGAAGTTAAAATATCCTTTTACATTTCCAATGAAGTTACTGTTTGCTTTCTGATGCAGCGTTACCGTATGGCAGCCATCCTGCCCTACGGAGGCTGTTCAGCTCCATTAAGTCAGACATATCTTAACACTTTACGTTGCTTTATTTTTTGACAAGAGACTAAACGTGGTCGTTTTAGGACCCAAGTCATCAGCCCCCCAGTCATAAGCATTTGTAAAGAAGTTAGAAGTGCTTGTAACTTGTAAACTATCCGGCTTTTTTGGTAGCAACGTTAGCTTACCTTACTTTGGTATCGAGGAGCTACTAATCCCAGGCTCCCCTGTAAGAGCATTATTTTTCTAGTGTACCCCAATCGATTTTTATGCAAGTATGTGGTTTATTGTTGCTAAACATGATCACTCTTTTAAATAATATAAAAGGTCATCATTGCTTCTTGGAAGCAGCTTCCTGTCCCATCGATTGCTGCAGGCTACCCTTGATTTGATGGATGCCTAGGCTGACGTCAGCCATCAAGTGGGACAGTTGTATGGCGGTTACTTACTTCATAACCGTCCTTTGCCATTAAATTTGAATCTTATAAATTGTGTAACCTCCTATGATCCTTCACATTTTCTTCCTTTCTTAGTAAAAGTTTGTCTCTCTCCCACGATCTTCGTTCGCCGACGCTCCTCTTTTTCTTCCTTTATATACGGTAAGTAACCTCCCTTTCATACTTGCTTTCGTTATGTCAAAAAGTGACCTTGCCTCTCAGTTCTCTCGTCTGTCTAAGTCCAATGCCGAGCGGTTTTGCACCGAAATGGGCATTCCCCTGTCATTTGAGCATGTCGTCTCAAAGGGGAGTACCCCAGTGACCACTGTTCCAGCAGGGAATGTGGCTGTGTATACCCGACAGTTTGATCAGGGTAACCTTCGGTATCCTTTTCTATGTTTTTCCTCAATATTCTTGAGTATCACCAACTTTCCCTTGACCAGTTGTGTCCATCGGGTGTTGCTCGAATCTTACATTTCAAGATTGTGTGTCGTTGTCTTGGGTATGAGCCAGTGGCGGACCTAGGATTTTTTTTCATGGGGGTGCGAAATCATAGACCTTATATAGGTCGTTTATCCATCAGGTGGCCCGGGTCGGTTCGGTTCAGGTCGACTCGTATACCAAAAATAATAATACTAAAATGTTGCTGGTGGGTCGAGTTTTACCGCAGTGGGCCTTCGGGCGGCGGGTTTCCCCCGGGAATTGGTGTGAAATTACCGGTGGATCCGGGTTACTCTCGGGGTACTCCTTTGTCCCGTGGGCACTTTGAAAGTGCTCGGGATTGATTTGTTGGCCGTTCAAGAAAAATATTCACATAATCACATTTACCTAATTACCTTTTGGAGTTTTGTTGTATTTGTTCAATTGTTTGTAAATTGTGACTGGTCAACGTCACAGGTTCCTCTTCTTTGTTTAGCGATCGCCGATCAGAAGCAGGGAGGGAGACAGACAACTTTTTCTTTTGTTTTTCTTTGTTTAGCGCTCTTCTGGCTTTAGGTTTATTTTTTGTTTGTTTTTTCATTTTAATCAATATTAAAACACATGTCGGCTTATTATAAACTTTGGGTTTGGACTCATTCTTGAAATTGGACTACTAACTAATAAAATGGGCTAACTCTTAACATATAATTATATTTTTTTTTCTTGAGGTCGGTTTCAAAAGTCCAAGGGGTGCGGCTGAAAATTTTCATGGGGTGCGGACGGGATGAACGCGTGTATATAACACTAAAAAAAAATTTTCAGGGTGGGCGCCCGCACCCCTGGGCTTGCTATAGGTCCGCCAATGGTATGAGCCTTCTTTGGCTATGTATCGTCGTTTCTTTAAGTTAGCCAAAAATGGGAATTGGTTTACCATCGAAAAGACCCAATGTGAGCCTGCCCTAATTTCCAGTGTCATAGGTCTTGTCTCCACTTGGAAAGCCAAGTTCTTCTTCTTGAATTCCGACTTCCTCCCTTTTAAGACCCCTAGGAGGGCTTCGGATGCTCCTCTGAATGTCAAGGAGCCTGATCCAAGCACCCTTGATCAATAATTCCCTGAAAAACTCAGGGCTTTTCCCACTCGCCTTCATACCTTTCTTGAGGATTTCTTAGTTATTATGGGTTTGAGTATCAACTGGGACGATCCTGAGACTGAACCGGTGATAACTCTTGGTGGGGAGGGTATGTATTGTTGCAACTTATGTTCTTTTCCCATTTTTCTTTACTTATTTTTCTTACTTAGTTTCCTTCCTTTTGCAGAGATGAGTACTTTGGATTTCCTGTCGTTGGATGACCTTTCGGATGTCAAGTTTAAGGCTCATGCTGTGGGGGAAGGTGGAAAAAATGTCGTAGTGAGGACTGAACACATTAGGTTCCAAGGAGAGTATACTAGCATTGTTTCATCAACTTCTTCAGGGAAAAAGGCAGTTACTGTTCGTCGCTCTAGCAAGCGGCTGAAGACTGCCTCTTCTTCCCTAGGGAATTCACCTGTCACACCCTCAAATTTTCACTGCGGGGTTTATACCGCGAGGCGCATGACATACCAGGATCCCATAGCCATAAGTCATATGAACGAACTCTAAATGCCCAAACCATTTAGTTCGTTTTCAAAAATCAAGTTTAGTTAAGCTGCGGAAGCGTAAACCATGTTTAAAACATTTTTAAAACCATGCGCAAAACAACGCGCCCAAGATAAAACCATATAAAAGAAAACATAATAACATGATATATAATTTAAGTGTATGCCCAAGACCCCAAATGCAGTGAAGTGTGCAGTGCTTTCTAATCGTGGCACCGGAAGCTAACTACCTGCAAAAGCATGTATATCGTGGGTCAACAAACAATGTTGGTGAGTTCACTAAGTAAAGAAAATGAGTAAGTAAATGCGCTGGTTTCCAAAACCACGTAACCAAGTAAAAGCGTAAGTAACTGAGTTGGTTCCAAAAACCGTGTAAACACTAGTTCATCGCATGTCAAGGGTAGCTAACACATTCTTGATAACTAACACCGATATACCGAACTGCTGATGTACGTGTAGTCACAAATGTGAGCTGCATGCCTTACATCATTGCCTATCAACAATGATAATCTGTTAAGTTATAGTTCACTCCCGCACTCCTCCGAGCCGGTGTGACGTTTGTCAGACCTAATAGCGCTATCTACTAATAACCCGCTTGCCATAACCCGGCAACTCATTCGGCATGTGAAGGACTTACAGTGATAGAGTTGGTTTAGTTCATCAAGGACACAGTTTGTGAACTAGCAAAACCCGACCCACACAATGAGTCAAAAGCCCGACCCACACAAAGAGTCATAGCATCCCAACCCGGGATGTGTAAGTAGTCCCAAACCGGACTAGAAAAAGTTTAGTACGTTGTCTCAAACCCGAGACGCATGCTTTTGAGAAAAAGTACTGAAACTCACCTTAGGTCGCACGTGAATAATCCAAATTCCTCAAACAGTAATGATCTACCGACTCCTTATTACAAATGTCACTAGGTGAGTATATGTGCATAACCAACACACCATACAACTCGTTTGTCCAAGACTTTTAAAGTTCAAACCGTGTAGTGACACCTAATGACTCTACATGCACAAGTAAGTCCTAAATATCCCGTTGGTGATCATATTGATTATTATCAGTTTTATACCTCAATCACATCTCATATAAGTATTCATACAAGTTCATGTCAAATACATACCATATAAGACTCCAAATAGTCACGTAAACATCCCTTACACAATCTGCGTTTTCAGGACAGATTGTACGCTGTGAAAAACGAATTATTTAAAATACTTAACGAACGAATTAAACTCCCAAATGTTTGCTGAATATTAATTTGGATTCATTTGATAACCCATATTTTTGTTTTGTCTCAAACCCAAACACAAAATTTATTAAAATTCATACAACACAGCTATGTCCAGAAAATTTCCACAACAGGTCAGTTTAGTAGAAAAATTCCCAAAACTTGTGTATTCACCCAAGCGAGGTGAATCCACTTGGAAAAGCCAAGTTTTTAGAATTTTGACCTACTGTCCAAATTTCATAACTTAACCCTTGGTAAAACTCGGGTTATACTCGTTTAAAGTTGACCCAATTTATGACTCCGAAAATCTGATATGACCTTTAATCTAGGGGTGTTCTTCGGGTTATTTTTTCGGGTTTCGGGTTTTTCGGGTCGGGTTTTTCGGGTTTTTTGTGACAAAAATTGTCCCGATAACCGAACCATTTAAAGTTCGGGTTGGTCGGGTTGAGGTTATTCGGGTCCGGGTTAGTTCGGGTCGGGTTGTTCGGTTTTCGGGTTTATATGTAATATGAAAAATGTTTTTTTTTTCTTGCAAAAATATCATGAAAATTCACGTGATACTAAGAAAAATATTATCAAAACTTAAACATTATTTAACGACATGATATAATAGTGTTTAAAATTCCTAAAACTTGATGTTTAAGATGCCAAATAATCTAAACTTAAACACATCTATAAACAAAAAGACATTACATGTTCGGGTTTTTATTCGGGTTTTGGATTTTGGGTTCTTCGGGTCGGGTTGTTCGGGTTTTTTGTTAGGGAAAATTGACCCGATAATCGATCCATATAAGGTTCGGGTTGGTCGGGTTTTTGTTATTCGGGTTCGGGTTTTTCGGGTATTGTCTTATTCGGGTTCGGGTGACCTCAAATTCGGGTCGGGTTTCGGGTTTCGGATAAAAAAGAACACCCCTACTTTAATCAAATAAAATTTCAAAAACATATCAAACAACATCCATATCAGATGATTTTGCCCATTCTAAAAAGATAAGACCATGTACAATCCATTCATGTAAATAATCGATCAAAACAATCAATTTAACATCACAATACAGACCCTACAAAACACCCTAACGAATCTGTCAGAAAACTGAAACTTGCACCCCAAGTTATTCACAAACCCTAATTATGCATAAAAATCTCTAACACATGCATAACCCATATTATAATGATCAAACACATATATTATCATACAAAAACTATAATTATGATTACTAACAACAATCATCATCATCATCAAATCACAATGAACATTCAAGAACTCCCACTAACACATGTATGGGATTTATATATATATATGTATACTCTATGATTTTTAAACTTTTCAAGCATTATAAATCATTATAAAACATGTAAAAATTATATCTTTCAACGCAAGAGTCCTCAAAGCCTAGAGATTTCACCCAAACTAGCTTGAAGAGATGAATAGGATTGATGTTTGTTGAAAATCAAGAGAGAGGGGGTGGGGGTAGTTCACGGCGCAAACAAGGGGTAGGGTTAGGGTTCATATTTTTTTTGTCTCCTAATTATAAGAGGGCTTGGCTTGTTGCCCAAGCAATTATGTTTTAGGGCCCTTTTAGTCCACTAATTGGACCCATTAATCATATTTTAGCCCAATACTGGACCCAATAATATTAATCATCCTATCTTGCATAAAACTCATTGTTTTTATCATCTCATAACACATTGATCATAAGGTGCACGCAATTTGCATGGTTTAAATATTAACTTTCAGTGAAGCGGTAATTCACATAAGCATGTACTCCACATAAACATGTAACATCACGTTCATCATAATTCAATTGTACCTATTATTATATTTACCAGATAAATCACCAACGTTCGGGATACAGGACTCGTGTGTGTGACAAAACAAGGATTTCCCACTTATAACATATGTTAATATCATCTAACATATGTTAGGCCTTCTTAACTAACCCTAGTTAAGTATTTAACCACGTATGAATATGTAAGTTAACTAGAGTTCAGTAAAAATGTTAACCTGAAAATGCGGGGTATCACATCACCTGCTATTCCCCAGGTTTTGGAAGATGAAGATGAAGACTCGTCGTTGATAGCATCGGCTCTAGGTTATGCCCCTGCTTCAGGGAAGGGTAAGCTTACATTATCTTCTCCTAAAATGGATGATGTTATTTTTAAGAGGCCTAAAGATGTTGAGGTTAAGGGTAGGAATCAGAAGCTGTTATCTTTGCAAGGTGAGGGTGGCGAGAGTTCCAAGGCAGTTGCTGATGTTGTTGATCCCTGATGTTCTTTACAGCAGTGTCAGGGTAGGATCCCTGATCAGGGCGTCCTTGTACCCAAGTGGGGTATAAAGAGTGGTGATACCCTAAAGAAAGCCTCAGTTTGTCGAGATCTGATTGACAATTGTATTCCTGTTGCTGAGAAGGAAGTTCACAAGGAGTGGTTAGACCGTGATGTGATGAAGAAAATGTACTATCATTTTGGGCAGTTTCGTTCATTGTTCCTGGATGGGATGGCTAGGTGGGGTGAACTTCTGGGTTGCCGAGAACAGGTTGAGGGTGCGTTTGAAGAGCATGAGGCTGAGTTGGTGAAAGCAAAGGAGAAGTTAGCACATTATGTTGCCCGGGAGAAAGATTTGGTGCATGAACTGGCTATTTCTAGGACTCAATTGGGTTTGGCGAAAGGGAAATTTGACAAAATGTTGAAGGGATTGAATGATGAAAAAGAGAAGGTTGCTGAGGAAATGGAGGGTTTGGCTAAAGCCCGGGAGGCTATTAGGCAGGAGCAGGTGGCTATAGAGAAGGTTGGTATTGAGCTAAGGGTCCAAGTTGACCGCTTGACCGAGGAAAGAGATTGGCTGATCTCCAAAGGTGTTGCTTGCTTTGTCACTAACCTTCTTCATTCCTAGGAGTTTAATGCTCCTCTTGCTGATATTTATGCAAAGGCCATAGCTTTTGGTCGACATGGGGGGATTCAGGTTGGCAACAAAGCAACTGAGGAGGGTCAAAAGCCCGAGGAGCTTCCTTCCTTTAAGCTTACCTCTGAAGCAGAATTTGTTGATGCTGTGAAGGCAATGAAACTGTCCACCTATCCTTACATATCTGCCATTACCAAGGCTTCTTAGCAGCCTCTTACCTTCCTGCAGAATTTGGAGCCCAAGAGATTGAAAAAGGATGTGGCCAATGAAGTCTTTAGCTCCTATGTGTTGAAGAGGCCCTTGAAGATCATGCTTGAGGGAGGTGATGGTGGAGAAGGTAGCTCTGAACGATCTAAGCCTGCTGACACGTCTGAGGTCCCCAATTAGAGCAGGTATTTGATAGCCCCTCCCCACTTCAAGCTCTGGAGGTTGAATCCACTCCTCCCTCTGCCGAAGATGATCCTTTCCTTGGCCTAGACACTGATGACTTGTATGATGATGTTGGCAACAAGACCCTAGCTTCCACCGGTGAGGGTGATTCCACCAATGAAGCCGAAGATGCTGCTACTCCATGAATCAGTTGTGTTTAAGTATGTTTTGTTTTCTTTTGTAATGAACCGTGTATTGTCAGCCCTAGAGGCTTTTTAGTACTTTTAATGGAATTGCTCCCCCTTTTGGGGTGATGCTCTTTATGTTTAATGTTTGGTTGATGCAAATGTTATACTTGTCGTATGTTGTGTTTTGCAATGTCCTTAACTTTTCACTTTGAGTTGAATGCTGCAGTCATCCAGCCCAAGTTACTTAGTTAGAGAGCCGATGCAATACTTATCCTATCAGCTTGTTTGTTTGGAACCTTACTTAACGGTTGTTATGTTAAATGTTCGTTCTTCGTATTTAATGTGAACATGTATGAGTTGTCTTGGTGTGAGGAGCTCACCCTCTTTCAAGGGTTTAGGTTTTTCTTTTTAAGACTTGTCCCATGGAGTTGTGGATTGCATTAGGAACTCACCCTGTATACAGGAAGGTGTTTAGCCTTGTTCCCTGTTGAGCAGTTGTGTCCTGGGAGCTCATCCCCGTTTCATGGGTAGGTATAGCACCGGATCCCATGGAGCGTTGTTAGGATGGGCTCACCCTTTGATAAGATAAGTGACAAGTGAATTGTTTCTTAAAACAAAGTTCTTTCATTACTCAAAACGTTTGGAGTACATAATAGCATTACAACCATTAAACATCAAATCGTTTCAAGTGCTTGTCACTCCAATGTCTTGGGACCATCTTGCCATTGGGGTCAGCTAGCTTATAGGACCCCCCTTTATGAGCCTCCTTGATAACATAAGGACCCTCCCATTGTGGGACTAGCTTCTGCACACTTTGCTGCTTGCTGGCTTCATTGCACCTCAACACAAGGTCCCCTGGTTTGAAGACTTCCTTCTTTACCCTTGTGTTGTAGTAGGCTTCCAGCTTCCTTTTGTACCTTGCTTCGCTAATGAAGGCTTGGTCCCTTGCTTCTTCGAGGAGGTCTAAGTTGAGTAGCACCTTCTCATTATTGTGTTGTGAATTATTGCAGGCATTTCTTCTTGAGCTTACCCCAATCTCTGTAGGTATTACAGCTTCATTTCCGAAGACAAGGCTGTAGGGTGTTTTTCGGTGGTTTTTTTTCTCCATAGTTCTTATTGCCCATAAAACACTTGGGAGCTCATTTACCTAGTTCTTGTCGTACCTCCCCAGCCTTGTTTTAATACCTTCTACGATGCTCCTGTTCATTCGTTCAACCTGTCCGTTGGACTGGGGATAAGCTACCGAGCTAAATACCTGCTTGATTTCAAGCTCGGAACACCAGGTACTGAATGGCTTGTTCGCGAACTGTTTTCCATTGTCTGTGATGATCTCCCCTGGTAGACCATATCTACAAATTATTTGTTCCCAGACGAAGTTTATCACCTGCTTGCTTGATATGGTGGCCAATGGCCTGACCTCCGACCATTTGGTGAAATAATCCACAACTACCAGAAGGAACTTTAGCTTTCCCGGAGCCTGTGGGAAGGGACCGACAATGTCCATACCCCACTTATAGAAGGGCCAGGCTGAGATGACGGGTACAAGATCATGCTTGGGATTGGTCTTCATCGGAGTTTGTAATTGGCATGCTTCACATTTACGTATTACTTTGAATGCATCTTTGTGCATGGTCGGCTAGTAATAGCCAAGATTCATTAGCTTTGATATGACAGCCTGAGGCCGGCATGCTTGCTACATATCCCTTCATGCACCTCCCTGATGAGGTAGCTGCTTTGATTGGGGCCTACACACTTGAGTAGAGGTGCCAGGTAGGACTTCTTGTAGAGCTTGTCATCTTCGATCACATATTGTCTTGCCTTGATGACCAATCTCTTTGCTTCTCTTTCATCATCTGGCAGTTTCCCTTCCTTAAGGTAGGACACGATGGGAGTCATCTAGGTGGATTCCGTCTCGGTGACAACATCTTGGATTTCTTCATTGTTAATGGATGGTTCTCGGAGCACCTCAACTAGGAACTTTTTGGTTAGGTAAGCATATGTTAAAGAAGCTAGCTTGCTCAAGGCGTTTGCCTTCTTGTTTTTGTCCTTGATACTTGTTCAAGTGTGAAGGCTTCGAACTCCTTGATGAACTCTTTAACCTTTTCTTTGTACTTGATCATTGAGGGCTCCTTTGCTGTGTACCCCCCATTGACTTGGTTGACCACCAGGTTCGAATCAACAGACACTTTCAGTTCTCGAACCTTCATACTTTTTGCTAACCTTAGGCCGGCCAGCAAGGCCTCATATTCACCAACGTTGTTGGTGCAGGGGAAGTCCAGACGGATTGCATAAGTGTATTCAGTCCATGGGGGTCCCTGATGACAAGACCAGCCCATAACCTTCTACACTTGAGGCTCCATCAGTAAAAAGACACCACTTCCTTTTGAGGTCAGGCCGTTCTTCCTTGACCTTGTTCATTTCTTCCTCTACCTGCTGACTGGGCAGCTTAGTAAGGAAGTTTGCAAATACCTGCCCCTTGTAGGCCCTTCTTGGTACATATTCTATCTTGTGCTCCACTAGGCCAATAGCCCACTTTGCTACCTTCCCGAGTCTTCTGGGTTTTCTAAGACTGTGCGTATAGGTTTGTCGGGGACTACCTTCATCGGGTGAGCTTCAAAATATCGCCTCAGCCTCTTGGCAGTGTGTACAAGTGCCAGTGCCAGCTTCTCTATGGGAGCATAGTTAATTTCAGCGTCCTTGAGGGCTCGACTGACGAAATAAACAGGTATTTGTTCCTTCCCTCGGTCAACCAGTTGGACCGAGCTAATTGCTTCCAATCCTGCAGATAAGTAAACTGTTATTACTTCCCCTTCTTTAGGTGCAGCCATTTCTGGCAAGGAAGCTATGTGTTTTTTAAGCTCAAGGATTTTTCCGTGGATTTGGGCAAGAAACGTTTTAGGGCAGCAATTTTACCATTGAGGCTCTGCACTTCCTTCTTAGTGGCGGGCGACTCCATGTTTAGGACAGCTTAAATTTTGCTGGGATTTGCCTTGATACTTTGTTTTCCAACTATATGGCCAAGAAACTTTTCCTCCTCAAATCCGAAGGTACACTTCTCCGGATTGAGCTTCATGTTTATTCTTCGGAGGTTGTGAAAGGTTTCTCGGATGTCCTTAACCATAGCCTCCCCAGACTTGCTTTTAATGACCAAATCAATTACATAGGCTTCCATATTCTTTCCAATCTATTTTGAGAAATCTTGATCTACCAGCCGTTGATAAGTTGCCCTTGCATTCTTCAAGCCAAAGGGGATCTTTTTGTAGCAAAAGATCCCGTTATCGGTGTGAAAGGCTGTCTTTTCTTCGTCTTCCTGCTTCATTTGAATTTGATGGTATCCCTTGTAGGCATCCAAGAAGCACTTGTATTGGAAACCTGTGTGGGAGTGCACCTTCAAATGGATTTCGGGCAGTGGGTAATAGTCTTTGGGGCAGGCTTTATTAAGATCCTTGAAATCCACACACATCCTCCAAGTTCCATCTTGCTTTGCTACCATGAATGGATTGGCCACCCAAGAGTGGTACTGTACTTCCCTTAGGATACCAGCTTCTACTAACTTCTCGACCTCTTGACAAGCAACCTGGCTCCTTGTCGGGGCTAGGCTCCTCCTCTTTTGGACGATAGGCTTGTATGAGGGAGCTCTATTCAGCGAGTGCTCAGCCAGACCTATTCGGACCCCAGTCATGTCACCTAAGCACCAAGCAAACACGTCTTTACTTTCCTGCAAAAGATCAATTAGTTCACATGCAACCTTATCTGGGAGCAGGTTGTTGACTTTGATGGTCTGTTCCGGGTAAGCAGGGTTTATGTTGACTTTCCGAACAGGGTTACTGGCTAGTGTTTCTGCTTCATGAAGGTCTTTGGCCTCATCCACAGAGGCTATAAGAAAGGCTTTAGTTGAATGTTTTAGTGTTATAATCCCATTTGTAGTGGGAAGCTTCATCAGGCCATGTGTCGTTGATACTACGGCACCGAAGGTAGCGATGCCCATCCTCCCGATGAGAACATTGTAGCTGGAAGGGTACCAGATTACTAAGAATGTCAGCTCCTCTGTTCTTGACAGATCTCCATCCCTGAAGCAGACGCTCAGGGTGAGCTTCCCTAAGGGGTGTACACGTTCCCCGGAGAAACTCACCAGGGAAGAATCTGATGGCTTGAGCTTGGACTTTATCTATGGACTTTGTGCCTCGAAGCATTTTTCATACATTACCTCCGATGAGGCACCACAGTCCATGTACACCCTGTCCACCGGGAAGCCATCCAGTTCTGCTTCTACTATTACTGCGTGACAATCAGCTCATCTGGGGCAGGGGGAGACAGATGTATTGCTTGTTCCAGGGCTCAGTACGAGCCCTCTTGGTCTGTTGGGTCCCCTCCTGTCTAATCATGTTGACTTCTTTATCTTTCTTTCCATCATCCTTCCTCCCTTTGATGTCCTTGATCAGGTGAGCCAGCTTACTAGACTTGACAGCCTCTTCTATCCTCTTTTTCAGCTGGTAACAAATATTGGTGTGATGCCATGTATCATTATGGAAGGCGCATTGCTTACTGGCATCTCTCTTATTAGCTGGTTTGGAAAAGGGCCTTGGAGGTCGTCAGGTATATTTGACTTCCTCAGTAGAAAGTATCTCCTGAGGTGTCTTGGTGAGGACAGTGAACACTTGTTTTTCTCTGTCATGATATCTTCCCGATCTGGGAGACCGCCTCCGTTCCTCGTTTCTTCTGGGTTCGAATGACCTACCAGATCGCCTCTCGTTATAAGGCTAGAAGCCAGGTCTTCGAGAGCTGGACGAGCTCTCCCGTTAGCTTCCCCTACCTCGTTTCTTGGAGTCCTGCCGAGTTAGAGCTTCTTCTCCCCTAAGGAAGGCTTGTGCTCTCTCGAAAGCCTCCTCCATGGTTTGAGGAACGTCTTCATGAAATCTTCTTAAAAGCTTTTTGGGACGAATTGCTCCCATGAAACCTGACACTCTGATCTTCTCTGTGGCTCCACTATATTGTAGGCCCTCCCTTTTGTATCTTTCGATGAAGGTTCAGAGGTCCTCATGCTCCCCCTGTTGGATCTGATGCAGTATGGCAGCATCCTTGGTAAATTTTCTCAGGGGGTTAAAGGTTGGCGTGAAACTCCTTCTTAGGTCCTCAAAAGAAGAGATGCTTCGAGATGGGAGACCACAAAACCATAGGCGAGCTAGTCCTACAAAGGTTTGCATAAACATATGGCAGCATTCAGCATTGTTCCATTTTTCCACGGTTGCTACCCCAAAGAAGAAATTTATGTGATCATCAGGGTCTTCGGTCCCATCGTATGTTTTTACATTAGCCGACATTTTGATTTATTAGGGAAATCAAAGTGAGCTATATGCTCTGCAAAACATTCCAACGACTTAGGACGGTATGGTTCCGTGGGGGTAGCCTCAACTCTTGTTTCTGCCGCAGAGGTGAGGACAGGAGGTGTGGAGGGTCCCGAACCCAGGCCTCCAGGAAGAGACGTTCCTGGTGCCTGGTTTTGGGGAGGTGGAAACTACCATGGGTAACCTCCTGGCCAACTGGGGAAGTACGGCGGCATATAAGGTGAGTACTGAGGATGCGAATAGCTGGGGTACGTCGCTCCCGTAGGAAAGACACGCCCTCGGAGGGCAACTGACTCCCATCAGGAAGGTGGCTACTGCACTTCTGGCTAGGGGTAAGGATCTCAAAGCTTCCCCATAGGAGAGTGGTGTTGAGGACGGTTGGGAAACCTGTGTGCCCTCCAATAGCTGCTCTACCATATACTCTTGGACCCCGGGGGAGAGCACGGAATGACTGGGGCCTCCTCCTGAAAAGATACCCCCTGATAGTTTAAATAATGGTGATGGTTCGTGCTAGCTCGTCGGGTGACCGTGATGTGGTGGTTCCGATCAATGGAGGACCAGGCGAGAGGGTAACAGTAGGTTCTTCATCATAAGACAACCTAACCCTCACACCTCGGGATCTATCCTCCCATACGTAGCCGTTCAGGAGGTCTCGGAGTTGCAAGAAATTTCTTCGTACTCCCTCCGGGGTGATATCCATACGTTCGATGGGTAACAATACGTTGTCTCCAGGAGACGACTTGACAACCCTTGAGGACTGTGGAGTTCGAAAGTCAGGCATGTCTCCTAAAGACGGTTCAACACGTGGTCCATCCATTCCAGGTGTCTCTCGGCCCGTAGCGTCACCAGAAGTGTGACTGTTGGCCGGAGTTTCTGAAGGACCCCCGTCTGGGTGGCTATCTCCACCGGTCATCACAAAAACGGTTACTTAGGAACAAACGGGACTGTAGAAACTTCCAATGACTTTGTTTAAGGTAGCAACAGCCCCATGGTGGGCGCCACTTGTTGCTACAATAAGGACAATGACCGGGATTAGGTTAAAAGATGTTTAGGGTTGTGAGTTTGTTAGGTTTAGAGGGTCCTTGAGCTTCTGGATAGACCTGCGCAAGGTAACAAACACCATTAGCCTTAACGCAGGAGGGGTACTCCTGCGTTTGGACTCCGGCGTGAGAATAAGTATATACTCATTTGGGGTTGGGAAATAATGAAGTAGAGAGTGTAAGAGTAAAGAGAATGAGTGTTGAGTGAATGTGTGGAATGACAACCTAAGGGTCTCCTTATATAAGCAATGGAATTCTGCCCAGGAGCTCCCATATGGTAGCCCTCCTACTATACCTAGTAAAGGTTGACTCTCTATTTGCAGTGAGACTTTGCCCATTTGGTATATTTTGTGCTTTTACTATTTCATAGGTTATGCTTGAAGCTGTGTGTTGGCTTTTCTTTTGACCATAGCAAGAAGTTAAAATACCCTTTTTACATTTCCAATGAAGTTACTGTTTGCTTTCTGATGCAGCGTTACCGTATGGCAGGCATATCTTAACACTTTACATTGCTTTAATTTTTGACATTGGACTAAACGTAGCCGTTTTAGGACCCACGTCATCATTATATAAATCACTTATTTACTAATTTTGTACAAGAAAATAACTACAACGGAGCCCCGGTTGGTATTAAAGATATGTATACTTGAAGAAATGACGAGTATAACTCGACCTAAAAGTAGGTTAGTTGGGTTTGATACTCGTGTTCGCTCAAGTTATAATCCTTCGCTCACACTAATGACGAAACCATAACCCTAGGAGATGATAAAAAGTGTAACGTGTGTGGTGAAAGTGAGTACACAAGAATATATGTGGTTCGGTCTAGATCGACCTACGTCCACTGTGAAGAGAGATATATTATTGCTTGAAATTAATACAAGATGATTACAAGTATTTTCTCTCGATGTCTATTCTTGCCCGAAGTGAACGATCCTTTGCAAAGGAGTGGAAGTCTCCTTTTTATAGGTAAAAGCATGGCCAACCGATTCGGCCTAGGAAGGAAATAATCGATTTGGGCCTTGGTTCAGGCCTAGATGTCTTTGAACCAAAAAATGGCGGGAAACAGGTGGCAATTAATGCTGATGTGAGAGAAGGCATGACTTAGTCTGCAGAACATCCACGTGGCGCCATCTGATTGGGCGCAGACATCGTTTCCCTCTTACACATCATGGTTGACCATCTGTTGGCATTTGACGTGACGTCTGGCAGGAGGCAGACATGCTTGTGCAGTGCTCTGACCAGTATTGTTCACAACAGCATGGTGGAAGCATGGGAGCAGTCACATCACTATTCTCTGTCAGTGTTTGTTGGACCACTCCTGACATATGTTGCTATCTGATTGGCGCAGAATATGCTCAGATATGACCAAATCTTCTTAATTCTTTATCATTCGTACATCGTACCAAAAGCTGATGGTCGAATATTCCACGCGAATATACACGCGTGGAGGTTCCTTTTTATTGATGACGTTATACAGCTGAAGTCATCCCGCGCATGAGCCAGTTACCACGTGCGAGATTGGTTCTGCGGCAGTCCGACGATTTGTATTTGGAGGCTACTTTTTGTGGATTGGATTACCGCGGAGTCTTTGCGGGAGTATTTCGTAGGATAGGGACACTATCCGCGCCGTAATTGGGTACCCTATCCCTTCAAGTCCCCCAGTCTAGTGCTTCTCCTGGTTAATGAAGAGTAGGTGGAGTACTAGACTATATTAGTTGTTGATCGCGGATGAAACCTCATCCGATTGGCGATTCTGATAGGAGGGTGTATTGGGAACGTCTTTTGTAATTTTACGGTAGCCTTCCACTGAGTATGACGTGGCATGCCTAAGTCTGAGACAGAGTCAAGCAGAGAGCGTCTGTTTTGATCTGATGTAAATATTGCACCAAGGGTGATGTGGCACGTCTGATCCTGAGATGGAGTCAGGCGGAGAACGTCTTTTGAGTTGAAATAAAATTTGTGCCAAGAGTGATGTGGCACATCTGATCCTGAAAAGGAGTCAAGCGGAGAACGTCATTTGAAATTTTACAACAATCTGCCTAGGATGACCTGGCACACCTGATCCTGCTACCTTCAAATATTCCGAGCAACCTTCAAGTTTCCCGGCGACCAGTTTGAAGTTTCCGGTGATCATTCAAGTTTTCCGATCAGTTTCCTAGATCTCACCCAGAAATTTCCTCCTTTTCTTTTTCTTTCATTCGATTCCTTCTGCCATCAAGTCAGAAGTTACGGTTATTGGCTCTAACTCTTCTGGATAGAGTCCAGAACAGCCCCTTGTGCAAGAGAAGGTCAAGGAGAGGAAACTTATGTACAACACTCCTGTCAAGTGGAACAGATGCAGTTTTGAAGATTTTCGCAGTGCGTTAGAGATACTGCAAGAGTGTGAGCCAAAATTGCCTAGTGCCGGTCAGACTGTTTTGACTCCTACTGAAGGCAAGATTTCCTTGTATGAAGCCCACTTCATCAAGTGCGGTTTTTGTCTTCCAGCCACCCGTTTCCAAATTTATGCCCTGGTGGCATACAATGTGTTTGTGACCCAACTCAGCGCCTTCGGGTTGCTGAGGTTGGTGTGACAACAGTCTACGATCCAGGTCAATATCCGTACGCGTTTTTGTTTATTACTGTCATTATATGTGCATATTTAGACATTTTGCACACACAATACCCCCAATTCTAGTGAAGCATGAGTTATTCAGAAAACTCAACAAAGAACACCTGTATAGTCGTACAACACCTAGACAATCACCAAATGAGCATCTAATGAGGTTATCACACCTTAACATATGATAACTTCTTATTAACACATGTGAACATAGTAACAATTGAATGATTTATGGTTCACAAATTACATGTTAATATCATCATCAAGCACCTCACTAATTAAACAGAAGTCATATTGTATTCCCATGCAAGTGATTAGCAATAGTTATTACGAACTAATATCTCATTTAACATACACATTGTTCCTATAACTATTACCTATACCAATGGATTTCATCGAGCCAAAGCCTAGTTCTATGCACCATACATACGGATACATTTATACATCACATGATCACATACGTTGAGACATGTAATCTATACATACATGTGTGCATGTAGTCAGAAAACACCACAAGAAACACAAAGACAAGTCTTTATCACAAAACTCTACCCTAATCTAACCTATTAATCAAGACTAGACCAAAACCTCGCCACACTTATCTTACTCCTAGCCGATTACAACTAAGATTGATAACACATTGATTGTCAAACTCAATACCTCACATTCACCTTTTGTTTTGTCTTCCTTGGGCCGCAAATAAAGGAGCTCGATAGGGACAAGAGTAACAACCATACTTACATCATATTAGTAGCCTATAATCTATACTAAATCATCACTTATAAGCTTTAACTTACCTAAACAAGAAACTCCTTGTCCTTGTTCTTTTTCGACGAAATCGCCAAGGGAACCATCACATGTCCTTGTAAACATCTTTCACCTAAATGGCAAGGTCAACCATCCATTCCTTCCTACAAGAATTTCCTTAATTGTTAACACCCAAATCGGCCAAAAGAAAGCATGGAGCCATCGCTATCAACCAAACAATCTTTGGTATCTTGTGTTGTCACTATCATACCTACATTAGGAAATGTACTTATCTAGTTATGATCCCTAAACAAGATAATATGCCCCTTCCATGATAGATAGAAGTCGGCCAAAGCCTAGGAGGAGCAAGAAGAAGACAATCAACTAAAGATAACCATTGAAAACTCTCTAATCTTTTTGTCCACATCCTTTACACTTGAAGACAAAGTACACCTCTACTTATACCATAATAGGCCTCATTAGGAACAACTATAGGCTTGATATTATCCCAAATCATGATGGATCCTCTTTGTTTCCTTGATCTCGGCCGAACTCTACAAACACAAGAAGCTTAAGTCCCTTTCACCTCATGTCAGCTCCTTATATTAGTTTAGAATGTACTTGCAAGATGCAAAGATCAAGAGAATGGACTTACCATGAATTGCACTATAAAAGGAGGTCTTGAGTGAGCTTAATCCTTGCACCAACACCTCACAACATTCCTCTCTTCCTCACTTCACTTGCCCGAAGCCATCCTCCAACACCTAACCCTTTCTTGCACCTAAACTAACCACTTACAAGCTACATTGGAAGGCTCGAGCTCAAGGGGAGATACAAGAGGCTTCTAGGACCGATCCACTATCACATTATACTAGGTAAGTTATCATCTACAAGCTTGATTTCTATGCACTACCCCTCGGCCTAATGCTCAATCCAACCCAAGTCCCTTTTGATCTTGTTTTAATCGGCCTAACACATCAATGTGACGATATTATCACTAAACTATACCATTGTTTTCAAAATCAATCACATGAATAGTATGTTTGCATATATAAAGCTTTGTAGACATGGTATAATAGTAATTGTTAAGGTTTTTCACCTAAATAAATGTAACCATACCTCGAGCAATGTTTTAACATTTAAACACGAATTGATTAACCACACTAATAATCTGTTTGTGAACATTCTAAGCTAAGGTGTATTTGGAAGGGAATTACAATCGGTTACCATTGAACACACAATTTAACACATTGTAAGGCCTCGATGATACCTTGTTAAGCAAAGATCAATCGATTTTAATCCTTTAAATGATCAATTCTCGAAGCCATGTCAAGGATTAGTTTCGGGTACTACATATTAACACACGTTAAATAAGGCTCAAACACATGTTAGCATTAACTTGGTGCATTAAAGGTCTAAACATATGTTAAAATAATCGTTTTATTATAAACCAAGGTCACAAAGGTCGGGTGGACCACTTGTATGATAAACGACAAGAACATAGAAATTACCGTGCTCTTAAAAATAATAGGGAACTATTGTCCGGATTCCAGCTTCACTAGACCACACGTGACACTATCAGGTGAGTTTCACGGCCCCATTTTCACTACTTTTACATTTTTGGGGGAATAAACATGCTACAATTCTAGTTCAATTTACAATTGTGTGGTAATTCTATCATAACTGCCATGTGGAACATGAGACATTTGGTTCATGAGCTCACTAGTCCTCGTATTACATATACTGTAACCATTAGCTATCAAAAGCCATGGAACAATTTAATAGATCTATAGGGTTGACACCCCCACTCTTGGTTAGTCGCTCTAACCAGTTACATACAAAAGAGTGTTGGTATTCTACTATACATACATTGTCTTTGGTGTACAATGCATGAGGCACAACAGTCAAGAGGTTTGGTTATGGGACTCAAGGTTCTCACAGTGATCATTTGCTTAGCTAGCTTATGATTGGTCACACATGAATTACATAAGCATTTTACTTAGTGCACACAAACCTGTGAACTCATCGACATTATTGTTGACAAATCTTTCGTGCATGTTTTTTAGGTAACTAATGATGAGCAATGGAGATTTGGGAGAGGGGTTCGAGCATGCACTCGGTGGTACCTCCTTGGAATGGGTTTTGTCGGTCACGTGATGTTTAGTTTTAATAACATGAATTTCAGACATCATCTTATGTTTTCGACTATGTTGTGTTGGTTTGAATAATCTATGACACTACCCATCCAATAATGGTGCTATTTTAAATAAAATTGTGTGTTTCTTGAAGCTTATGCTTGAAAACTTTTTGAGGTTTCATCCCCGTGTTTCCGCCTTGGCGGGGTGTGACAGTTGGTACATTTTGAGGCATGCTGCCACGCCATGGATATTGAACCGACCTGTTGATCGGTTCAATGTTTTTTATTATATGGACATGGATGAAACTTGGTTTACTTTCAAGCCGCGGCCCAAGGTGACACCTCTGGCATCCGCCGTCCCCAAATCCCTTCACAACTAGAAGGAGAAATATTTTTTATGTGAAGAGGGGGGTTATACCAGTGGCAATGCCGTGGAAAATTTTGGCGGAACGGGAGAGGGTGAAGGACCGCCAAGTGATGGCTGGATACAAGGGGGAATCGTGGTTCATTGTGCTAACCACAAACGCATCTCCCCTTGAAGTGCATCCTACAAGGAGTCTTTACTTGCGCTCATGTGGATGAGCCGCGTTAGCTTGCGGCCCGGCCAGAAGCCAAACATCCATGAGGAGGGTAAGTTCACTCTTTAGCACTTGCCATGAGACTGTTGTCTTTATGGACTCATTGATTATTTTTGTTTACAGGTGTATCAAAGTTGTAGGCTTTCATGGCCCGCGCTAAGGCGAAGCTGAAGTGGAGGCTGGTGCCAGACGGTAGGCCTTCTGTTTTTGATGAGCTGGTGGGTAGATTTTACTATCCGCAACTGGAGAGTGCGCCTACGCACTTTAACATCACAAGTGAGTACCCTAACCCTGATCCCCTTAGTTCTGTGGCGCTGGGTGAAATCCCATGTGTCGATATCTCTGACTTAGAGTCCACTGGCTCTTCTGGAGGGCTGCGATATCATTCGTAGGCGTCCAGGGGTTGCGGCCCTAGAAGACCATATTCCGCGGACCCATACTTATGCTTCTAGGTTTACCTTAGAAGTATCTGAATCTGAGTCTACAAGTGCAGGGGGTGAGAGCGTGAAGGGTAGGGAGAAGAGGAAGGATGCCCCCTCTTCTGGTGATGAGGGATCTGGTGACAAGTTGGTGCACCGTAAGAGGCGCCGCGAAGATACGGCGTCGTGGAGCGGAAGGAGCTCCAAGACTAGTGAGGGGTGGAGAATGGACTGGGAAACCTAGCCCCGCAAAGACTTCTGATCCAAAGGGTAAGGAGACATTCCCCCAGTTCTCCTTCAACATCATCGCCCTCCCAAGCGTGTGCCTATTCTTCAAAAAACTTTGAAGAAGGCTCCTGGTTAGTAGCGCCTTGCATTTTGAATTTCTTTCTTATTAGACCCTCATTCGACCTATGAGAGGGGTCGAACCTACCCAGACTATAAATACCATCCTTAGTCATTTTACATCATTTCACAAACCCTAAACGCCTCTAAACACTCTCTTTCGACTTTTATCACTAGTAAGGAGTTTTTTTATCTCGTTTTTCATAATCTAACCCTTTAAATCATTACACGTGAAGATCTAAGGTGTATTCTTCATCCTAAATGCTTTTTGAGCAATTTTAATTCGTTTTCATAAAACCTCAAAGTTCCAAATCTGATCTAAGGTGACTTTTATGAATAATAACGTTTCTAAAACCTTTCTAAACAAAACCTTATCATAAAACATGTGTTTTCTTATGTATTAACATATGTTAATGATCCTTCATGTTATGTTATGTGTTGTTTGATGTTTGTAAGATATTGTGGTGATATAGAGATGTTCTAGGATGGTTATAACTGATGAGTTTTGATTATCTTAGGTCACAATTTATTGGATAATGATGTTATGTCTAATTTGAGGATTTTTATAGATTTAGAGATTGATACATGATTTTGTTATGAATGATATGATTAGGGGTTTTGTTTCACATCATAGTCTGAGCATAATAATGTGATTATTAAGTGATTTCATAAAAGTTTCCTAATTGGGTAAAGTTTTCATGCATGATGTGACATCTCCATAATTTTGCCATTTTTGGTAAACATTAAAACGGATTGATTTAGGAGTAAAATTAGTAGGGTTTTGTGGGGATATGTTATTCATACTTGTCTGCTGTGTTTCATGATGTTTCGTGATGTTTTCGGAAGCTTTTGATACGTTTTGGGGATAATTAACTGATATGGTCGAACCTGGGGATACATTCGACCTTCGTGGGGTCGATTGTAGCTCCCCAGGGTCAAACCTGGCTTCTTCTGGTCGAATATGCATCAGTTTGGTCGAACGAGCTTGATTTAGGTTGAATTAACACATGTTAAGGTCGAATGAACATGTGTTAAGGTCGAATGAACTTATTTTAGGTTGCATGAACTTATATTGGGGTCAAAAAAGCACCATATGGGTCGAACCAGGCTTATTAGGGTCAAACCAAACTTATTTCTTCCCTCATTCGACCCAACTACTTCGTATGTGCGATTCTTGATGCAAACTAAGTGTGTTATGCTTGAACCTTACTTGTAATCTATGTGTACTTGATTTGTTTGTGTAATGGGTCACCAACGGGAAGTCGAGTCGGTCTAGTGTGTCAGTTAAATGGTCAAACACGTTTTCAAACTTAATTAGTCATGATTTGGACAATCGGGGACTAGTTAACCTTAGGGTTATTAGTCAAAACTCTTATACAAACTTTATTGATAGATCGCCGGTACTTGGGATTATCAAGGCTTATCTTTATTCTTATTTCAAGAACCAAAACTAAGTAGAGTGTTACAGCCCCATTCTTTACTGTTTTCGGAACATTTCTGGGGGAGAAACATGCGGTACAAACTTTCTAACTTTTAGACCAACATATTACATTATATCACATGGATACTTAGTGACTCTTATTTCATCATTAAAGTCCTCTCATGTCTTAGTGAACCATCAATATGTGGGTACATAGCGGGGAAAGTGTGAATAGATCTATTGGGCCTGGCAAGCCCCACTCGGGCCGACTGGAGGTCGGTGGAGAGTGCATATTTGTCCTATATCTTACGACACCAGGTGATGAACCGGTGATGGGTTTGAGGCATTCTTATTTGTCAGCAGTGGTTCACGACACTATAGTATCATGTAACGATGTCTAGCTAGCATCAGGTATAGATGTAAGGATTGTTGGGTCTCGTTTACTTTATGGCAAACTTTTACAAACTTTATCTTTGTGACTCACTGGCACTGTATGTGTTGTCTAACTTCGCATGTTTTCTTAGGTCGTTAAGGTAGCAGGGAGTCTTAGGCGCACTGGGGTCACAATGCGTCTAGTCTTGCATACATAAGCAAACCGGGTTGTGTTTGCATTCATATTTTGACATTGGTTTTGTAAACATTTATTTTAGCTTCCGCTGTCGTTGTCTACCTTACTTTTGAACTTATAAACTGCGTGGTTAGTATTTCTACGTAACTTTTATAGCATATAGATGTCGTTTATTGTGACCATTGACTTGGATCCTGGTATGTCACGCGCCTCGCGGTAAAATCCAGCAAGTGGAATTTGAGGGTGTGACACCCAAGCTCCAATTGACATCAACAATCCTCAAAGAGGGCAGAAACATCGTGGAGAAGTGTGGAGTTTCGAATGAGAAGTGATGCTTCAAAATGTGGGGTGGAGGCCTCTATTTATAGGCATTTCAGGTCCAGCACGCCCATGCTCCATCCTTGGCACACCCGTGCTCGACAACGGGTACTGTTGCAGAGTCCTTTTTGCAGAATTTGTTGGTTAGTTGCTGAGCACGCCCATGCTGATGTCTTTGGCATGCCTGTGCTAATCAGTGAATTTAACCGTCTTGTCAGTCTTGGTCGGTTTCTGCTTTGTTGACTCGGGAATGCTAAAATTGACCTCTGTTGACTTGTTGACTCGGGATGGTTGCACAGTCGTGAGCACGGTCGTTCCATATCTGGCAGTGCTTCTAAGTCTTCAAATCTTCGTCTGTTTTGTGCTGTTTTGTGTGGGTTTTCACTTCTTTTCATCACCAGACCTCCGAACTTGCATTTATCAACAAATAAAGATAAATCCTGATAAAAAAGAGATAAAAGCATGATTTTGAGTATAAGATAGGTGAAAATTATAAGTGAAAACATATCAATTTCTCGGCACATCATAACACCTCACACTTGAGCTTTTGCTTGTCCTCAAGCAAACCGAACATTAGGCAATTTTTATGGGATAAAAATTCTAAGTTTAACTCGATGTGCTGAGCTCAACTTGCCTCCTAAGAGTCTAACTTAATAAACTTTCGGGATTTCAGGCATGGCTTCTGGGGAGACTACTAAAACAACTCCTAAGGCGCCCCTTTTTCCTTTTTCCTTTTTCCTCACTCCTCTCATTCACTCGGGTTTTATTTTGAGGGTGATCACTCAAATTCTACCCAATGGACGACTCGAATCATAGGCTTGGGTGCAAATCGCAACTCCACCACTTTTATTGTGGTAGAGCGTGTGAATCAAAAGTACTTTTCAAGGGTTATTTTAGTGGGATGATGGAAAATAGGGTAGGAATGGAGTCTACCACCATGGCTAACTTCGGGTTTGGTGCTTAAGGTTCTTATTGGAATCTTTGACGATCTTCTAAGTTGGCTTTGCTGATCTTTCCTTGGACTTTGTAGCTCGAATGTGGCCTACTCTCATGAATCGTTCGGCGCGAGGGCCGCCTAATAGCCTCCAATAGGCTAGGTCGATCACTTGGTCTCTTTAGAAAGCTTTACAAAACTTTTCTTTTGAAGTTCTCTTGATCCCTTTATTTATGTAGCATCTTTATTTACACATTTTTTTCAAACAGATTTCACATGATGCTTGCTAGATGATTACTTGACAATTGGTATGCTTTTTTGATGGCTTTCTTTTGTAGCCACCTCACGATCTTGATTCTGAATTTTTGTTGTGCGGCCTACGCTTCAAAGTCCCAAAATTGCCAAAGAGATTCTTCAACATCTCAACACTTCCCTAGTTTCGTCATGGCGGGGGGCAAAATGGATGTGAGGAAATGAAAAAGCTAAGGCTCAAAGATGGGTGGCTAGGGGCGGGGAAAATATATGGAAGGCTAATGATAACGGAATGGGTAAGTCCTAGGTGCCTAGATCATTTTCACACACTCCCCTTTGATGTGGTCTCGAAGCGTATAAGTCACACAAGTTCTAATCTCGTCATGCCAATCGGGGAATATCTCTCAAGACAAATGAGTGAGCATGTGTGGCATATATATATATATATATATATATATATATATATATATATATATATATATATATATATATATATATATATAGGGAAGGGTTATCTTGAGAACGCTAAATATTGTGAGAACCGTGAGAACAAGTAAAAAAATTAATCAAAATCAAAATTTTTTAATACAAATCTCATTATAATCAAAATACAACATTAATAAATGAATTTTCTTTCCAAATGATTCATCTTTTCTTGCAAAAACACTTTCAAATTAACTTTTTACACATGTGTAAATGAAACAGTTTACATATGTATAAACAGTAAATTTACACATGTGTAAAAACAAATTATTTTCGTATACATTTGAATTTTTACGCGTAAATTATGTTTTTGAGATTGTATTTTAGTAATAAAGACAAGTGTAAAAAGAAATTTTGAATTTGAATGGTTTTAGATGCCGTTCTCATGGTTCAAAAATTAACTTTCCCTTATATATATCTATTCTATCTTATAATGTATAGAGTTAATTGCCAATTTAGTCCCTGAGGTTTGTTAAAAATTGCCACTTTCATCCAAATCTTTTTTTTATTACATCTGTGTCCCTGTGGTTTCATTTCTTTGCCATTTTAGTCATCAGCACTAACTCAGTTAACAAAAACCCAGTTAAGTCAGGGGCATTTTTGTCCATACACACCAAACTTTTTCCTTATGCCATTTTCATCCAACTCCTATCACCCCTTATTTATATCATCCTCACCACCAATTCAACCCTAGTTATACACATACATACACATCAATGCTCTTTCCCCAAATTAACTTTTTTTTTAAGAAAATTTTATTAACCACCAACAAATAGCCAGCGACAACCTGCAACAAGGCGAAACAGGAAGCCGAGGCAAACCAAAACCGATTACATCATGTTTAGAACACACCAGTTACACCAATCGACATTTTTATCCTTAAACCTATGTTTGAACCATAAAAACCCAAAAGGCGAAACAGGAAGCCGAGGAAAACCAAACCCAACAAATCACGAAACGAACTCACCATCGTTGACAGCTAGGA
This sequence comes from Ambrosia x helenae, assembly GCA_030844895.1. Lineage (NCBI taxonomy): Eukaryota > Viridiplantae > Streptophyta > Magnoliopsida > Asterales > Asteraceae > Ambrosia > Ambrosia x helenae. The sequence continues at coordinate 78,063,158 of CM061233.1, forward strand.
CCTCCTTCCTGAGCAAACCTTTAACCGATGCGACTGAAAATTCTTCGTTTTTATCGCCCTGCCAGCGCCAACTGTCTGCAGAAAACGTTAAATTAACGTGTTCAATAAACATACAGCAACTGCGAAACTGCTGCAATTCTTGCTCACTACTCGGCTGCCGCTTCCACTTCCATTTAACTGTCCCCTGCAGCTGCCTATCTTGTAATCTGTCGCAAACACTGCAGTGTTTCCCCAATTAACTTAACTGACTCAAAGAATATTCAATACCAACAATGATATTAACTGATTGACAATCATATTCAAATTCTAGGCCATTAATGCTTGCAACATCATGTAACTAGATAATATTAGATTCAAAATTAACAGAGCAAAAAAATATATATGTAAGTTATTAGATTCAAAATTAACAGAGCAAAATATATATGTCACAAACACTACAGGCCATTAATGCTTGCAACATCAAGCTCTCATTATCTAACATAAAAATCAATGAATTACAGCAAATTACATGTGATTTCAAGCTCTATTATCACCGATTAACATAAAAGCTAATGAATCGTAGCTACTTACATGAAGACCCGGTTCTTGTTTTGGAATATTTGGAGATTGATTTGGCATCGGTTATTAAAAGTGGGAAAAGGGTGTGGAGGAGGAAGACGGCGGCGGTAGTAGATTACAACAGTGACGGGATGGGGTTGGTGGATTATGGAAGAGAAAGACGGCGACGGTACAGGGATGGGGTTGATGCAAAGAGTGTGATTCTTGAAAAGGGAATTGTATTTGGTGTATTTGGTGAAATTTTGATTGATTAAAGATGTGGGATTTTGAAAGATTATTGACCAGAGAGATGTAAAGGGTTGGAGAAGAAGGTGTGGGTTATAAGAGTCCACATAGTGGCAAAAGAAAATTAAAATAAATTTAAAAAGGGTTTCGGATGAAAATAGCAAAAGAAAAAAGTTTGGTGTGTATGGACAAAAATGCCCCTGACTTAACTGGGTTTTTGTAACTGAGTTAGTGCTGATGACTAAAATGGCAAAGAAATGAAACCACAGGGACACAGATGTAACAAAAAAAAGATTTGGATGAAAGTAGCAATTTTTGACAAACCTCAGGGACTAAATTGCCAATTAACTCTAATGTATATTAGGAGGGTAAAAAAGTCTTTTCACCAAATCTCTTAAAATTGTGAATTTTACAACTTTTATATGTACAAGGTACAAGTCATCAAACCTAAACCTGGTCCCCCCAGACCACTCCACACACACAAAAAGTCAGACTTTTGGCTCCATTGTATTCTTGTTTGAATTTTGAAATAGGTTTTTAGCTCCACAAAACCTTCCTTCAACCGCCCATTTTCTATTTGCAGCGACGGTTCTAACGTTTTTCACCTACAAGCAATTTTGGTGCCTTCACCAGCCTTCTAGACCTTCTCAAAATAAGCCATTGTTAATCTAACCTATGTTATGGTCTATACTTCAATTAGTCAGTTTGAGGATTCAGGTCTAGATATTAAATCATTGTATATGTAAGGCCTAAATACTGAAAAGCCACTTCGAATCTCCTCTTTCTCAACCTTGGGCTTTTATGATCATCAACGCATCATTTTGTTTTCACTGGGTTTGTTTATTGTGTTTGTTTTTTTTCCCTCTTGGTTCTTCCAGATGTCATACTCGAGGAAGTCAAGGTATGTGTATGTCTCTGGGTTACTTATGTATTGGTTCTTAAGGATATTTTAAACTCATAAAATGGCTCAATTTGGTCATTAGGTACTGACCTCCTTCGCCACCACAAAAATGATACAACAGCTCAATATCAAGGTCCAGATCTAGATCGAGATCTAAGAGTCGGTAAGAGTTCCTTTATTACTTTTAGTATTTATGATTTATGTTCAGTTTGTATGTCACTGGTTTATCATAGTGAGTTACGAAGAGATGAATGGAGGCTTGTGATTAAATATTAAACAATAAATTGTTGATATGATGGATGGAAAGGTATGTCACTCTCTATAAACATTAAACACTAAATTGTTGACATATGGAAGTGATCAAAAACTTATATATTTTATGTTAATAGTCTATTTTTATGGCTACCAAGGGCTAAAGGTTTTCTCTTCTTTTAGTCCTTATGCAAGATGATAAGAAATGTGAACATGCTTACCTTTAGGTTTCTAGGCCAATGGTTACTTGACAACACAGACGCAAGCTGGTTTCTTAAGGCCACACTTATCTGCAGGTGATTTTATTGTTAAATATCCAAGTAAGTTATGGAAGTCGATACTTTTAGTTGATGCATTGACGTCATCATTTTTTTTTGTGTAGACCCTAACCTATCCAGTTCCGAATAGTACTAAAGATATGGGTTGCGTAAGTTTGCGGTTTGCCTTTTTTTAAGTATGGTTCATGCATGTTATGTTCGGTTGAGTCGTGAACTTTTTTTTTTATCATAATTTCTAAATTAAAAAAAAAGTGGGGTGTTGAGATGAGATGCTAATTTGTTCTATTGGACCACTTAATAGTGAGTTGACTGTTTCATATGATGAAATGTTAATGAAGTACGTATTTTGCAGAAAGAAGCATGCTCGCTGAACTATTCTATCAGCTTAAACACAAGAAGATGATTTAAAAAAAAAGGAAAAAGAAGTAGAGTCATCATTGATGTGCCTTCAAGGAGTATATGATGCTTGTTTAAATTCAAAAAAGGTTGAAACTTGAGGCAAAAAGAAGAATAAATGCAGCAACATCTAAGTTAATGGCTGCAAGGGTGGACCTATAGACTAAGTGACGGGTTCACATGAACTCGCTGACTTTCGCTTTTTTAATAAAGAATATACAAAATAAATTAGATGAACCCATAGATAAGTATCAGGTGAACCCATATACAAATGTAGGACTTGGTTCTAGCGGTTATAACTTTGTGTTTTTTACTTTGCTAGCTTGAATCTATTCCTTACCATATTTTATGTAGTTTTTTTTTTTTTTGTAAAGTTACGAAATGCAACAAGGTGGTTGACACCTAACTAGGTGCATTCATGCACCACCATGATCAACAATTAAATGGGCTTGACCCAAAACTGGTCTGAAACCAATTAGCACTAAACATAAAGAATCTGACAGTTTTAAGGTGTGGAAATTTGGTGTAGTGATGAACAAATAACTTTGTTACGAATGAACAAATAACTACATCTATAAAGCCGTATCCTTGTGGTGTGGTGGTAAAGGTTTAGGGTTTTAAATGGAAGGTTGAAAGTTCAAGCCTCATAAGAGGCAAAAAAAAACAAAAAAAACAAAAAAAAAACAAAAAAAAAACGAATATTGAAAAGGGGTGTAAAAAATGGTGTCAAAAGGGTGTAAAAAATGGGGAAAGAAATTAGCCGTTAAAAAAAACTGCATCTATAAACATACTAAATTCATAATCACACGTGATTGTGGAGTCTTAATGAAATAGGTGTCTTAAGAACCTGTTATTTTTTAGACGCTTTTATCTAATAAAATGTCATAGCTATAAATGAAGGATAGAGATCACATTTCATATAGAATGTCATATAAAGTTACCACATAACAAAACTAATCAGCGTGACTTATGTCCTTCACTGGGATATTATGGTTATGATGATAATGTGACACTATACCGAAAATATTAGTCCTATAAACTTGCGAACAGGGGCGAAGTATCAATGGGGCCAGGGATGCCCCGGCCCCCTCTGTTTTTTGGCGTAGTGGTGGAAGTTTGCGTTTTTCATAGGTAAATTAAGTGTGGGTTGAGTCCGGCACCCACCGATTTGATCTTTCGGCCCATACCGATCAGAAAAAATTAAGTCCGGCCCCCGCCGATGTGAACTTCAAGCTTCGCCACTGCTTGCGAATGAGCAAACCAATAGATGTACCTCACAATTTATCACGAAAAAATTAATAACCTAATGGAAAACCATTACTACTACGTAATACAATTTTTTTAAACGAAAAATGTTGCACCCACCAATAATTCTATATTACATCTTAGAAGCTAAAAAATGTCAATTCTCCAAAAACTTTTAAATTTAAGGGGGTTGCAACTTATAATGCTTGAGGTACAACCATTGTTGCATAACTAAATAAAAGGCCCTAAATGCTTCAAATGGCATCAAAGTATGTATCGTACAACCAGATATCCACTGCTTCATATGATTCTGTTGGGAAGAGCCCTCTGTCGTAAAGAGATTTGCCTGAGATTTGGCCTAAATGGTTCAGCATCACTTTAGAGAACATGCATACGAAAGAAGAAGGTGTTCCCTTCTTCCTTTTGTCCCTTATGAAAGTTGAATCACTAAGTAGGAAGAGGTGTCCTTTAGTCCTGCAAGAAATCCCCCCAGAACCCAATAAAATGGTTTGGCAATTCAAATGGGCAGGAAATTCGTATCTCAAAATGAGTTTGAATCACAAAATGGAGTATAAGAACTCAAACTGATAATTTCTTTTTTATAATGAAAATGCCAACTAAGGCCATTTTAGACTCGAGGTGCTATATTATGTATGTATCTTTAGGCTAAATTCCTTAATGTATGAACAACAACAACAACAACCGTACCCAGGAAATCCCACTAATAGCGACGCTATTCGTAGGGTCTGGGGAGGGTAGGATGTAGGCAAACCTTACCCCTATCTTTAGAGATAGAGAGGCTGCTTCCAGAGAGACCCCCGGCTCGACAAAAACAAAATGCACACTGTATATTAATGAATAATTAGGCAATCACTAAACACTAAAAAAAACAAAAAAATAAAATATAATAAAATAGTGGATGTATAACATGATACAACATACAGATATATTTATATATATATATAATACATGCATAGAGGCCAACCCTAAATCCTAAGTAATCTTAAATCCTAAAAATCTTTAACTTTAATCCTACGTCTCCACGAATTCCTATCTTGGACCATATCCTCTGAGAGGTGCAATTCTAACAAATCTTGTCTAATCCGATCGACCCAAGTCAATTTGGGTCTGCCTCTACTCCTCCTCCCCTCCACCGTGAGGTGTTCCACTCTTCTGACTGGGGCTGTCGTATGTCTCCGTTTCACATGACCAAACCATCTTAATCTTCCCTCCTTTATCTTATCTGCTATGTTAGCCACTTCTAACCTCTTCCTAAGAACCTCATTTCTAATCCGATCTAACCTAGTGTGACCACACATCCACCTCAACATTCTCATCTCCGCCACTTCCATCTTTCGTAACTGTGTCTTTTTGATGGCCCAACAGTCTGTCCCATAAATCATAGCAGGTCGGACTGCAACCCTATAAAATTTTCCCTTTAGTTTAGTTGGGAACCTCTTATCGCACAGAACTCCAGATGCTGCTCTCCACTTACACCATCCAGCCTGAATACGATGTGCGACGTCACTATCAATCTCTCCGTCCCTTTGGACGAACGATCCTAAGTACTTAAACTTAGTTACTTGCGGGACCACATGACCCTCAATGGTGATCTGGGAGCGATCTTCGTAGTTTGTCCCGCTGAAATCGCAGTGCATGTACTCCGTCTTAGAGCGACTAAAGGGTAATGTATGAACAAAAGTCTGTCCTGCAAAGGGTAATTTCATAGGTTCACTTGACCTGCAAAGGTTTTTGTGTTAGTTTACATATATATCGTTGTTGGAGATACATGAAGCTTTTACAATGTTTAGTGTGAGACACTTAACAATAAGAATTTGTTACAGTTTTCAAGGGTATTCAAAAATGCAAAAGGTGTTTTTTTAAAAAGTTAAAGGTCGGCAAACCGAAAACATACAGGATTTTGAAAGGTTATGGTTGAAGATTTAGGATTTTAGATCTATTAGCAGACAATGATGATGTATATTGTTGATGCTAAATTTAGTCGTCTTGTACATCTAGATCAAATTATGTTCAAAGACAACCTAAATATAAGTTTCTGGATTAAATTGTGTTTGGTTTCTAAAACAATTTGATAAGCAATCTTACATACCATATACCTAAATATAACATAGCATTGTTCATAGAAATTGTGATTTGATGACGTGGGTCCTAAAACGACCACGTCTAAAAACCCTTGTCAAGAAAATAAAGCAAAGTAAAAAAGATATTAAGGTTTGTAGAGCTTCTTGGAGCTGAAACGCTAACACAAGGCAGCATGGCTGCCATACGGTAGCTGTGCAGCAGAAAGTGAACAGTAAAAGTATTGGAAATATAAAAAGGTGCTTTAGCTTTTCACTATTGGCATAAAACAAAACATCACACAGCTCTATGCCCACCTAGGAAATAGTAAAAGCTGAATATGCACCAAAAAGGTAAAGTCTCACTGCAGGCAGCTGAAAGAGAGTCAACCATGGCCAGGTATAGTAAGGATGCTACCCTAAGGGAGCTCCTGGGCAGATTTCTGTTGCCTATATAAGGAGACCCTTGGGTTTGCATTCTACACACATTCTTCACTACTTCTCTTACTCTTATATTCTCTACATTATTAACTCCAAAAGAATACATACTTATTCTCACGCCGGAGTCCAAACGCAGGAGACCCCCTCCTGCGTTAAGACTAACGGTGTCTGTTACCTTGTGCAGGTCCATTCCAGGAGCCGGAGGACCCCCTAAATCATAACTTAAACCTAATATACCACTAACCTTCTAACCTAGACATCTCCCAACCTAATCACGGTCAATTTTCTTGTTGTAGCAACATGATTATTGTTTTAAAACAGTTTGCATATTAATGTTCCCAACACTAATGCGACAATAGTCATTACATGATCTCCCCTATTGCAAATGAATATAATTAATGGTCATGAATGTTATATACCATACTAATTCGTCACTAAAGTGAATTTTGCTATTCCTGAGAAAATTAAAAGACGTACTATAAAATATGTCGACATACAACATCTCGCGGAAGGACTTACAAACGAGTATCGCGCTGTAAATTGTTGTTGCCGCCGCCGCATCGCGCGGGTTTCCTACTAGTATATATATATATATATATATATATATATATATATATATATATATATATATATATAGGATTTGGATCATTTGAGAACCACTATTTAGGGAGAGAACCAAAGAACCAAGTGTGAACACAAAAACCCCTCCACCAAAAAATAAAAAAAAAATAATAAAAAAATTATATAACCTAAAAAATAAAAAAATAAAAAAAGTAAAAACACCAAAATGTTTTTTTAGTGTTAATCTTTCTGAAAAAAAAATAAAAAAAATACAAAAAAATAAAAAAAAACAAAAAAATGGCCTTTTTTACGTCATAATTACGTCATATACCGTATGCACATGTGCATTTCACTATTAGAGCACACTTTTGAATAAATTATCAATTACCATAATGAAATGATCATTTAAATGGACGTGATATGATATATAAGGTGGAAAAAAATTTATTCAATGATCTTTAAATAAACGCGAAGTGCATTTCACTATTATAGTTTGGTTTTTTTTTTCATGGGTTTAGCTTTAGGGTTTAGTTTTTAGGTATGATGGGAATGGGGTTAGGTTTTTTGGGGTTGTTGGTGAATAAACTTAAAAAAAACCCCTATATAAAACTATAAAATAAGATAATTGTACTACATGCACATGTGCATTTCACTATTATAGTTAAGTTTTTTAATGGGTTTAGCTTTAGGGTTTAGTTTTTTGGTATGGTGGAAGAGGGGGTATCTTTTTGGGGGGATGGGATGGAGCGTTTTGGTTTTTGGGGGGTGTGGGGTTAGCTGCACATGTGCATTTCACAATTGGGGGGGGGGGGGGGGGGGGGGGGGGGTGGGGCGGTGTGGGGGGGATGGGGGGTTTAGGTTTTTAGGGAGTGAGGTGGGTGGGTTTAGGTTTTTAGGGGGTGAAGGTGGGATTTTAGGTTTTTTTTGTTTGTGTTGACAATGGTTCTCTGGTTCTCTCCCTAAAGTTGGTTCTCGTATGATCCCTACCCTATATATATAAACCAAGTGCTGTTAGCATTAGCACTTTGGTAAGACAACAGCTGTTTGCATCAGACCTTTGGCAACAGTTGTATGCCACCAGATGTTTGCCACGTCTGCTCTCAAAAGCAGAGTTTTGGCCACATCAGCGGTTTCACCAGAGCCTATAAAAACCCTGTTTTACCACAACAGTTGTTACACTGTCTCATTGTATTCAAAATACTGAAACCTCCTTTTTCAATTTCAAACCCTTACTCCAATTCCTCTCATCCTCACACTCGAAATCCATTTACAATGGATCTTCAAGCCAAAGCCACTCACAATTATCTCCCATATCTGGTCAAAACAGATGAAAACGTTCCATTCCATACCATCATTGACATCATCCTCAATTCCAAATACCTGACAATCCTAACTGCTGATACTCCCATCTATCTCGATACCCTCCAAGAATTTTGGTTAAACGCTGAGTTTCTTCTTCAAGACAAAAAGCCTACAACCATAATCTCAAAAATTGGAGAGACAAATGTCGCCATTACCCCCGAACTGATATCCACAACCTTCTCACTGAATGACCTGTCAGGTAGCGACTCTTTCCCTAAGGCTGAACTTCACACAGAGTTTCAGGAAAGAGGCTATGATGCACAAATGACTGGGTCAACTCTGTTCAAAAAGTTTTTCCCACCAGTTATGTAATTTTTCTTTCATGCCCCCCTTCTCTGTGTCTCTTCTAAGTCCACTTCCTTTAATGAAATCCCATTAAGGATTCAGTACTTGGATATGCTATGTTGTCAGACTCTGACTTCAGTTTATCCCAGGGCCTGTTTATGGACTTAGTATCAAATGTGAAGGTCATAAAGTCTGGGTCAAATAATGCTTTTCTGATTTACCCAAGAATTTTGAATGTAATACTTCAAAAGGTTTTACCAGAAAAAGATTTTAAAAAGGGTGAGTCTTTCAATATGAAAAGTCTAACTGATGAAACTTTCACAAGAATGCTGGGTTCAACCACCCAAGATAAAGTATCAAAAGTGTCAAAAGTTTCTAAAACACAAACAAAGAGGACTAAGACAACAACTGTTGTCCAAACCTCTGGTATTGAGCCAACTGCTCCTGGTGATCATGGCACTACATCCAGTGCTGTGAAACCCACACCAGCCACCTCCAAAAGAAAACGTCCATCCACAAAAACCACCACTAAATCTAAAAAAGGGCCTCTGGAAGATGAGATACCAGAGGAAAACCCTGTTGCAACACAAAAGCAACAAGAAACCACTGTTGTTACTTCCTCACAACAGATGGATATATCTCAACCTGAGCAAACTCCTCATGAATCCTCACAAAAGGATCATGTTGTAAGCCAAAGGGAATCCCATCATGATACATATGAGTCACTTGACCATATGATTATCAGCCCTTCTCCCAGGGCTACTTCTCTTTTCACTCCTCAACCCTCACCATCACATGTCCTTCCAACTATGCAACCACTGTTTGAGGCTATTGACAAAACTCAGGACAATCCCAGTTCCTCTCCTTCACCCATTAATGAGAGTATACTTCAACAAGTGACTGGGCCTGAGGAAAATCAATCATCTATCCCACAAGCAGAGAAGGTTACACCCCTAGAGTTGAATGAAACTCTAGGTGAGTTTTCAAGTGAAGCGGCCACTACTAATGTAGAGACCATTGTCTTACAACAGGACAGTGGTTACATAGCTAAGACTTCCTTGAAGGCAACAACTGATGAGGCTACTATAGTGTCCCCAAAATCAGTTGGAAGTCCCCAGAACCAAGACAAAGGGGCATCTGGTTCTCATCCTTTAGACTCACCTCCTAGGACTGCACCAGATACAACTACCACTGGTAGGAACCCAGATGATCCTATTAACATAGGTGATGGGTTAAAATACCAAGAATTGACGGCCAAAGTACAATCCATAGAAACCTCTGTTCCTGATATCAAATCAGATATCAAGACAATATTGGATCCTTGGCTACTCTTACCCAGAGTCAACCATCCACAAAAGATATTGCTAGTGAGCTATGGAAATATGTTTCCCCCATCATCATAGCTGACAGAAAACTAGCAGATCAGACACATGAAACATACATGGCACAAATCAGAACTATGGTGGATGCTAGGTACAAAGATACCCAAGCTGACATTAAAGCCATTAAAGATCACTTGCTGAAGACCACTGGCTATGCCCCTACCACAATTCTCAGAGATGAAGATGATGATGAATTCACTGCTGATGATGCCAAAAAGGGGGAGAGTGACATGGATAGATTGCCAAAGCTAGATCCCTTTGGTTGTCCACCCTCACAAAAGGGAAAATCAAAAGCTACCAACAAACCAGGGTCTACCCAAACAATACCACAACAACAACAACCAAATGTTCAAACCTCTGCTGATACTGAAACTGTCAAAACCAGCAAAGCAAAGGAAGTTGATACCTCTGCTAATGTCAATACTGAAAAGGTTGCTGAAGAGAAGAAAAGAGGGTTGATACTTTGGAAGTCAAGGCAGAGGCTTTGGTGCAAAGAAAGAAAGAACAACAACAAGAAGTTGAGGATGTGGGTTCCTCTAAAAGGGAGAAAATGCCTGCCAAACATGTCAGACAACCACCATCCAAACTTGCTGCTAAAACCACTGCTGCTAAAACAACTGCCACCAAAACCACTGATGCCACCAAAACCACTGATGCCACCAAAACCACTGATACCACCACAACATCTGAACCTACCACTACAACCACCAAACCAACCACTAAACCTACTACCACAACCACCAATACACCACTTACAACCACTTTACCACCTAAATCCCAAACATCTGCTAGTTCTACAAAAGTGCCAACAGATGTTAACATAACCACTGCTGCAACACCACCATCACAAAAAATCTTGTACAAATGGAAGAGAAAATCTACCTTTGTGGTACAGGATGAAAACATACAAACATCACCACCTTCTACTTCAACCACCCAACCTACACTCATATCAGCCATTCCACTTTCATCATTCTCACCACACACTTCACAATTTACATCTCATAGACCACCACCATCCATCACACCATTGGTTGTTCAGTATCCTCTTGAGCTTGATCTACTTAAGGGGGAAATGCAATCCTTCTACAATACTGAACAGACATCTGAAAGATCTTTCCCATCTCTTCCAAATTTTCCTGTTCCCTTAAACCTAGATGAATATCTTAAATACAAAACTGAACAGGTAGATTCCATCATCAAAGAGAGATGTAAAGGGAAAGATGACATGACTGCTCAGGGCATCCATTCAGCAAAACTTAGCAAATTGAGAAGGATTGAAGATTTTTGCTAAGACCCTGAGCAACTCCATGTCAACCATGCCTCTCAGCAGTGATATGGAAAGGATGGTTAGGGAATCTCTTCTAGAACAAATCTTGTCAACCATGCCTTACAAAGAAAATAAGAAACAATTTCCAGGCTGGACCACCATTTAGGGAGAGAACCAAGAAACCATTGTCAACACAAACAAAAAAAAACCTAAAAACCCACCTCCACCCCCTAAAAACCTAAACCCACTCACCTCACTCCCTAAAAACCTAAACCCCCCATCCCCCACACCGCCCCAACCCCCCCCCCCCCAAATTGTGAAATGCACATGTGCAGCTAACCCCACACCCCCAAAAAAACCAAAACGCTTCATCCCATCCCCCCCCCCCCAAAAAAAAAAATTACCCCCCTCTTTCACCATACCCAAAAACTAAACCCTAAAGCTAAACCCATTAAAAAACTTAACTATAATAGTGAAATGCACATGTGCATGTAGTACAATTATCTTATTTTATAATTTTATATAGGGGTTTTTTTTTAAGTTTATTCACCAACAACCCCAAAAAACCTAACCCCATTCCCACCATACCTAAAAACTAAACCCTAAAGCTAAACCCATGAAAAAAAGCCTAACTATAATAGTGAAATGCACTTCGCGTTTATTTAAAGATCATTGAATAAATTTTTTTCCACCTTATATATCATATCACGTCCATTTAATGATCATTTCATTATGGCAATTGATAATTTATTCAAAAGTGTGCTCTAATAGTGAAATGCACATGTGCATACGGTATATGTATGTATATATATAACAGCAAAATGCACATGTGCATAAGACCTGACGTAATTATGACGTAAAAAATGCCATTTTTTTGTTTTTTTTTATTTTTTTTGTATTTTTTTTATTTTTTTTCAGAAAGATTAACACTAAAAAAACATTTTGGTGTTTTTACTTTTTTTATTTTTTTTATTTTTTGGTGGAGGGGTTTTTGTGTTTACACTTGGTTCTTTGGTTCTCTCACTAAATGGTGGTTCTCAAATGATCCAAATCCTATATATATATATATATATATATATATATATATATATATATATATATATATATATATATATATATATATATATAGGGGAGGGTTATCTTGAGAACGCTAAATATTGTGAGAACCGTGAGAACAAGTAAAAAAATCAATAAAAATCAAAATTTTTTAATACAAACCTCATTACAATCAAAATACAACATTAATAAATGAATGTTCTTTCCAAATAATTCATCTTTTCTTGCAAAACCACTTTCAAATTAACTTTTTACACATGTGTAAATGAAACAGTTTACACATGTATAAACAGTAAATTTACACATGTGTAAAAACAAATTATTTTCGTATACGTTTGAATTTTTACGCGTAAATTGTGTTTTTGAGATTGTATTTTAGTAATAAAGACAAGTGTAAAAAGATATTTGGAATTTGAATGGTTTTAGATGCCGTTCTCACGGTTCGCACGAAATATAGGTGTTCTCAAATTAACTTTCCCCTATATATATATAGGGGAAAGTTAATTTGAGAACACCTATATTTCGTGCGAACCGTGAGAACGGCATCTAAAACCATTCAAATTCCAAATATCTTTTTACACTTGTCTTTATTACTAAAATACAATCTCAAAAACACAATTTACGCGTAAAAATTCAAACGTATACGAAAATAATTTGTTTTTACACATGTGTAAATTTACTGTTTATACATGTGTAAACTGTTTCATTTACACATGTGTAAAAAGTTAATTTGAAAGTGTTTTTGCAAGAAAAGATGAATTATTTGGAAAGAAAATTCATTTATTAATGTTGTATTTTGATTATAATGAGGTTTGTATTAAAAAAATTTGATTTTGATTGATTTTTTTACTTGTTCTCACGGTTCTCACAATATTTAGCGTTCTCAAGATAACCCTCCCCTATATATATATATATATGTATGTATGAGGGTGTGCTGGATAAGGCTCAATACTCACACGTAAGGGTAGGGGCTATTAAGGAATCGGGAACACCTTAGGCTGTCCTGTTGACTACCAAAAACTTCCCTAATCTCCCGCAAAGTCGTTGGGCAGACTCAAAGGCTTTGAAAATGTTTTTGTTTCCAAAAACTCCTTTTTTTTACATTGCCTTTTTAGTTATAGTTTGCTTACTGCTTTGAGCTGTTTTTAAATTTTATTAAAATTTTAAACACCTCACACTTAATTATTTTACACAATTTTAAATTAATGATAGTAATATATGTGTGTGCAAAAAAAAAGTGGGCGAGTCAAAAGGAAAAAGTACCTCCCCTTTTTGTCCTCCAACAGTCCACGTGTGGTTGATCCCCGCAGCTGCCTCGACATGAGTGCGTCCTTGAGAGAAACCACTTGGCATGAACTTCAATAATTTATTAGTAACGAAAATAAAATAAAAATAAAAACAAGCTATTGATCCTAATGCCGAGAGGGCATACCTGGGTGATAGAAAGTATCAAGAGTGAACGACCATACCTGATGGTTCTTGACTGACTCGTCTACGGTATGCACCAACCTCTCAACTTATTCATCCTAATCTACTTAATCCGGGCTGCCTCAACGGTAGCGCCACGTTTCAAGTCTTTGGCTAGACAAAACGTGTGATGCTTAGTCTGCTTCCTTCCGTGCCTCTGGGGCATTGATGGTGTTCTTCTTTCATCTGTTCCTTCTTTTCCATCCCGTCCCCTAATGATTGTCCCAGTGTTCATCTATCCAATTGGTGTTGTCAAGCCCTACTGCTGATTCCTCTGGTGGTGCTACTGTTGTGCCTTTGGCTTTCTTCAACTAATAGTCGAGTTGTCTGTCAATAAAGTAGGCCACGTCAAATGGATCTCCAGGCGCGTATTCTCTTCCACCGACTGTGTAGTGCAACATGTTATTCCCAAACTGAAGTGTAAGAATCCCCTCACTCATATCTATAGTAGCTCGGGCAGTAGCTAAGAACGGCCGACCGAGAATAATAGGAACATTACTCCCGCCCATGTTGAGGATGATGAAGTCGACGGGAAAGACGAATTTTCTTATCTTGATAAGCAGGCTTCTTTATGGTGCCATCCGCCAACTCGATCATAGCGGTCAACGGTCGCGGGTCGCCCAAATTGAGTTGTTTGTAGATATAAGTGGGCATAACATTCACACTCGCACCAAGATCTACTAAGGCATAATTCGTAGGCAAATTGCCTATAGAGCACGGTAAAGAAAACTTCCCTGGATCAGTCAGATTTAGAGAAAGATGTTGCTGGAGCAGTGCAGCGCACTCTAGTGCGTTTCCCTTGACTGCCGCCTCTAGATTTCTTTTGTTGCTCAAGAAGTTTTTTAGGAATATTTGAGTACTTGGGCATTTTCTGAATGACTTCTATAAAAGGCAAGTTGACATGGATCTGACTTAGGAGTTTGGTGAATTTCTGGTACTGCTCATCCGTCTTTTGCTTCATCAATCGTCCGGGATAAGGTATGTTAGGCCAATATTCCCTCCGTACCATCTTTGATGGTGGTTCTGGTGGTGGAGTAACTGGAGGACTCTGATTGATCGCTGGGCCATTATTAACCGGCATTGGTGAACTGGCGGTCGAGTTTTCTAGTGCGGTGATATTGGGAATGGTTATGGTTAGAGTGGGTTTGTTTGTGAGTGGGATGGGTGGTGTAACTTCTTCACTGGCAGTTACCGTGGGCTCAAGATAAACGCGACTGCTTCGAAGAGTTATGGCACTAATATTGGCTTTTGGGTTAGTTTCAGTGTTGCTTGGAAGGCTTCCAACGGGTCTTTCTACGAGAGATTTGGTCATTACGCTCAGTTGTACCTCCAGGTTTCTGATGGTGGACCCAATTCCTTGAAGCCTCTTATCGGTGTTGTTGAACTTCTCATCCATTCGTGCTGCTGATCGTGCTTGAAGCTTTGCGACTCTTTCATCTACGGACGGGTAACCGTTGTTTGGAGGGCATTTCTGGTTATTCTATTGACTAAATCCAGGTGGTTACATCGTGTTGTTGTTGTTTTTCCACCCGAAATTTGGATGATCACGCCAGCCAGGATTATAAGTATTACTGTATGGATGGTTTGGCAGGAGGTTTGTACCAATGAAGTCAACTTGTTCAACGGTGGCATGAAGAAGACTCCCATCTTGCGGCTGCAAGTCTGTTGAGGTGATGGCATTGTCTTGTGCTTTGCTCAACTGGTTGAGGCGAGTTGATTGCGCCTCAATTTGAGCTTGCAAAGAAGTGGTGGAATCGACTTGATAGAGGCCGGTCTTTGATGGACGACTTCGAGGTTTGTACCACTGATAACTGTTAATTGCAATTTCTTCGATGAGATCGTAAGCTTCCTGCGGTTTCTTGTTCCCAAAAATACCTCATGTGGTTGCATCTAGCGTCTGCCTTGCTTGATTCGTCAGCCCATTCTAGAAGGATGAAACTTGTAACCAAATTTCAAGACCATGGGGTGGGCATTTCCTCACAATATCTTTGAATCTCTCCCAGGCCCCATAGAGTGACTCTCCCTCTTCTTGATAAAAGGTGGTGATGTCATTTCTTAACTTTCCGGTTTTGGCTAGGAGTAAATATTTAGAGAGAAACTTTTGGGCAAGGTCAGTCCAGGTGGTAATGGAACCTGCGGGTTGTGAGTTTAGCCATGCTTTGGCACGATCCTTTAGTGAAAAAGGAAACATGCGAAGTCGAATAGTGTCAGTGGAGACGTTTTGCAACTTGAAAGTGTCACAAATTTCGAGTAAATTTGCGATATGAGCATGGGGGTCTTCATCGGGTAGATCATGAAAAGTGCATTTTTGTTGTATCATGTGGATGACATGTGACTTAATTTCAAATGGTCGGCCTCAAAGGTGGGTCTAGCGATGCTAGGGCCTAGGGCATTGATGGAAGGTCTAGCAAAATCAGAGATGGTTCTATCAACTTGTGCCATTTTTAATTTTTGTTCTTTTCTTCTAGCTCTAAAATATCTTTCGGGTTCTTCAAGAGGAGGTGTAAGAATTTGCGAGGGACGCAAGTTTATACATTATTTGAGAACCTTTCAGATAAGACTTTTTATAAAAACACTAAAAAAAGAAAAATGAGTAATTTTAAGAAAACCTTTCTCTAAAACAGTCGTGTCCCCGGCAACGGCACCAAAAACTTGGTGTGTGTGGGTATTTCAATAAAACATAACTTCTTTTCAAAAAGGGGCAAGTCCCGAGGGAAGTGCCAAAAGTTTTGGTGAAAAGGTGAGTAAGTTAGAAAACAATAAGACACTTGCAAGTTTTAAATTTATAACTTAAAACTATAGTTGCTCAACGTTCTAAACCCTACACAATAGGCAAGCGCACCTATCGTGTATAGTATAGAAATGTGCAAGTATCAAGTATCGAATCCGTGGACACGATTTTTACTACTCAGCTTCCTAAAAGTACTAAAAAGACCTTTTTAAACTGCGTGAAGAAAAAGTAAAGTAAAATGAGAGATGTAGACTTTTAAGAAAAATCAATGACAAAACAATGATGTTTCTTCGGGATCAGATGGAACCTGGTATGATGATAGTTTTCTTTATTTTAAGTGGTGTGTTCGAGTTGTGCAACTTTTGCTTAAATTAGAATTGCTACTGCATTTTCTAGAGGTGACTTCTCTGGATCAGTCAGCTTTGGACGAAGATGTTGTTGGAGCAATGCAGCGCACTCTAGTGCGTTTCGCTTGACTTCCGCCTCGAGATTTGTTTTGTTGCTCAAGAAGTTTTTCAGAAATTTTGAGTACTTGGTGATCGCGTGTCGAGTGCTAATCAAAAACTATTTTAAAAACAACTCCTTAGCTACAAGGACTGCAGTATAGGGAGTAGGGTTGTCGAACCACGAGGAGTATGTGGTTAGTGTTAATAGCAATTTTTAACTATAATAATAGAAAAAACTAATAAAATTATGAAGATTAAATTAAAGTGCTGCTTTGCTTGCAAGAAAAGATTGATTAAAGTTTGATTAAAAACAATAATATAAAGAAAACGGTCACTCCGGGTTTCTGATTCGGTAATTTTAAAGCAACTCCGTAATTAACCTAGCTAGGGAATCACATAGACATGATCCTGTTTAAATTGTTCAACCCAATTCAATTATCTTAACACTAAATACAAAATCAAATTATTCCTAGTGCAAGAAAACCAAGAAACGATGATATGTTGTATCAATGCAAAGAAACCAAATTGTCTAGATCAGTCAAACATACAATTGAATCCAAAAGAACTTTAAGATGTTCACAAAATTCAATCCAAACACTAGGTATAAAACAGAGTAAAACTAATAAAATAAGTGAATCATTCACCCGGAGAGAACCGCGAAAAGACTAGCCTTGCATCTTCAGATTTTAGCTTCCTCTCTATTTTCTTCCTCTTGTGCGATGCCTCTTCTGTGCTCTTGATCGACCTCCCAGCTTATGTCGTAATACCCTTTTTTTATTAACTGTCTCCACCGACTTTTTTTTTGCATGGTTGGCCCTAAAAGATTTAATTAGCCAATTCTATTTTATTTCATTCACTTGGCCCACCGATTCCTTTCAGCCCAATCATCTAGTTGAAAAATTCCATCCTCCAAACTCCAACGTTTGTTGTTGCTGTTTCTTTTAATTCTAACACAATGATAGTAAGAATAAATTTAGTCCAAGTAGATTAATAAAGCCACTAGGTTTACATGATTTATTTTTTTCTTAACACTATCATTCCATTACTTTTAAACAAAATCGATAATATATATCTTTCAATCTAAGTTAATCGTGTTGCCAACATTTGATTTACATTCTATTATTATCGGCTTAATTCGTTTAAATATAAATCCTATATCTTTTTTTAGCACGTAAGGACCTGCAACACGACCAACTACCAAGTGTAATATAAAACTAATTAAAACATAATATAGTTACTAAAATATATACAAAAACTATCCAATAACTTGATGCGTTTAAGAACACATCACACCCCACACTTATCTTTTTTCGTCTCGAAAAACTTATATATATACTCTGCTCAAAACATTATCACAGGCTAGCACCCCAGTCGCCCTATCATACCTTAGCTAAGGTCCAGAGTCATACCCCATTTACAGATCAGCATTAGATGTGTTAATTCAGCAAGTCAAATTGATTTCCATTTAAAAATAGAATTAACCCGACTAAACCTAACATGCTTCCGGTTTTTATTTTCATGCAACACACCCCTCACAATTTTTCACTCCACTCGGTTTAATATCTGGACTAGCATGTAATGCGCTAGTATGATTCACTCAAAAACCAAGTATGTAACTCTGTTATCATAGGCTTGTATAACAATCAAACCTCAACTGTAGACAATGCACATATCTAAAGGACTTACGGGTTTTGGGCTTAGGGTAAAGGTAGTGAACGTTTTGGCTAAAAGTGGCTAAAATAAAAATGGTGAAACAACTTGAATGACAATCCTTATTCACTAAGCACCATAATACAATAATCACACAACTTTGGGCATATTTGACCCATAACATATATACTTCTATTTTTTTCTTTTTCTTTTTTTTTTCACTTTTTTTTTCTTTTCATATATATTTTTTCTTTCGCTTTTTTTTCACAACTTGACATACTCGAACACTTGAACATAAACATAAAACACAATGGATGTCATCAATTTTCTTAACAACGATTAACGGGTAGATTTGGGTGACTTTATAGGTTTAACAAACGAAAGGGTATAGGCTCAACATTGGCTACTAAGGGTAATATTTTGGTTAAACGGGTGAACACATAACAAATAAGTGGGTATAAAAAGAAAAGGGAAATCCTAAATTGCCTTTGTCATGTACGTGCATATCTAGTCTACAACCTCAGCATGTATCAAATCACACAAGTTCTGCAACAGAGAAACATTTGGCCTACTCTCAACAAATGAAATATATATATATGAATCAATCTATCATCTAGTAGGCTCAAGATCTCACAAAAGTTGGGAAATGGGTTACCGATGTGTGCATGCATTTATTACCAATAGCTTGTTAAACACAGTCAGGGAATTCTAACTTTTTTTTCTTAAAAACACCTGCTGAAAACGGTTCATATTACTTTTCCACAAATTAGACCATGATTAAGGACCTACTGCCAAAACAATAAAGAAACACTGGTACGTACTGAAAGAGTTGCTTTATGTCTGATTAGAATGCTTTTTAAGAACAATTTTCAAGACATTTTCATTTTTTTTTTTTTGACTCAAGAATAAATAAAAACGAAGTTTCCCCACCCCCACACTTGAACGACACATTGTCCTCAATGTAAGATAGGGAATAAAATAAAACAAAAATAAAAACAAATAAATATATAACAACAATAAAAAGGAACAGACTCCCCTGGATATAGGCAGTGTGCGTATGAGTCTCTGGAGTTCCTCCCAATCGAACCGTATAGCATTTCATTCGCGGCCGATAAACAAACCTGAAACTAAGAAACAGGAAAAACAAAACAAACAAACTGGGATACTTGCAAACATTAGTGATTTCCGTTCGTCCCTGCCCGAATGGAGATTGAGTACGGGCGGGGCGATATATTCTTACAATCAAAATCATAACAAGTAATCCCATGACTCTAACAAAAATAAAACTGACCCAAACACACTCAAAATAAAAAATAAAAATAAAAATAAATAAAACAACTAAATATACAAAATATACAACAATCATACCTGATCTTTGTTCATGGTGGTCTCAAAGAACATTTGCCTATCGAATTCCCAATGTATGTTCGGTAGTTGACATGTCGAATCTTTATCTTCTTTCTTATCTTTGACATGTCTGCAGGATCATTGCTGGGCCACTTGACTATACTTTGTCCAAGGTCTTCAATGCTCACCTTCCTCTTTTGCCCACTCAAGCCATCATCTTCAACTTTGTCTATTTTCCTCATAAATATGGGAGGAAGGTTAGGATACACCAAGGTTACCCGGTTCACAGGTTCTTCAGCAGGTGTGTCTACAAGTGGTTGTACGCACGAAGTCACGTCTACTTTAAGGCTTGTAGCTTACTCTTCTAAGGCTTCCTCCATCATTACCTGGTCCACATGTGCCTTTTCAACAACTTTTTCAGCCACATCAACATTAACCACATCCGGTTCAACTGTCAAATCTTCAAGTTCCAAATTTTCTGCTAGTTGACCAACTTGCTTAAACAATGCCTTAACGTTGTGGTCCTGAACTTCATTATCCTTCTGAATTCTCTTAAAGTCCTCCGGATCGCCTTTACCTCTTCGTGGACAGCCTTTATGGCCTCTAAGATCTCACTCAGCTGATCATTGCTTCCCTCTTCATTGTTTTGTTCCTGCTGATAACCGTAGTCAACACTTTGGCCTCCATGAACAATCGGATCAGTATTCATGTAGTAATTTGCAGTTTGTTCCCTAGAGTGATAGATGTTTGGCTTGTAGTATCTTTGCTGACAGTTCTGATATTGTGGCCAATAATAAGAGGATGATAAGTATGAGTCTTCATCTTTTTCTAGCCCAAAGATAATACGATCTTTTCGTGCATTATATGCTGCAACTCTCTGACGGGCAATTGGACAATCCTGCATCACATGATATGGGCTCTCGCAACACCCACATGCATCATAATCCACCCAGTTCATCCTGAATTCAATTTTCCTGCAAAACTAACATACCCAGCGTAATACTGAACAAAATAGAGAAAAATACAGGACAAGAATTTTTTTTTTTTTTTGGTTTTTTTAATTAAAAAAAATAATAATAAAGCCAAAAACACTAAGCGCACGAACTCCCCAGCAACGGCGCCATTTTGATCGCGTGTCGAGTGCTAATCAAAAACTATTTTAAAAACAACTCCTTAGCTACAAGGACTGCAGTATAGGGAGTAGGGTTGTCGAACCACGAGGAGTATGTGGTTAGTGTTAATAGCAATTTTTAACTATAATAATAGAAAAAACTAATAAAATTATGAAGATTAAATTAAAGTGCTGCTTTGCTTGCAAGAAAAGATTGATTAAAGTTTGATTAAAAACAATAATATAAAGAAAACGGTCACTCCGGGTTTCTGATTCGGTAATTTTAAAGCAACTCCGTAATTAACCTAGCTAGGGAATCACATAAACATGATCCTGTTTAAATTGTTCAACCAAATTCAATTATCTTAACAATAAATACAAAATCAAATTATTCCTAGTGCAAGAAAACCAAGAAACGATGATATGTTGTATCAATGCAAAGAAACCAAATTGTCTAGATCAGTCAAACATACAATTGAATCCAAAAGAACTTTAAGATGTTCACAAAATTCAATCCAAACACTAGGTATAAAACAGAGTAAAACTAATAAAATAAGTGAATCATTCACCCGGAGAGAACCGCGAAAAGACTAGCCTTGCATCTTCAGATTTTAGCTTCCTCTCTATTTTCTTCCTCTTGTGCGATGCCTCTTCTGTGCTCTTGATCGACCTCCCAGCTTATGTCGTAATACCCTTTTTTTATTAACTGTCTCCACCGACTTTTTTTTTGCATGGTTGGCCCTAAAAGATTTAATTAGCCCAATTCCTATTTTATTTCATTCACTTGGCCCACCGATTCCTTTCAGCCTAATCATCTAGTTGAAAAATTCCATCCTCCAAACTCCAACGTTTGTTGTTGCTGTTTCTTTTAATTCTAACACAATGATAGTAAGAATAAATTTAGTCCAAGTAGATTAATAAAGCCACTAGGTTTACATGATTTATTTTTTTCTTAACACTATCATTCCATTACTTTTAAACAAAATCGATAATATATATCTTTCAATCTAAGTTAATCGTGTTGCCAACATTTGATTTACATTCTATTATTATCGGCTTAAATCGTTTAAATATAAATCCTATATCTTTTTTTAGCACGTAAGGACCTGCAACACGACCAACTACCAAGTGTAATATAAAACTAATTAAAACATAATATAGTTACTAAAATATATACAAAAACTATCCAATAACTTGATGCGTTTAAGAACACATCACTTGGGCATTTGCTAAATGACTTCTATAAAAGGCAGGTTGACATGGATCTGACTTAGGAGTTTGGTGAATTTCTGGTACTGCTTATCCGTCTTTTGCCTCATCAATCGTTCGGCATAAGGTATGTTAGGCCGATATTCCCTCCGTACTGTCTTTGATGGCGGTTCTGATGGTGGAGTAACTGGAGGACTCTGGTTGATCGATAGGCCTTCATTAACTGGCATTGGTGAACTGGCAGTCAAGTTTTCTGGTGCGGTGATATTGGGAATGGTTATGGTTGGAGTGGGTTCGTTTGCGAGTGGGATGGGTGGTTTAACTTCTTCAATGGAAGGTACCGCGGGCTCAAGATAAACACGGCTGCTTCGAAGAGTTATGGCACTAACATTGGCTTTTGGGTTGGTTTCAGTGTTGCATGGAAGGCTTCCAACGGGTCTTTCTGTAAGAGATTTGGCCATTACGCCCAGTCGGTGTTGTTGAACTTCTCATCCATTCGTGCTGCTGCTCGTGCTTCAAGCTTTGCGAGTCTTTCATCTACGGACGGGTAACCGTTGTTTGGAGGGCACATCACCAAGCATATAGGTTTGGCGATGGGTATGACGAGGAGTTCTACCATTGCCTGAATGGCGGTCGCAATGATGAAGCGGCCCATTATGGCAAGCCCGAAGAAGGAGTATGAGACGGAACTCGCAAAGTTTGAACAAATAGAGTTCCCCATTCTTCAGGTAGTCACGAATTGTAACCGCCACGCGACCCAGCTGGTGCCCTCCGCTATTTCCTAGAAGAATCAGACGGTTGAGTGCGTAGGCCCAGGGGTGGGCAGAGAAAACGGCGACTGGCGACCGTGTGTCCGGGACCCGCCACAATGACGATGACGAAGACCATGGAGATTTTAGCGGATCTGAGTAGGATAGGTCATTGTAATCTTTTTTGTTTGCTTGTAAATATCCAAGGCCTTTAGCTCTTTGTTTTTTGAAATGAAGTGAACTTTCCTGTGTTATTTACTTGTATTTTGAATATGTAGTTTGGTGCTGGATGCTTAGAGAGCCTGCACCTTAAAGACTAATAAATAGGCATGTGTAGCCCATGTATGTACAATAAATTTAAATAAAGCAAGTACGAAGCTGCGTAACGTTCCAAGATCTGGTACTGGTGTGCCATCAAGTTTTTCTAGTGCATGTTCACCCTTCCCCCATACTTCTTGAATTTTGTATGGCCCTTCCCAGTTAGGCGCCAACTTTCCTTGTTGTTCTGTGCTAGATGCTTCGTTGTTGCGGAAGACATAGTCTCCGACGTTGAACTTGCATTCTTTGACGCTCTGATTATAGTAGCGCTCCAGTTGTGTCTTGTACTTTGCTTCTTTGATGGCGACGATCTGATGACGCTCTTCGACTAAGTCAAGGTTTAACCAGAGCTTTTCGTCATTGTTCCTTTGTCTGCCATGAGTACTCGTGCGAAAGGGCAACCAATTTCGGCGGGTGACTGCTTCGGAACCGTATATTAAGCTGAACGGAGTTTCTCCGTTGCTTGTTTTGGTTAGGGTGCGATGGGCCCACAGAACATGTGGGAGTTTTTCTACCCAACCTGTATGCTTGGCTCCAAGGCGCGCCTTGATTCCTTCGACGAGGCTTCTGTTTGCTCTTTCGACCTGACCGTTGCATTGTAGGTGCACGACTGATGTGAAGACTTGTTGGACGCTAAGTTTCGCTAACCACTCCTTGTAAATGTTGGTCCGTGAATTGCGTACCATTGTCACTCACAACGTGCGCCCATCAATCTTGGCAAGGGGCTTTGCCTCAACCCATTTGTGAAGTATTCAATGGCGACTATCAGGAACTTGACATTTCTTGGCGCTATTAGAAACGGACCAACAAGGTCGATTGCCCATTTCGGGAATAGCCATGCGGCTGTAACAGGCACCAGGTCATTCTTGGGGCGTAGGGTGTTTGGCGCGTGATGCTGACAGTTGCCGCATTTGCGGAGCTCTTTGACAGAGTCAAGGTACATTCCCGGCCAGTAATACCCCGCGTTCATCAGCTTTGCGACTACTATTTTGGGCCCTGTGTGCAAGCCGCCAATTCCTTTGTGAATATCTTGAATAAGGAAGGATGCGTCTGCGAAGTCAACGCATCGGAGTAATGAACTGAGGTAGGATCGGCGGTCAAGTATTCCGTAGGTCAGCTGATAGTTGAGAGCCTTGTACTGGATCTTCCGAGCCTTGATTTGTTATTAGGCAGGGTGCGGAGGATAGATAGGCTTTGATTAGCGTCATCCAGGAACGTTGCCTATTTAGATGACGTTTACTGTTCTGAGCGGGACAGAAGGTTAATTTAGCACTTTGACGCGGACCTCTTTCCCCATGTGTTCAAAAGTCGTTGAAGTTATTTAACTCAGCGCGTCCGCAGGTTTGTTTTCACTGCGTCTGGTGTGAACAACAGTGCATGAGTCGAATCGGCGCATGAGCTGTTTGGCTTGTTCTAGGTAGAGGGCCATAGTCGCGTTCGCGCATCATAAGTGTCGTTGATTTGTCCCACGACAAGTAGTTAGTCCGTGTGTGCTTCAACATGCCTGGCCGCCATTTTTCCGCGATTCGGAGGCCTACCAGCAGCGCTTCATATTCCGCTTCATTGTTGGTACTTTTATAGTCCAAGCGGATAGCGTGTGTGAACTCCTGTTTATTGGGTTAATAAGACGAAGACCCACGCCAGAACCGTCATCGTTAGAGGCCCCGTCGGTGATTAGGGACCACTTTTGTGACTTGTCCTGAAGTTGCGGGTGCTTGTTCCGCAGGCAGTCTTGAACCTTGTAGGCGGGGTATTTCAGCTACGAATTCAGCGAGTAGGTGGCCTTTTATTGCAGGTCTAGGCTTATAGTAGATTGTATGTTCCCCAAGCTCGATGGCTCACTTTGCAAATCGACACGATAATTCTGGTTTACAGAGGACATCACTGATCTAGTAGTCTGTAGGACGTTGATACGATGGCCCTGAAAATACCGCCGCAATCTTCTAGACGTGTGTACCACGCTAGAACCAGCTTTTCTGTCGTTGAATACCTTGTCTTCGCATCCAAGAGGGTGCGACTGATGTAGTAAACTGGCGTTTGAACCCCTTTGCGCTCTACTAGAAGGACCACGTCGACCATCCGCTCGGTTACGGAGTGGTACAACATTAGCGGCTTGTTGGGTACGGGCGCTGTTAAAGTTGGGAGGTTCATCAGGCACTGTTTCATTTTTTGGAAGGTTGTTTCTGCTTGGGCGTCCACCGGAAATTGATCTTTTTCAAGGAATTCTTCAAAATATCCACGAATGGAAAGGACTTTGAAGCGTAGTTGGAAAGGAAGCGGTTGAGGGCTACCAGCCGACCCATCAGTGTTTGGACTTCCTTTATTGATGCGGGGGAAGGCATTCGTTCAATGACCTGGACATTTTTGGGGTTGGCGCGGAAACCATCCCTTGTGAGAACCACCCCGAGGAATTTGCCTTCCTCCATTCTAAATGAACACTTGCTGTGGTTGAGCTTCATGCGCACAGCGCGTAGTTGGTCAAATGTTTTCTGAATGTCCCGCAGCATATGCCCTTCTTCTCTGCTCTTGATCACAAGGTCATCAACGTATACCTCTAATCTTACACCGATTTCATTGACGAAGGCGGTGTCCATGAGGCGCTGGTATGTGGCGCCCGCGTTTTTCAAACCAAAGGGTGTCTTTGTGTAACATAAAGTGCCCATGTCTGTGCGAAAAGCCGTCTTTTCCTCATCTTCCTTTGCCATTTGAATTTGGTGGTACCCCTTATACGCGTCCAAAAAGCACTTAAAGAGATAGGGGGCCAGTGAGTCCACCTTCATATCTATTTCCGAGAGAGGATAGCAATACTTGGGAAATGCCTTATTCAGGTCCTTGTAATCAAAACAGATGCGCCACCCCCGCTGGCTTTTCCAACCATGACGGGGTTGGCGACCCAAGTTTGATAGCGGATGCGGCGCAGGATGCCCGCATTGAGCAGCTCGGTGAGCTGCTCGTTCATTGCCTTTGTTTTCTCGGGACCCATGCTCCGCTTGTTTTGGACGACTGGCTCTGCCGATCGGTACACGTTGAGTCAGTACTCTGCGATTTCACGCGAAACACCAACCATGTCCGACGGATGCCTGGCAAAACGTCCATGTTTTTTTATCAGTAATTGTTTGAGATGGTTGCGGATGGTGTCCGAGATTACATGGCCAATGACCACCGTTTGCTCCGGAAATTTAGGGTATGAACCCATTTTTTCGGCTTAGTGCGGGTGTCTGTTTAGAAAATTATTGAGGGTTTGCATTGTCAGCTGCGTGACAATCCTTGTTCCCCCTGGTGATTGCGACGCCAACCAACCATTCCATATGGTGTAGAGGCGTTCACGTTAAAGCGCACAATGCCCTCGCGCCCTCGCAAGATGTCATGATGGGATGTAGTGATGTAGTTTGCAAAACCATGAAGTCACAAACTTCCGTGCGCTCATGCTTGCCATTCGACATCGTGACTGGCATGGAGATCACGCCGCGAGGCATTATAGGCTCGTGGATGAAGCCGGAGATTGGCGCGTTGACTGGTACGAGCTTGGCTTTATCTTCGTCATCCAACTGTTGAAAACACTGATCACACATGATGTCAGTGCTGCTTCTGTCGTCTAAGAACATGTAACGAGTGCAATACTGTCCGAACATGGCAGTGATGACTAGTGGGGCGGTGGAGCATGCGCCGCCACGGACCTTTGGGAGGAGGACATCAGCCTCCCTCAAAGAATCGTTACTCTGTTGCACCCGTGATTGTTTTCCCTGGTGGGTGCTCTTTCTCCCTGCCTTGGTCATGTTGCATTGGTGACGTAGGGCATATGTAACCATGTGGCTATTGAGGTCGTGTATTTTCTTCCGTGATCTTTCGCCATGGTTGTCATCGTCGTTGTTCCCCCGCGCAGCTCTATGCACATTTTTGTCCAAGTGTCCGAGCTGACCAGACTTCAGCGCGGACTAAATCTCCATCTTCAGACTATAGCAGTTGTCTGTATAATGTCCAAAATCATTGTGGTACTCGCAGAATTTGCTCGTGTCCACATTCTTTCTCTTCCCAAGGGGCTTCGACTCCTTGAGAGTAATCTGCTCCATCTTGAGAACCTGCGACGGAGTTTTGTCAGCGGGGGTCCAGTCATTGCTTTTATTGGAGTTGCCACGATGGTCTCGTGTTTACTTATTGGATATAAGCTGGCAGGCGTCATTAGAGAAGGAATATTTTGCATCCTCTGTGAACCCCAAAATGCGCATCCATACGGACTTCCCCTTATTTTTGTGAGTATTATTATTATGATGGTGCTAGGAGCCGTGCATTTGGCGGAAATATTTCTCAGAAGCCGCATAGATTTTGGCCGCATGGATTAGCTCGTCCCAGGAATCTAGGATGTCATCCTTGCCTATGAGGCATTTCATGAGGTCCTCACTGCGTACGTTCTGAATGAAGGCGGTGCGGGTGAGCTCCTCGCCACACCCTATCTGGAGGGATTCTATGTTGAAACGTACAATGAAGTCCTCGATGGACTCATTGTCATGGCGTCGACATAAAAGTATGTGTGCTTTATCTTTATTGTGTTTCCGCAGATGGGAAAAATGATTACCAAACTTGTTGGTAAGATCGTCGAAGTCCGTAATGCTCCCGCGGGTAGATTATCAAACCAGACTCTAGCGGCGCCGGTAAGCGTTTGGGCGAACATATGGCACCAAATTTGAACGGGCCAGTTTACCGAGCTCCCCGCACATTCAAAGTCATGAATGTGGTCATCGGGGTCACGCAGGCCATCGTACTTGCCAATGCTGCTAGGAGCTTTGCCTTCCTTGGTATACTCGTTGTCGCGATGCGTGGCACAAACTCTGACTTCTCAGCGAAGGACTTTGGTCTGTATTGTTTGACCAGGTCGTCATTCGCTCCGTTACGAGTTCCCAGCGTTCGCGATGTGGAACGCGAGTTGCCTTTGTAGCAATCTTCGCCGCTGGAAGATTGATAACCATCTGACGTGCCGGGCGATCTTGCGTAGCCCCGAGCGTAGGTGTCTCCACCACGCTGCCGCTACTACCGTCGCGACGACCGTCGGTTTCCTTGTTCTTATGACCCTTCGAGGAGGTGAGTCATAAGTTAGAGTTTTCCCTTTCTTTTTTGTTTGTTTCATTAGCATACGCTGATATTTGACCGTATTCTTGGCGTTTTGGCATAAAAGCCACTCATTAGGGTCTACGTCCAAGTTGTCATCACTGTCACCGTCGTTGTCCACGTCGCGTACCTCGAAATATGGCTTTTGAGGACGTGTGGTGACTTGCTTGGTGATAGTCACCGGTGTACCAGAGTTCCCTCCGAGGTGAACATGAGGGTCCTTCTCGGCCAGGTTAGTAGCATAGGTGTTAGGGTTGGGTTCAGCCATGTGGTGGGCTAAAAGATGAGAAAATAGCTGGTACGGATGGCGCCAATGAAGAAACGACGAGTATAACTCGACCTAAAAGTAAATTAGTTGGGTTTGATACTCGTGTTCACTCAAGTTATAATCCTTTGCTCACATTAATGACAAAACCGTAACCCTAGGAGATGATGAAAAGTGTAACGTGTGTGGTAAAAGTGAGTACACAAGAATATAAGTGATTCAGTCTAATCGAACTACGTCCACTGTGAAGAGAGATATATTATTGCTTGAAAGTAATACAAGATGATTACAAGTATTTTCTCTCTATGTCTATTCTTGCCCGAAGTGAACGATCCTTTGCAAAGGAGAGGAAGTCTCATTTTTATACGTAAAAGCATGGGCCAACCGATTCAGCCCAGGAAGGAAATATTCGATCTGGGCCTTGGTTCAGGCCAGTTGTCTTTGGCCCAAAAAATGGCGGGAAACATGTGATAATTAATGCTGATGTCAAAGAAGGCATGACTTGGTCTATAGAACATCAACGTGGCGCCATCTGATTGGGCACAGACGGCGCTTCCCTCTGACACATCGTGGTTGACCATCTGTTGGCGTCTGGCATGAGGCAGACATGCTTGTACAGTGCTCTGGCCAGTATTGTTCACAACAACATGGTGGAAGCATGGGAGCAGTCACCTCACTATTCTCTGTCAATGGTTGTTGGGATACTCTTGACACGTGTTGTTATCTGATTGGCGCAGGATATGCTCAGATCTAACCAAATATTCTTGATGCTTGATCGTCCGTACCTCGTACCAAAAGTTGATGGTCGAATATTCCTCAAGTATATACACGCGCGGAGATTCCATTTTATTAATGACATCATACAGCTGAAGTCATCCCGCGCATGAGCCGGTTACCACGCCCAAGATTGGTTCCGCGGCAGTCCGAAGATTTGTATTCGGAGGCTTCTGTCCACGGATTGAATTACCGCGAAGTTTTTGCGGGAGTATTTCGTGGGATAGGGACTCTATCCGCGCTGAAATTAGGTATCATATCCCTTCAATGCTCTTGCATATATCAAATATCCTTGCGTTTGATTGGGTATTTTTGTTTACATATCCAAGTCAACATGATTTTAAAATTCTTAAAAGAAAATACTTTGTAGGTGTGGCATGTAAAATTCTATTTAGTTATATACATACTAGATTATTCTCTAAGTGCTTATCGGATAGACAAATCTAATATGAAGTGACAAATGTGTGTACCGTAAAATAAATAGGTCATTTTTTAGGAATTTGTTTTTTAAAAGGATCAACACTCGATAACTCATAAAACATCATTCTAATTCTATGTGCGCACATCTTACTCGAGTAAAGTCTATGTACAACTTTGTCACTTCTTTAAGACATTATAATGCTGTGATGTGAACCTGGAAAAAAAAACAACCAAATTTGTATCAAATTATATGTCATGATGATTATTAATTTAATAGGTGTACCTAGTGGGGTTATTAATTCTCACTTATTAGCTAGAGATTTACCTGATGTCTAAGAATCATTGGTTACATCTAACCGGCTTCGTAATTTTTGTAATCAATGTTCTTAGCAACACCAATCAAAATAAAAAAAAATATTTGTGTGTAATTAGCGGGTTATTATATGTAATATATGCTCTGTCTTAACAAATTATTATTGACAAAACATATTTTCATTTCTTGTAAAAATTTTGAAAAATTTGAAGTGTTTAGGAGTTCTAAACAAGTTTTGTGTAAGGCCTGATTCTGACAAAAAAGATTCAAAGTTTTCCATCCCACTATTAAATTAAACAATGCCCCCAATATGCTCTAAGTGCATACAAAATGGCAACAACATGTATAGTACGTGTAAAAGAGAAGGGTTAGACCAAAGGGTGTGGATTTGGGGAAGAGGTCGGGGAGCCTATGTGTTGAAAATACATACACCTCTCACACTCATTTACCGATAACATATCATGGATCCTATGCGATCGAACCCGCAACCGTTTTCCCATTCATATATCCCATGAAACCGGTTGATCTGAGTACATATGCGTTTGGCGGTTTTAATCAAGCCCAAAACGCATGGAAAATGCAAATGCAACAACAACAGTTTCCTATGCAAATGCACCAACAAATGTCAATGTTCTCGTCGATGCCTCAATCACAATCCGAATGCGATTTCGTATATTTAGGCGTTGATGATGACGTAATACCCGAAACACAACCAACATAAAAAAAAGCCACCAAAGAGAAAAAACGTGCACAGGAACAAGGAGTTAGTATCAAGACAGAAATCATTCCTTGGAGTCCTGTCGAGTTGGAGGCCCTAGCACGAGCTTGGGTGAACGTTTCTACCGATCCGATAAAAAGTGACAATTTATTATATAATATAGATGGATGGTTTTTTTTATATTTACGTACTTTTTTAAAAGAATTATTAATGTGTAGGTACAAATAGGAAAAATGATGGTTTTTGAAATCAAGTTTGCGTATAATTTTTCAAACTAATGCGACGCGAGCCGTATTGAAAAGTTAACTCCATTAGTACCAAGTGTAGGAAGGTGAGCTCAAGATGCCAATTATTTGCGGGTTTTTATCAAAATGCTTGGAACAATCGTCTGACCGGTGCGAGTGATGAACATGTTTTGGCGTCGGCTGTTCAAAAATTCACTAAGAAGCATGGGTCGTTGGGATACTTGAAGCCGTACGAAATTTTGAGTAAAAGTGAAAAGTGGAAAGTGATACCTAATGAGGTATCAAAAGCAAAAAAGATCGGAACCGAGCGCATCTAGAAGTTATAGTGCGGATGGGACGAATGTACGTTGTACTATCAACATAAACAACGACCCAGAGTTCGAAGACGAAGCTCCAACTCTTAAAACAGCGGCCAATTGGAAGGGGTCAAGCCAAAAAAGTAGCCTTGAGTTCCAATGTAAAGGCCTCAAGCGATGTGGTGAGAATAGATTTACTTCTACAAAACTTAAGGAGTTTAAGGAAGTGCAACCGGACTGGTATAAAAAGAGAGAAAAAGAAAAGGAGGCAGCGACAGCGAAAGAAATGGAAAGGCTCGCGTTGGATAAGAAGCTGCTCTAAATCGACACCGATATCAACACCCTTCCAAAACAAGATCGTGAGGTCGTCAAGAGAATGAAAGACAAGATTGCCAAGAAATGGCTAGGTGGAACGTACCATAGTTGTTTTTTTATTTATTTTATGAATTTTTTAATTTAGTCTATGTATTTTTTTTTATTTTTAATGATGGCGGATTGGGCGTTCCTAGGTTGAAAGATATTAATGAGGCGTTAGTGTTCAAGTGGAGATACAGATATCGGACAGATTCAGATTCTTTCTGGAAGAAGGTTGTTACATGTTGTCATAAATCCAGAAACCGATACTATTGCCTTCCTTTTAACAAGCAACGTGGAGGAGCGTGGAAGAATATTGTGAAAAATGTTAATGCACTTTCCACTGACAATCGACCTTTGTTTTGGAATTTAAAAGCTATTATTGGTAAGGGAGATTCGGTTCGTTTCTGGTACGATACATGGTTAGGGGATACGCCGCTTCATATCACATTTCCGAAACTGTTTGAAAAAGATGCAGCCAAATTCTGCAGCGTGTCCGACAGATTAATTCAAACTGGAACAAGTTGGAGCTTTAATTAACAAGCAGAAACTGATGGGTCTGCTGGGCCCTATCGACGTTGTTACAGTGCAACAAGGTGCTGAATTGTAGCAGCAACTGAGAATGATGGGTTTTCATTCAAATACTGATGCTTGGTGTTGGGCTACAGAAGGAAAAAAGGATTTCAGTGTCAAAATCGTGAAGGATTTGCTGCAGAAGAACTGCATAGTGCAGGATGTGTTTGTTTTAAAATGGGTCAGTTTGGTTTTGATAAAGTGCAACATTATGGTTTGGAGAGCGGAGATGGGATGCTTGCCGGTTAAAGTGGAATTAGCTAAAAGAAATGTTGAAGTGGAGTCTATGACGTGCCCCTTGTGTGATTTGTGAAATGAGTCTTCAGAACATCTTCTCACAGGTTGCGCGCTTGCTCAAGAGGTGTGGCACGCGGTTGCTCAATGGTGTCGGCTAAGCCCATTCTTTAGTTTCGGCATTAAAGATTTACTGGAAACTTACAAAGAGGCCGAAGGAAGGAAATGGGGAAGAACTATAGTTCACGGTATTATTATGGTGTCTTGTTGGTGCATTTGTTAGCGAGAAACGAGAAGATATTTCAACACAAGGCAACTTCGGGAAGAGTAGTTATGGCCAATATAAAAAAGATGTCGTTTTTTTTTGTTAAAACATGTTGCTACAACAAATAATAGACTAACGTTGGTCCTGAGTCACAAAATGGGGTTCAGAGGTTCAAGGGTTTCGATCTGCCAAACGCAGGTCGTGGTGTCCTCCTACGTTGCAAAACGTAGAAGGAGGTTCAAGATGATATGGTTTTTGTTAGGGTTGGAATTCTGGTCTGAGTGTAACTCAACACCAGAATTGTCGAGACTTGTGGGTCGTGTGTATGTGATGGAGAAAGACTCCTCACGTGTGTGGAATAAAGGAATAGAAGATTGAGTGTAAGAAGAATAATCAGGATGGATCAGATGTGTGGATCTGATCTTGATTATATAGAGGGGGCATCTTCTAATTCGGAAGGGATATCATCTTGGACCGTGTTGCAACAAGAGGACAGGCCACTTTAGGTTGGTGGTGGCTTTGGACCTGTGCTCCGAGCTGTGCGACGTTTACTCGGCAGTTGTTTTGAGCTGGCCGAGGAAAAGATGACAAGACAAGTCATCTTTTGGTCTGTGGTTATTCGTCATTTAAACCTTTGAAGGCTTCAACAATTTAAGCATGTATTCGTGACAGCTTTCAGACTTTTTGCCTTGGGCTACCTACGTCATCAGCCCCCAAGTCAGGAGTTTTTGTGGCGTAGGTAGAAAGCTTCTGAGTGTTTGCTATTTCTGCTTTTCGTTGAAAGGTTCGAAGGTTCGTAGGTATTTGGGCGGTTAATTTTCTCGATTTAAGATTTGATTTGACTGACTGATGTGATAGATGTCAGCCGCTCAGCCTTTGTATTAATTAGTTTTCATTATTACTTGTGATAACTGCCCTTTATATATTATTTTTACAGAAGTTTTTCACTTTTTGTCCTCTTCTTCTTCAACCGTTCTTCTTCATCTTTCCTTAGGGTTTTGCTTCCTTCATCAGGTCAGTCTTTTTTCTTTTACTTTTCTTTGTTTTTGATCATCCTTCACAGCGTTATGGGTGCTAAGAAGGATATGTCGATTACCTTTTCTTCTTTGACCCAAGAGGAAGTTGAAGCGTTCTGCTTGGAGTGGGGTATTGATCTGTCCTTTAAGCCTACTGCTCCTGGTTTGACGGATCCCATTTCCAGTTGTCCTGATGGTTTTATTGCACTTTATTGTCGTCATTTTGAGTTTTCCAATGTTCGACATCCCTTTTCTATTTTCTTACTCAATGTCCTTGAGTATTATAGGGTTTCTTTGGGTCAAATCCACCCTCATGGGGTTGGCCGTGTTTTGCACTTTGAGGTCCTTTGTAGGGCTCTTGGTTATGATCCAACCCTTCTTATGTTTAGGCGTTTCTTCCGCCTTTCTAAGAATGGTGATTGGTTTACCTTTGAAGGATCCTCCGTTGAAACAAACTTGATTTATTCGCATGTAACAACTGTTGGTCAGTGGAAAACTAGATTCTTCTGGGTTTCTGAGTCTATTTTTCCCTTCAAGCCTGTTTGGAGGCACCCCGATGCCATTCTTAACGAAGCAGAGCCGTTGGAGTCTGCTTTGGATGGGATCTTTCTCAAAGCTATTCGGGCATGCCCTTCCAGGCTTCGTCCTTTTGCCGAACCCTTTCTCGTTTTATCTGGTATTAGCACCTGTTGGGAGAAACAGGGTAGAGACCCTGCGTTGATGAAGGGTGATCGGGGTATGCTTGCTTTTATGACTGTTTGTATTTCGTTTTTTCTTTTAAAGTATTTATATTTTTCTATTTGTGTTGCAGTTATGTCGGCTTTGGACTTTATTAAGGGCGATGATGCTTCAGATGTTGTTTTTAAGGATGTTGAAGCTGCTGATGGTGAGGATGCTTTGACTAAGTATGAAAAGGGGAGGTATGACGGTGGTAACTATGTTGCTGTTCCTAATGTGAAGAGTTTTTCTAAGCCTGTTTCGACTAGGAGGTCTAGTCGTCGTTTGTTGAAGGCTGCAAAGTCTGTGGGTGCTTCTGAAGCAATTGATGTTAGTGACGATATAGAGGATTCTGGAGAGGAGAAAGATGAGGAGGTTGAAGGTGTGATTGCAGAAGTTGCTGGCAAGAAAAGTAAGGGTAAGAAGGTGGTTGCCAAAGTGGTGGTGATGAAGCATGGTGAGGGTTCCACAAGTGTGGAAGGGGAAGGGGTGTATGCCCCTGACTGGAATGTGAAGTCTTCTGATACTTTTAAATCATATGCTGTTTGTGAGGATGTTCTTGCACACTTTGCTACCCCTGGTGCCAAGGCTTGTTTGGAGGGGTTGGATGATGATGCTCTGTTAACCAAGATGATGGTTGGAACTTGTAATTTGGCTGCTATGCTTCCTGAGGGTATTAGTAGGTTCAGGAAGATGATGGGGGAGTATAGTGAGTTTCCTAAGAAAAGGAGAGAGATGAAGCAGGCTTTGGCTTCGTTGAAGAAGGATGCTTTGGAATGGGCTGAGAAAGAGAAGATTTTTGTTGGCCTTATAGATGAGTTAAAGAAGAGCCATGAAGCTGAGGTTGCTAAGCATGAAGCTGCTCGTACAAAGCTTGAGGTTGACAGGTTGAGTCTTGAAGCTGAGAGGAAGGTGTTTGAGCAAGAGAAGGTTGGGTTGGAGGCTTCCCTTGCTGGTGCCCTAGATGACAATCAGTGGTTGATTGAGGAGGGCTTCCAGCAAATTGTTACCTACTTGCTTCATTCTGCAGAGTTTAATTCTGCTCTTGGTGAGGTCTACACAAAACTCCTTGTCAATGGCAAGCATACATGCTTTGTTGCAGGTTTCAAAGCTCATGAAGCAGGTGAGGTTATGGAGGAGTCTTCTTTATTTCAGCCCAAGTCTTTGGATGTCTTTAAAGAGACGGTGTTGAAGATGGAGCAGAGGTCCTATCAGTATGTTTCCCAGGTTTCTTCTTGTTACGGGAAGCCTCTGCAGGTGTTGAAGCAGATGAAGCCCCTGGTTTTAACGAGGCTGTGTGTGCTTAAATACTTGAGTCGGTTTCCAAGAAACGGGCTCATTCTGGTGATAGTGAAGAAACCTTGGATGCTGAAGACTTACTGTCCAAGGATGCAAGTGTTGAGGCTTCTGAAGCTGGGATTAGTGGTGATAAGCCTTCGAAGAAGGGAAAGAAAACTAAGAAGACAAAGGTGGCTAAGGTGGCTAGGGATGATGAAGCCTCGAAGCCGTCAGGATCTGGTAGTGTTGCTTAGTTTTCTTATCTTTTATTTGTAGCTTTCTTAGCAGTATGCATGTGAACAATTAATCTAATGTCTTAAACAATCTTACTTTTGTTGGAGTCTAGTGGACTCCTTTATGGTAGTAGGCTTTTGTAACCTTATGAACGGTTTGTAGTATTTTGCCTGTTTAGGCTTTTAATGTCTTGAGCCCTTAAGGCTGTTTTAGGTTTATTTTCCTTGTTGGTTTTATGATACTTATGTTTGTTATGTTTGGGAATGTTTGGATGTTTTGTCTTTGTATTTGTTGGGAAATGTTTTACCGGTAGCACCTTAAAAGGTTAAGTGCTGCAGTCACTTATCCTTAAGGTAGTCTAGGCAAACAAGTCGCCACCTATTAGGTACACTATTTAGTGTTTTTGCATTTTGTAAGTTTGTTTAGAAAACTTAAGGAACAATTGGTGTAGGCTGTTCAAACCCGTCTATGGGACATGTAAAGGAAAGTCTTTGTAGGTCTCATGGAGTTGGATTGATCTAGGAACTCACCCCTTATATAGGTTCATTCAACCCTTGAACCTATTGAGCGATGTGGCCTGGGAGCTCATCCCTTTACATGGCCCTTGCCATGGAGTTTCTTGCTAGGTTCTCAACCTAATTATAGGATAGAAAGACAAAAATTTTAAAGGGGATCTACTGATCCTTTCATTGATTTAACAAGCCATCATTACATCATTCAACTAGTAGGGAATTACATTTCTTGGAGGTTCAGACAAAGAACTTTCTGAGGTTTTTGCCATTCCAATGGCGTGGTAACTTTTTGCCTTCCATGTTGGCAAGTTTATAGGATCCTCCCTTGTGGGCTTCCAAGATGGTGTAGGGACCTTCCCATCTTGGTCCTAACTTCCCTTGATTTTCTTTTTTGCTTGCTTCGTTGTTCCTTAAGACCAAATCTCCTGGCTTGAAGCGTTCACGCCTCACCTTGGAGTTGTAGTAGGACTCAATCTTTTGTTTGTATTGAGCTTCTTGAATTGCTGCTGAGTCCCTTGCTTCTTCTAAGAGATCTAGGTTGAGCAGAGCTTCTTCTTCATTGGTCTTGATGTTGATGTGGAGCGTTCGAGGTGTGGTAACCCCAATTTCAGCCGGGATAACTGCTTCGGATCCGAAGGTAAGACTGTATGGCGTTTTCTTGTTGCTTGTTTTCTCCGTGGTTCGGATGGCCCATAAGACGCTTGGGAGTTCATCCAACCATTTTCCTCCTTTTCTGCCAAGTCTTGCCTTGATCCCTTCAACCACACTGCGGTTCATTCGTTCAACCTGGCCATTTGATTGTGGGTATGCCACAGAACTGCACACCTGAGTTATTCGATACTCCTTACACCAAGTGCTGAAAGGTTTCTCTGCAAATTGCTTCCCATTGTCTGTAACCAATACTCTGGGTAGACCATATCGACAGATGATGCTTTCCCAGACGAAGTCAATAATCTTTTTTCTGGATATTTTTCCCAAAGGCCTCACTTCTAGCCATTTTGTGAAGTAATCGACAACAACCAACAAGAACTTGACCCCTCCTTTTGCAAGTGGGAAGGGTCCAACGATATCCATCCCCCACTTATAGAACGGCCAAGCTGAATTGACCAGGATTAAGTCATGCTTGGGGCTCTTTGGGACTGGGGCGTGTATTTGACAGGCTTCGCATTTTTTCAATTGTTCCGATGCATCTCTGTGCATAGATGGCCAGAAGTAGCCCAGATTCATAAGCATTGCCACTGCTGTTCGTGGACCACAATGAGCTCTACATATACCTTCATGAACCTCCTTGATTAAGTATCTTGTGCATAGATGGCCAGAAGTAGCCCAGATTCATAAGCTTTGCCACTGCTGTTCGTGGACCATAATGAGCTCTACATATACCTTCATGAACCTCCTTGATTAAGTATCTGCTTTGTTCCGGACCAACACATCGAAGCAGTGGAGCCAAATATCCTTTCTTGTAGAGTATGTCTTCTTGTATGGTGTATTGCTTTGACTTGATCCGGATCTTTTCGGCTTCAACTTGGTCTTGAGGAAGTTCACCTTTCTTCAGGAATGTCATGTATGGAGTCATCCAATTTGGTTCACTTTCAGTGACTACATCTTGAACCTCGAGCTCGGATATGGAAGGTTGCTTGATTACTTCAACCAGCACCTTCTTGGTAAGATGGGCGAAGTTTAACGAGGCAAGCTTGCTGAGGGCGTCAGCTTTTTTGTTGTGTGATCTTGGAACTTGTTTGATCTTGCAAGATTGGAAGATGTTCATGATTTCCTTCGACTTTTCTCTATATTTCTTCATGCTTGGTTCCTTAGCTATGTAGCTATCGTTTACTTGATTAGAAACCAGGAGTGAGTCAGTGAACACTTGAAGCTTTTGGATGGCCATCTTTTTTTCAAGTCTTAATCCTGCAATCAGAGCCTCATATTCCGCTTCATTGTTTGTGGCCTGAAATTCCAAGCGAAGGGCATATGTGAATTCCAGCCCCTTAGGATTAATTAAGACAAGACCTACTCCGGATCCTTCAACGCTGGAAGCTCCGTCTGTATAAAGCTTCCAGGTTTCGGGATCGGAAGGTTCGTTTGTTGTCATGTTCACTTCGGTGGTTTCCACCTTTGGAACCTCAGCTATAAAGTCAGCCAATATCTGTGCTTTTATTGCCTTTCTGGGGACGTAGGTGATTTTGTGTTCACCTAGTTCAATGGCCCACTTGGCCAATCGTCCCGAGGTTTCAGGTTTTTCAAGCACACTCTTAATGGGTTGGTCGGTGACCACTTGTATGGGGTGTGCTTGAAAGTACCTTCTAAGCCTTCTAGCTGTTTGTACTAGGGCAAAGGCTAGTTTTTCA
The DNA here is from genome assembly GCA_030844895.1 of Ambrosia x helenae. Classification (NCBI taxonomy): domain Eukaryota; kingdom Viridiplantae; phylum Streptophyta; class Magnoliopsida; order Asterales; family Asteraceae; genus Ambrosia; species Ambrosia x helenae. The sequence continues at coordinate 78,102,141 of CM061233.1, forward strand.
AGAGGAGGGTATTTGACCTCTGCTAACTTTAAAGTTTTACTGAAGAAGTAAACAGGTACCTGGGCTTTGTCTCTTTCAATAGTAAAGACGGCGCTGAGGGCTTCTTCAGTAACACAAAGGTAGACAGAGAGGGTTTCTCCTGCTTTAGGGCCGGCGATAGCTGGAAGGGAAGCCAAGTATTGTTTCATTTGGTTGAAGGCTTCCTCTGCTTCTTCTGTCCATCTAAAATTTTTCTTCTCCGTGCACCCTTTGAGAGTTTTGAAGAAGGGCAAGGACCTTTCAGCCAATTGTGACATGAAGCGTTTCAAAGCAGCAAGCTTACCGTTAAGGCTTTCTACTTCTTTCTTGGTTTGTGGAGACTTCATGTTCAGGACTGCTCGAATCTTGTTGGGATTGGCCTTTATGATTTGCTTTCCCACTATATGCCCTGGGAATTTTCCTTCTTCGAACCCAAAAGAACATTTTATAGGGTTGAGCTTCATGTTGATCTTTCTTAAGTTGCTGAACGTTTCTTGTATGTCTTGAAGCATGTGTTCCTCCGTTTTGCTTTTGATCACCAGGTCATCCACGTAAGCTTCCATGTTTCTACCAATTTGTTCAGTGAATGCCTTATCAACTAGCCTTTGGTATGTGGCTCCTGCATTCTTTAAGCCAAAAGGCATCTTTTGGTAACAAAAAATGCCTTTGTTAATGTGAAAGGCTGTTTTCTCTTCATCTTCCTCCTTCATCTGTATCTGGTGATATCCTTTATAGGCATCCAAAAAGCACTTGAAGGGGAAACCTGTCGAAGAGTTAACTTTTAAGCATGCATTATGTGAGAGATAACAATTTTGGAGGCACTGGACTAGCTTAAAAGTTGTTCTTAGGTATAAGAGTAACCTGTTAACGAGTCAACTTTCAAGTCCACCTCAGGTAAAGGATAACAATCCTTTGGGCAAGCCTTATTGAGGTCTTTGAAGTCTATGCACATCCTCCATGAATCATCGGGCTTCTTAACCATTACTGGGTTTGCAACCTAGGACTGGTATTTGACTTCTCGGAGGATTCCTGCTTCGACCAGTTTGTCAACCTCCTGGCATGCTGCCCTGCTTCGTTCTGGGGCAAGGCTTCTCTTCTTTTGTACAACCGGCTTGACATGTGGAGGGATTCTAAACTCATGTTCAGCAACGCTTCGAGGGATGCCAGTCATGTCACCGGGACACCAGGCAAAAATGTCAACGTTGCTCCGCAATAATCTTTCAAGCTTTGAAAGTGTTTCAGTTGGGAGGTCTGTGTTGACCCGTATTCTTTGTTCTGGGTACTCAGGGTTGATTTTGAGTCCGAGCTTGTTTTAATTGTTGTTGTCTTCCCTGACCACTAGCACGGTGGTTGATGCTTGAAGGGTTGCAATCCCATCTTTGGTGGGGATTTTGGCATTCTTTCGGCTGATGGAGATGGTCATGTCAAAGACCACTACTCCGGGCCTGCCAATGATGACATCATAATTGGATGGTAAGTCGAGGACGATAAAGCTTAAAGGTTCTGTCCTTTGGGCTTTTCCATCGGAGAAGTTAACATCAAGTGTTATTTCTCCCAGGGGCTTGATGGGTATGTCGACAATACCCTTTATAGAGGCCTCTGTTGGTTGGAGCTTGGAGCGTTCCTCTGGGCTCAGGAGTTTGAAGTATTCATCAAGTGTTATTTCTCCCGTGTCTACGTAGGCCTTTTGTGTTTTTTATAGAACCGATGGATGCTTCAAGGAGAAGGGGATCACAATGTTTGTCTTCTTTGGTGTGAGGAAAGCAGATGCTTTGATGTTCCCAAGCTTCCAACCTCTGACGCTTACTTGGGGTTCCTTGTTCAAACGAGACCATAGCAACCTCTTTTTTCTTGTTGTCAGTCATGTTTTCTTTTACACCTTTCACCAAGTGGGCAAGCTCCCCGGACTTGACGGCTTCCTCGATTCTTTTCTTAAGTTGGAAACAGCCGTTGGTGTGGTGCCCCTTTTCTTTGTGGAATTCACAATATTGGTTAGAGTTTTCGTTTCTTTTGCTTTTTGGCAAGGGACGAGGAGGCCGGAAGGTGTGTTTGACTTCTGTTGCTAAGATCTCTTGAGGAGTTTTCGTGAGGATTGTGAAGTTGACATTTCTGTCTCTGCTTGAAGGGTTCCTGCTTTCCGACCTTCGAGACTCAGACCCTCTGGGTCTTCTATCTTAAGTCCCATAATTCCCCCTCTTTCTGTTGGGACTGTTGCTTCTCCAGGTGGAGCTTCTTTTTCTTTGCTCTTTGATGTCAACAGCCTCCTCTCCTCGGATGTGGGCTTCAGCCCTTTCTAGGGCTTCTTCAAGAGTTCTTGGGAGGCTTTTGTTGAAGTCTCTTGTAAGGTATTTTGAGTTGATGGCATTCATGAACCCTGCAACCTTCATTTTTTCGTCTGCACCGACATAGGTGAGGCCTTCCTTCTTGTATCTCTCGATGAAGCTTCTCAGGCTTTCATCATCCTTTTGCTTGATCTGGATGATTACCGTTGCAGCCTTAACACAACGTCTTTGTTGTGAGAAGTTAGCTAGGAATCCTCTTCCCAGATCACTGAAGGTTTTGACGCTTTTGGCTGGTAAGTCATTGAACCATATCCGGGCAGATCCAACTAGGGTCTGCACGAACATGAGGCAACATTCAGGGTCACCCAACTTTTCAATGCGAGCAGCTCCAGAGAAGATTTGTAGGTGGTCTTCAGGGTCATTAGTGCCATCATAGGTTCTGATGTGAGCAGGCATCTTCAACTTGTTTGGAAATTCATAATCTGCTATTTCTCGGGAGAAACAGGAAAGGCTACTGGGCTTGTATGGTTGGCGGGTGGTATGTCCCGTCCTATCGCCACTTCTGTTAGTGTTCCCTTGTTGAGCAGCGATAGCTTGGCTGATAAGCTGTTGCCAAGGGAAGTGGGCCATCATTTGAGATATCATGTAGGGCATAAGGTTGAAGCCTTGAAGGTCATCAGTCACTGCTACGTTGCTTGCTACCATGGGTGTGCTCAAGGAGGCACTTCGAGCCATAGGCAAAGTGGCCATAGCCTGAGCCCATGAGGTGACAGCTGGTGGTGGGACGCTTGAAATGGGTGATTGTAAGAGTTGATCCAGGGTAAGTTCATGCCCGATGGGTGCACCAGTAGTGGTGGATTGGGTAGTGAATAGAGGAAAAGCAGTAGGGCTAGGCCTGGTAGTCTGATGGACAGGCAACCTGCTGCTTGGTCCTGCTTCATAGCTTCGGAAGGCAGCTTGCTGGCTAGGACGGCTAGTGAGTGGGAGGGGTGGCCCAGGAGAAAGTGACACCTCCTCCTCGTTGTAGTCTAACAGGATGCGGACTCCTTTCTCCCTTTCCTTCATGACATGCTGGTTTAAAAGAGACCTGAGCTGCAGGAAGTTGCTAGCAACTCCTTCTGGGGTCAGATCTACACGTTGAGGAACTTGCATGTCACTAGGAAGGGGAGACATCACCCCTGAACGTGTGGGGGTGGAGTTTGGAAGACAGTGAACTCAGGGTGAGTAGGTGGAGCTGGGGTACCAGCAGGGGTACTTCCAGGAGTGGAAAACGACACAGATCTGTTAGGAGAAGCTCGATCCGTGCTTGGTGAAATCTGGTTCACCTCTTCTTGAGACTCAGGGTCAGACATGTTAAGAAGTTGGAGCTACACAATTGATATTTTAAGGAAACAATGGCGCAGCCCCACGGTGGGGGCCAACTTGTTGCTACAACAAATAATAGACTAACGTTGGTCCTGAGTCACAAAATGGGGTTCAGAGGTTCAAGGGTTTCGATCTGCCAAACGCAGGTCGTGGTGTCCTCCTACGTTGCAAAACGTAGAAGGAGGTTCAAGATGATATGGTTTTTGTTAGTGTTGGAATTCTGGTCTGAGTGTAACTCAACACCAGAATTGTCGAGACTTGTGGGTCGTGTGTATGTGATGGAGAAAGACTCCTCACGTGTGTGGAATAAAGGAATAGAAGATTGAGTGTAAGAAGAATAATCAGGATGGATCAGATGTGTGGATCTGATCTTGATTATATAGAGGGGGCATCTTCTAATTCAGGAAGGGATATCATCTTGGACCGTGTTGCAACAAGAGGACATGCCACTTTAGGTTGGTGGTGGCTTTGGACCTGCGGTCCGAGCTGTGCGACATTTACTCGGCAGTTGTTTTGAGTTGGCCGAGGAAAAGATGACAAGACAAGTCATTTTTTGGTCTGTGATTATTCGTCATTTAAACCTTTGAAGGCTTCAACGCTTTAAGTATGTATTCGTGACAGCTTTCAAACTTTTTGCCTTGGGCTATCTACGTCATCAAAACATATATCAAAGTTTAAGGATTTATCATGGAATAGTTGGATCAAACACCCTTTATGTATGATGAAATGTTATTTCAAGGGTCCTCGCTTTAAGGGCTTTGTCGTGAATGATGTTGAATTTAAAAAAAAAAAAAAAGTCAATTATTGACTGAAAGAATAAGTGGGGAGCAATGATATGATATCCTCACTGTCACAAAACACTTATTGATAGTCAATTATTGTTTTAAAGGTTATAGTCAATTCACTACAACAAAAATGGTTTTTAGTACGCACAAAAGTGTCTTAAAATGTTATTTTATAGGACCTTTTATTTAATAGGACCAACGGTAAAAGCGTTTCATGTAAGGGGGTCGTAATAAGTCACGAAACTTAAAAAGCGTCCTAATATCTCAAATGAGATTATGAAACCAATTTTATGGTCGCATAATATGTCCCAAAAAAAACTCCTAATAAAACATATTAGGACACTTTTACAAGGTTTTAACATGTGCTTACCTAGTTTTAATCTTTTAATACACATACAAGAGTCCTAAAAAATTAAGTTATAGGACCCTTATGATGTAACATTATAGAAGCATTAGTACCAAAAAAAGGGTCCTAATATCTCAAATAAGATTATGAAACCAGTTTTATGGTCGCATAAGATGTCAATGAACAAACAATATAGCGTCCTAAGAAAAGCATATTTGTACACTTTAATAGGACTCGAGCATAACTTTTTTTACCCGTAACTTGCACCATCTTCTTTTTTGACCGATTCACCTTGTTTTTTTCACTTACCATCTTCAATAGAAAATAAAATATCATAATGAGAAATAAACTAATTGTAACATCCCAAATTTTGAGGATTTATATTTGAAGTGTAAGGTTATTTCATACCTTAGACTTTGTTTTATTCCAATACTTCACAAGTCTCCTCCATTGTTTTTTTTGAACTTGTTTTGGCCTAAAATTTATTTGTTCCTGAAGTGACAAAGACGGATCATAGTAGCTTTCCTTAACTCTTGCCCTCCAGTTCTTGACCTTCTTCCCAAATGATTTCAATACCCAGCCTTCAGCATCCTCTGGAATATCAAATTTTGTCTAAAAATGGAACATGTCACATTAGAAAACAAATACTTTAGTCATTCATTAACAAACATATTTTTAATTATGTACCTTTATGAATTCGAGCAACGTTTGTTTTTTGCTGTCCTTAACTTTATTCCATGGTTTATAAATCGGATAGTACTTTCCACTCCTTGAAAGGGTTCCCATGAAATGGGTTAGTTTACTAACTTTGTCACCAATAGGTTGTCCAAGTTCATTAACTAAAATAGGAATTCTATCCCCTTTTTCTTGGGCCCAAACTTCTGGCATACGCGTAGGTCCTCTCACTCTTTTACGTACATGTCGAACTACAAAAAGTGAACATGATTTACAATGTACATGTATACATTAAAAATACTATATAAATTGAAAGGCAATATATTAAGTCTGTACGTTTTCTTAGTTTTATTATAGTTTCTTATATATTCATCATGTGTCAAACAATATATGTATTGAGAAACAAAAAAAAAATGAAGCAATCAAGTAAATTAGATACACCTGCTTCATTTTCTGGTTGTGGGACTTCAAACTCTTCATCCACCAGTTCATCGATCTCATTTTCTAAACCATCCATGTGTTTATTTACATCATCTTCAGCGGCATCTTGTTATTAATTGATATATATATATATAGTTACAAAAACAGTAAGCATCAAAAACAGTTAATTGAATCAAACTTAATACTAATTGAATATCATAATAAAATATTTTAGAAAGAGAAAATATAGGTACCATGAAATATCATGTCACGCTCCCCGTGGTCATCATTGTTGTCGACTGCAAATAACTTTCTTTTAGCTACAACTGATCGCCCTCTCATGTGGCCTTCATCAGACTCTGGTACACCACTATTTATTGGCCTCGTTGTGTCAATCACTTGTACCTTTCGCATATGAGATTTTGCAGATGCTAGCACATGAGAGACATTAGGAGCAGTAACTCGTTTCTGTGTTGAATAAGCATATCTTTTCATGGACTGCGGAGCAATGTATCTTGGATGTTTCTGTAAGTCAAACAGTTAGAAAACAAACATAAAGACATTATATTATCCAAATTTGTTATTAGTACCTTTTTATTTGTAGCAACTTCTTTTAAAGACTTAGAAGCATTTTTCAATCCCAGGGCTTGTAATTGTTTTTCGTTCTCTAGAATATTCAACCTTCTACTCTTTTCATAAGCATTCATAGGGCTTTGGCCTTGCATGCTTTTATCTTCCATTAGTAGTGTACACAACAAAGAAAAATTCTTATCAGATCAAGTTATCAAGACCTTTTGGATAAAGATGACTATAAAATAGCAAGTAAACAATCAGAACGTAGCAACACACACTCTACATATCACATAGATATTTCCGGTCTTCTTTCTTAACAAATATGAAACTAATAAGCTAGCCCATAATCATTTACTAATCGTATGAATCTAGTCCTATATAATATGTCCACATATATTAAAATCATGTACAGTCCACATTTTAATTATCTATGACCCAAGTTGCATTATTCTAGGCGAAGTTTTAACATCAAATATGAATTTGGATCGACTCCAAATTCATTAACGTTCCAATGACACTGTCACAAACATTCTTCTCAATATGCATTACATCTAGATTATGGCGTATCAGGTTATCTTTCCAGTATGGTAACTCAAAAAAAATACTTCTCTTATTCAATTGTCACCCATCATCTATACCTAGGTAGCCTAAAAAGTTTAGCTATTCATAACAATGGAACAAGATAAAAACAAAGGTTCAAAATAATATATAGTCATGGCACTAATATTTATAAACACGAAATAAATAAATATAAAGCCAATAATTATTATAGTCGAACCCGTGCCTTCAATCTTGACCCGTGCCTTCCTGGCCTTCACTTCCTCCCCCACCAATAATAATTCTCTCCAACTCTGCGCAAGATGATGTGTCGATCCTACAACTCTTGTCTTGAATGTGCACTTCGATATTTGTTCCAAAGAATGAATATGTGTTGCCCCCCAAAAGTCCGTGCAAGTCTGCTATCTTGGCCGCTGTCTATTTTTTTGAATGTGCACCTCTTATAATATGTTTTGTGTAGGGTTTTTGTGGGCCTTCTAAATATTCACGTACAAGGTCCCTTTGGACTTTTAGTCCATATTATTATATCTATTATTATTATTATTATTATTATTATTATTATTATTATTATTATTCACGTACAAGGTCCATTTAGTTATGTTATAATAAAACTCTAGTGAAAAAGCGTCCTATAAAACTGATGTTTTATGACTCAAATATCATGTGTCCTATTATGGTGTATTATAATAACATCACAATGATTAAGCGTCCTATAAAGGTTAAAGTTATAAGACCCATGTGTCAAGTGTCCTATTAAGTTATGTTCTTATATGACTTCTACTAGAAACGGTCCTATAACATCAAACATTTATGACTTAACTACAAAGTGTCGTATTAAGTTATGTTATAATAGGACCCCCAGTGATCAAGTGTCCTATTACATTACCACATAATAGGACACCCACAACTAAATGTCTTATAAATTACTTTATTAGGATCTACATTTTAAGGGTCTTATTAAGTTATATGATAATAGGACCCCAAAGAATCATCCATCCTATTAAATAACTTTTTAGGACACTGGTTTAGTAGCGTATATTATAAAAGGACCCCAAAAGTTCATTCGTCCTATTAAATAGTTTTTTAGGACCCCATTTTACAAGCGTCCCACACAAAAGGTCCTTAAAAGCCCTTTTTGTTGTAGTGATTATTGATTCAAGTAAATCACAACGATACATACGAGCGTCTGCACAATTAATAGTTCCGGCCAAATCCACATCCAACAACCGACTTATTGTTTATATCAAAAAAACCACGTGAAAAGCAAGCGAGGTTTGTTGATGTGGTTTGATCCTTTGTTAGGTACACATAAACTATTCTCTCCTGTTCTCACTTGATTTCATGCCATGCCTTCTCACTTTCTCTGCATTTTTTCACACTCTTCAAGACTTCCTCATATATAAATTCATAAGGTGATTTTAAAGGAATAATTCTTATTTGGAGGTTTATCCAGAAAGTTAATTGGTTAGAGAAAACTTAAGTAAGTGGTTTCAAGATAAATATAGTTTGTTTTATTTGTCTAAAGGGTTTGAATTATTAGTTAGCTTGTTTAATTATTTAAATAGAGTTTGGATCGTGTTAATTAAGATTAAAATTTAGGTTAGTATATATAGATAGTTAGATCTATTGTAATTTGTGTGTTTTTATTGATTATTAACTGTCAAGTGTCATTCTTTTTAAAGAAGAGTTGCAATGTTTCAATAGAACCGTTGTTATAATTCACTCCTATATAAGGAAGATCCTTATTTTAGTTCTCATACGAGTTTTTAGTAACAAAACTTGCATCGTTATGTTTCTATTTAGATTATCCGATTAAACTTTAAAAGTACCATCAAATTACTTTATTTGTGGCCGTCCATGATAGGATGCGGGTGGTGTAGCCATATAGAGTCTATTTTTTCAAGAACTGGAGTCATTATTGGTATGTTTGACAAAACTAGCTGGACGCTGGTAGCTGCAAGCTAGTAGCTGGAAGCTGCAAGCTAGTAGCTGGAAGCTGATAGCTGGAAGCTGATAGCTGGAAGCTTTTTAAATATATTTTGGTTTTTGGCACCTTAGCTGGAGCTTTTAATAAAATGTATAAAATGACCAAAATGGGCATAATTAAAAGCTTGTAGAGAAGGTTTTTATTTTATTTTTAAAATAGAATGGGTATTTGTGTCATTTACTAATTAAAAACATATAGCTAGTAGAGCTTTTTCTCTACCCTAAAAGCTTCCAGCCCCTTCAATCAAACAAAGCTTTTTATTAAGTAGGAGTTTTTTCTTAAAAGCTTGAAACTTGAAGCTCTTAAAAGCTTCATATAGAGTCTATTTTTTCAAGGACTGAAGTCATTATTGGTATGTTTGACAAAACTAGCTGGAGGCTGGTAGCTGCAAGCTAGTAGCTGGAAGCTGATAGCTGGAAGCTTTTTAAATATATTTTGGTTTTTGGCAACTTAGCTGGAGCTTTTAATAAAATATATAAAATGACCAAAATGGGCATAATTAAAAGCTTGTAAAGAAGGTTTTTATTTTATTTTTAAAATAGAATGGGTATTTGTGTCATTTACTAATTAAAAGCTTATAGCTAGTAGAGCTTTTTCTCTAACCTAAAAGCTTCCAGCCCCTTCAATCAAACAAAGCTTTTTATTAAGTAGGAGCTTTTTCTTAAAAGCTTGAAGATTGAAGCTCTTAAAAGCTTTTAAAAGCTCCTTGCCAAACATACCCATAATGTGAGAAGTGAAAGAGAATTATTTTATTTTACTTTTATATTTTGATTTTTTTCCATCTTGTTTAAAATGTTTTTCCTAAAATCTTAACAATACTAATAATAAAATTTATATAATTATTATAGTAAATTAATTACAGTAATTACTCAAGAATCTCTAGGGTAATAGAGTTATTATACAAAAAAAAAATATCATTTTTCAACCGATTTTAAATCTTAATATTTCAAACAATATTACGAATGCCTCACGATTGGTTCAAGTATGTAAATATACGGCCTTGCTACAATATGTTGTTTTGTTTATTTCAAATTGCAATTATCCACTTATTATATATATATATATAGGATTTGGATCATTTGAGAACCACCATTTAGGGAGAGAACCAAAGAACCAGTGTGAACAGGTTGCATTTTTGTAAATATGAAGGGTGTCTACAAAAACCCCTCCATCAAAAAAAAAAAAAAAAAATATAACCTAAATAAATAAAAAAAGTAAAAACACCAAAATGATTATTTTTTATTATTAATTCGAAAAAAACGGCTGTTGTGACGTCATATGACGTCATCCCTGATGCACATGTGCATTTCGCTGTTATATATACAGAAATACACCGTATGCACATGTGCATTTCACTATTAAATCACACTTTTGAATGAATTGTCAATTACCATACTTAAATGATTATAAAATGGACGCGATACATATATATAAGGGATCACAAATTATATTCAATGGTCATTAAATGAACGCAAAGTGAGATATAAAATACACTCGAACTCGTCAAGTGTTTAGTCATGTATATTATTACATAAATTGAAAATAAAACACGTGTATGACAACAAACATGAATAAACTTGAAACACCTCTATATAAGACCTATAAAATAAGAAACACGTACTACATGCACATGTGCATTTCACTAATATTGTTAGATTTTTTAGTGGTTTAACTTTCAGGCATGCATATATGCACGCATCATTCTTCAACTACCAAACGTATTAACTCAATAAAACAACCGATAACAAAAAAATATCCATATTACAAACCAACTATGTTAACCACCTACATACAAAATTCTAATTATCTCACAACCTCACGTTCACCAACATAACAAAATGCTAAACCAAACATACATTACACAAAATGTTATACAAACTTCTTTGTTTGTTTGATAATTTCCTTATACCCAACCAAAGATGACGTGGTGTAATGCGTGTTCGTATCGGGCGCCAATTTGCTTCTATCATAACATTCTTTTGATTTGTCTTCACTGCCACCGTTTTAACCGTCATCTTTCACCGTCACAATATGTTTCCGCTTATTTGTCCTCGTTTGAACCTTTCTTCTTAAATCTATATCTATATATAGGATAATTTGTGTGTTTAAACAATCAACATTTAATATTTCACAAGAAAAACTGCACATATGCACATGTGCATCTCTATATAAATGTACTAAAACAATAATACCAACGTGATTCAACTCCTTGATAAACATTCGTGACATTATCAGCTTCCGCTTCTGGAATATCAAATGGATCTCGATTATAAAAATACATAAAGAACATAACAAATACAGGGAACAAGGTAATACCAAGTACATGTGAGGTAAGTGAAGCGATGGCGGAACCGTTTCAGGTCACCACTGTTTAGCACCCCACTAACCGTCGTCGCCGCTAGAACTGTTCTAGGCACCACCACAGCCATACAACTCGTCACAACCGTACAAAAACCCAATAATCGCCACTGCTGGAACCGTTTCGGGTCACCATCCCCGTTCAAACCACCACACTAACCCACCACCACCGTACACCTTGTACACCACCATCACCAACACCGAATCTGATGTTGAAGACCAGCCTCATTTTGAAGATGACGAGAGAGAGAGAGAGAGTGTTCATGTATTTGTTGAGAATGAGAGATGATAATTAAAAATAGTGAAAAGATAAGAAGTTTGTCAAGAGATGTAAGAGGGGAGAGAGAGGAGCATAAGTTAAATAACAATAATACCTTTACATATTATAATATAATAGGAGGCGTGGGTTAATAAGGGCCATTCGTTGGGTTTTTGAAGTTTTCTTAACTCGGATGAGTTTCCTAATAATACTTTCCATATATATATATATATATATATATATATATATATATATATATATATATATATATATATAGGGAAGGGATATTTTAGAAACCCACTTGAGTTGAGAAAACCTTTGAAAACCCATGTAAAAAACCATTATTTTTTTTAAAAAAAATAACCAATGTAAAATACATGTTTTTAAGCGTTTTGGGCAAAAAAAAATAACAAAAGCGCCAATGGGATTTTAAAAAAAAAATAAACAAAGTTGCTAAAAAAACATATGTTTTCAGCTATTTACCTATGTTTTTAGCAACTTTGTTTATTTTTTTAAAAAAAATCCCATCGGCCTTTTTTTATTTTTTTGGCCCAAAACGCTTACAAACATGTATTTTACATTTGTTATTTTTTTCAATGAAAAAAAATGTTTTTTTACATGGGTTTTCGAGGGTTTTCTCAACTCAAGCGGGTTTTCATTTTATAATTGACCTATATATATATATATATATATATATATATATAAATTACCAATTAGTTAGGAACAGTAACCTTTTAGTGGTTTTTTCTTTAAGTGAAAACATTTTTTTTTCTTTTACCTTTTTTCCTGTTTTGTCGTTTATTTAAATTTTTATTGACGAGTACACAACGTGTCAGTACTTAACTCCGATTGCAACTGTTGCGAAATCTAAGTCTATTAGCAAGATTTGACAACATGGTATGAGTATGAGTTTAATCATACATGACCCATTTCTATCCCTATATAAACAAGAAGGAAGGTAAAAAAAATTATATACATATTTGGACATCTTATATTATGATTGGTTGGTATTTTAGGAAAAAACTATTTTCATCTCACTTATCTTAAGGGTGTATGGTGTGATTCTATTTGGAATTTGATAAATAATATATTAAACACCTAAATCTTTTATCATTTTTAGTGATTAGTACCGGGGAGCTCTGCTTTTTGTTTTTTTTTACCTGCAAATTTCTTATACCAATTCGTCTTTGACAAGGCTCAAACCCTTAACCTCAATAGAGCGATACCTTAATTTTAGTGACTTTGTCAATTGAACCCAATCCCGGAGCTCTGTTAATAAGTGAGAATTGAGACTATTGGATGCTTAACAATTAGACCAACCGTGGAACAATCCATATGAGTTTAAACACTTTGGTGTATTTGGTGACTACCGGTATAGCCATAAGGCTACCCGGTGTACAGACGGGGCAACCTCCCTCCTACCATTTTTTGCTTGTCCCAAACAGCCTACACCGCCCCCTTTGCCCCGTCCCACCTATCCCCGTCCCCCGTCCTCAGCAAGACAAAACGGATGGATGAATGACCGTTTTTCTTTTTCTTTTTTTGCTTTTTTTTTTTTTTTTTTTTTTTGAAAATGACGTTGGGTAACAGCTAGAATACAACGGATATATTTTTATTTTATTTTAATCAAACCTTTGTCTCCACACCCCACTCATGTCTCAAAATGTTTGAGACATCCAAATGTTGAGGTGACATTCTACGTGGTATTGAGACTAAACCTTTCTTTTGTCTCCACACCCACTTGCCTAATTGTCCCTTCGAAAAGTTAAATTCCACATCCCTCCAAAATCCCAATTTTAGTTATAGGATTAATTGGGTTGTGTTGATATTTTTTAGAGTTAGCTACAAAGATAGTCCTTAAGATTTATAGAAAGTAACATCTTAGATAAAATGATTGAAATGTCATATAAATCGAGAAGCTATTCTTTTAATTAACTCTAATTGATTTTAAGGGATTTTTTTGCAATTTATTTAAATGAGAATAATCTATTATTATTATTAAAACTTATAAATTTAAATTATCAAATTATACTACATTAAATAATTATACTCTATACATCTAATATATATCTTTTTATAAAGCAGTAGTTTTATCCATATAACCACATGCCGAATGTGTCAAATGTGGTTTATAAAAAGTACTCGTGCCAAATATGGTTTATACTAAAGTATTGTATTATTGCTATTAAAAAGTACTGCTTTATAAAATATATTATTATTATCATTTTAATGTAGGTTATCATTAAAAGTGACTAAAACGCTCAGCCACATTAAATATACTAAATTAAAAAAATTATATTTTTATTCGTTAAAAGGATTTATTCTTTTATAAAAAATATTAAAATTATTAAGCAGTATTGAAAAAACAAAACTTAAGTATGTTAATTTATAAATGCATAGTAATATTATCGTTAAAAGTGTTATTGCTCATGCCACATTCGACATCGTCCATCATTGTCTATACGATGGATAAAAGTAGTGTGTTATAAAAAAAATATCTATTAAAATTTATAGCGTATAATTATTTAATTTAGTATTTTTTAATATTTAAAATTTTTAAATTTTAATAATGTTAAAAGATAATTCTCATTTCAATAAAATGCAAAAATTATCCTTGTAATAAAATAAAATTAATTATAAAAGAGCTGGCCCTCTAGCTATTATTGGACATTTTAGTTATTTTATCAAAACATAACTATAAAAACTAACGGATTTTTTTGAACGGTGACTTTCTTAACTGGTGTGGCAGAGATCATCACACCCACCTAATTAGCAGGCCCTAACCACCCACGTGTCCAGACTATGTTGTCTGAACCGGGTCCACGCTGGTACGATGGGGGCTGCGGCGTTCGCCCGGAAACCATACTGCCTCCACACGAGTTACCCTTAGTACCTCAACATGTTATAAAACTAAAACCATAAACCCTTAACATGTTAAAAAATAAGTTAGTACTCTAAGATGTTACTCTCTATAAACCATAAGGAATATCTGTATAGTTTTTATTGAACGTTAACTTTCATTAAAAACACGAGGAAGTCCTCAAATCAAGGACAACACCCGAAAAACTACAACATGTACAAAGGACTAATACACCAGTCCTCCCAAAGGAGGTCGTTGAATTGAGACCTATTCTTTAACCAGAAAAACGATAGAGATTTTATAGTACCAACCACAAAAGAAACCTTAGGCACCACCCCCTGAAAGTCTTCTCGTTTCTAGCTTTCCAAATCAACCAAAACGTCACCATAACAATACCATGAACGATCTTCTTTCCCCACTTGCCTCCTGTAGCCTGTTTATATAATGACAACAAATCTCTCGTGTGAAAAACAAACACTGTATTCATGCCACACCATTTCCATATACTAGCCCACACTCCGTACGAGAACCCACAACCAGTAAAGATGTGGTCCGATGTTTCAAGGTCAACTTCACAAAGTTTGCACCGATCGTTAGGCACGAATACATTTCTTTTGCTAAGAGCTTCGACAGTGGGGATCCTATCCATTTCTGCCCTCCAAACAAATATATGACACTTCAAGGGGACCCACGTAACCCATTTAAGCTTGAAAAAACTGGCGTTGTCCCTATTACTCTTCACCTTAGTTTTAACCTCAGCGACAGAAAAAAGAGGAGAGCCAGCCCACTCCCAAGAATCCTTATAAGAAGACAAATGGGCCTGGCCCAGCATTAAAGAAAGCGATAACCATTCTTGCACTTCTCCCAAATTCATGGGCTGAGTATAATCAACATGAGACCAAGTCTCATTTATCTTGCATTCACTAACCAGCAACCGTTTAGTACTAGCAGATCGATAAAGGAGAGGGAATTTGTGCATCAAAGGAACTTCTATCAACCAAGAATCCTCCCAAAACCGTATACAACAAACATCACCAAGCTTCCCTTTCAATAGCTTAAGAAAAAATTTATCCCCACATTTAAATCTTTCGCAATTCTTAACGATGACAGACCAAACACCCCCCTTTACCTGAGATGCGAGGAAGACCCGACCATCTACTTCTACCGTTATGACAAGACAAGATGATAATTTTCCACATAGCCCCTTCCTCCACTCAAAAACGCCAAGCCCATTTCGAGAGTAAGGCATCATTGACGTCTTTTAAGCGACTAATACCCAAGCCCCCTTTACTTCTATCATATGTAACTTTCTCCCAAGAAACCCAATCAAGTTTGTTTCTTTCACTCGAAGCAGACCAAAGAAACCGTTTCATTAGGCTCTCTAACTTGTCAATCACTCCAACCGGGGCCTTGTATAAAGAGAAAAAATAGTTAGTCTCCCTCCAATAGAAAGGAGTCTCGCCTTCCAAGAAGAGAGTCTAGATTCGAAAACTTCAACAATTTTCTGCCAACTATTGATTCTATTCATGTTAGCCCCAACCAACACACCCAAATAATCAAAGGGAAAAGATCCCACACGACAACCCACAACAGAGGACAAAGAAACTACCTCTTTAGTCGAAACCCCCGCGCCATAAAGAAACGACCTGTGAATATTAATTTTGAGGCCCAAACAAAGGTAAAAAATCCTAAGAATCCTCGCCGCTATCACAATATTATTAGAAGACCAATTCCCCATTAAAAGAGCATCATATGCGAAAAATAAATGAGATATAACCGGACCGTTTTTAGATAAAGTCACCCCTTCAAAAACACCTAACTTGATAGCTTTGTTGAACAAACAGGTCAAAGCTTCTATCACAATAAAAAACAAAAACGGCGAAATCGGATCACCTTGACGTAAACCTTTATGACATTGGAACTCAAAAGTGGGACACCCATTAACAAGAACCGCCGACCTCGCCGAAGCCAAAATACCCTTTATCCACTTACGCCACTTCTCCAGGAAACCCATTTGCTCCATGATAGATAAAAGAAAAGACCAATTGACATTATCATACGCCTTTTCGAAATCTATCTTCATAAAGAAAACACTTTTACCCCTCCTTTTGCACCAAGAAAGAATTTAATTAACCACGAGAGGACCATCTAGGATATTCCTCTCACTAAGAAAACCCGTTTGATTATCAGAAATGATGGACCCTGTCACCTTCTTACGTCTCAAAGACAAGACTTTAGAGATGACTTTACTAATAATACCCACCAAAGTTATTGGTCTAAAATCTTTTAGACCAAGAGGATTCTTAATCTTCGGAACAAGTGTAATAAAAGAAGAACCACACCCTCGGTTGATAGTACCCGTATCAAAGAATTCGGAAAAATTCTTCATAAAATCATCTTCTAAGACACTCTAAAAATGGCGAACGAAACTAAAATTAAAACCGTCCGGGCCCGGAGCTTTATCCTTACCAAACTCAAACACCGCCTTTTTGACTTCCTCTTTGGTAAACGGCATAATGAAGGCGTCGACGAGGTTCATTGGGATTTTCTTCATATCATCGCATATAAGATTAGGCCTGGTTTGAACCTTTTCTTTGAAGTGACTACTAAAGAACCTCAACACCTCCCTTTTAACCAACATGGGCTTCGACACCCACTCACCATTCACCATAAGACTTTGGATAGTATTAGACGCTTTTCGACCATTGATGATGCTATGAAAAAAAGCCGTGTTATCATCCCCATGCTTGGCCCAATTCACCCGAGACTTCTGTAAAAGGTCCTTGGCATGATATAATTCGCACTCCTCAATACCCTTCTTGCATTCCAACCAAACCCACTCTTCCTCCTCTAATAAATTTCTTTGTTCCATATCGGCTTCAATCCGCTCTAAATCATCCTTCAAATTTTTAAGCTCCTCTCCTTCCTTAATATCTAACTGTTTCTTCCAATCCGTTAAAACCAACTTCAAATATCTAAGTTTTGAGGACAACACTAAATCTGTCGCCCCTGTCGTATTAAAATTCGTTAACGTCTTGGACACCACCGTTTCACAACTCTCTCTATCCAACCACGAATTGAACCATCTGAAAGGGCGTGAACCAAAATTCTCATTCACCACAGTTAAGAAGCAATGGACTATGATCAGACAAGAATCTCGGTAACGCACGTAAACAAGCCTCAGGCCACCGATTAAAGAAATCTGAATTAACCAAGACTCTATCGATTTTGCTAAATTTTATTGCAGAGCCTTTCTTAGACAAACATGTGAACATACACCCTTTCAAACCATATTCAAAAACGCCTGCTGAATCAATGAAGGAGTTAAATACATCTGCTTCGGACTGGTCAAGAAAATAATTTTTCCGATCTTCACTGGACCGAACCGAATTAAAGTCCCCTAGTACACACCAATACCTAGGACTGCAACTGATAATATTCGAAATATGCTCCCATAAAGGACGCTTGTCAACCAACTTGTGTGGATTATAGATATTAAGGATATTAACCAAAGACCCATCTTCTTTCAAAAACCCTTTGACCAAGATAAAGTTCTGATGTTTAATAGAAGATACTTTCGAAAACTTATTAGGGTCCCAAAAAGACACCAATCCACCCGAACGCCCCCTAGCTTCTACAAATTCCACCTCCACTACCGAATTACCCCAAAATTTAGAACAATTAAAACCCAACATATCACGGAATTGAGTTTCCTGAAGAGCAACAAAAGACACTCCGTTTTCATGTTTCAACAGTTTAACCCAGGAATCTTTACCTGACATCCCCAAACCCCTAATATTTAGAGAAAGCAAATTCATACCGTAATCTTTTGTAAAGCTTCTTCCAAAATAATACCGCTAACCAGGTCTGCTTTATCTTGCAATTGGGCTCCCAAGGAGACTCCAAGTTGAATAGTTTCCTCCACTTCTGTAACCACGACAAGAGGATCCTGAGAGGAAGTATGACTCGAGACAGTTACAGGAAGTTCTTGATTAGGATGTATGACACCAGCTTCATTAGATCCACCTTCATCCTCCATATCCCCCATAAGTTGTTAAAAAGATTTTAAAGAAACCGACGACTGCCGTTCAAAGTTAACACCAGAACTAACTTGCTCCTGATGACTACAACCTGTATTCTGCACCACAGGGGAAACCGACAACCGTTTTTGGGCTAAAACCTCAACTGGATCCATCGGACCAATAAGAGCATTTAACTCAAACGGGCCCCCACTATTGGGGTTGATTCTGTTTTTCCTTTTAGTTGGGCCTGAGTTAGAAGTGGATCCACTACCTGATCTTTTAAAACAAAACTTCTTTCTCTTTATCGATAAAACACATAAATACCCCTTATTCTTTGGCCTAAGATCACATGCAGTCCCTAAGCCTAAAGACTCTCCTTTTTCAAAAGAGTTTCCTTACTTAGCACCATAGTCAACCGAAAATTCCTCTGGGCATTTACCCACATAATTTTGACGAGCTGAAGTCAAGGAAACTTCCCTAGTTATCTCGGGGGTTACCATAATTTTCTCCCTCTCATTAATGCTTGCCTTTATTCCTCCTCTGGTGATTGTGACATCATTTTCCGGCAAAAAAAACCGTCGTAGACACTACCTCCTCAGAAGCTGCCTCCGATTCTGTATACGAGACAACGTAGTCGTCCTCCTCCATTGCCGAATCAGGGTCACTGCTAACATGAACATTTTTAACTTCTACGAAATCTGGGACCCAATCTCCTTGTTCCTCCACCACCCAAATCCGAAACTTATGATTTTTCCAATTTAAAGTAATCTCTTTTGAAACCCTCTTACCTTCACCAACTAGTACGCCGATGTATTCAAAAGATAAATCCCGGTCCCTTCTAGAAACATTTGCTTTGTAAACGATCTTACCGAACATACCACCAATCAGATCGAAAACTGAATTAGTACAAAGGTGTAAAGGAACACCCTGAATCTTTAACCAAGCTACTCTTTCAAAACCAAAAGTTTGTCCTTCCCAGACGTAGATGGAAGAAAAAGAGTCTTTCATTTTTATGGCTGCATCATGAACTAACAGAGCCTTCTCATTACCATCAAAAGAGATAAAGACATCTAAGCCACCTAGATACTGGACAAAACTGAACCCAGGGCAGGTAGAGTTCAAGGTGACGTAAATATTCTTCACGGCTTCGACATTCACCATCTTCGCCACAAGTGCTTTCCCATGCAAATCAGCAAAAGCATTAACATTGCCATAAATGGTAATCGACTTCCCCATAAGTAAATCTTTGAATGTTTTGGAGCCAGCCACAAACGATCCCTTATTGATCCCCTGTTTCCCCTCACACTCTTTATTGTGTATATTACTATTATCATTATTTTTATGGGAATGTCTCTCACCCTCTTTTGTGAATATATTATTATCATTATTATGAGAATACATGTCTCCATGATCACCGATCTCCCCCTCTTCTAACACAAATCGAGCAATATTGAACCATAGTTTATACTCACCCATACGAATTCCACGAAGATTTCTAAGTAATTCTGACTTATCTTTCACATCTAACATGGAGATAAAACCAAAACAATTGCCACTCCTATCACGTTTTCTAGCTATATCGGATCCACTACATCCCTCTGGGAGATTAGAAACAAAAAGTTTGGTGATGCGAGCTTGAATATTATCAGGGATAGGCACTCTCCGGCTCCGGTGTTCCATGGAGAGAGCGTTTATTGATACAAATAGTGAAATATTATCTGTCTGTATAGTTAACTCTATTTTTAAGGAGGCAATGTTATCACCTAGGTGATGTGGATATTTATGATTGTAACGAGTGATCAATGAATTCCCAGTAAGGATATTTTAAATGCTTCATAGAACTCAAAAACTAAAATAAAAAATACAAAAAATATATTGAGTGCTTATAGGGAACCCATGAGAATTTATGTTCAAAAGATAATTATCAAATTAAATCTTGGAAATGTTGGAATTAGGGTCTCTTTAAAAGTACTACTTCTATTCCCAGGAGTAAAGGTAAGATTTGTTTGCATCACACCATCTCAAAACCTACCAATAGTGTTACTACTTGTGGGATTTATTGTTTTGATGGTATAACTACTATAATCAGAGAATAATTTAATTTTAGGGTTTTGATGGTATAACTAGTGGATTGAATTAGTGATGTTAATTTATTGAAACGTGAATTTGCTTCTTAGGTATTATGAACATTGAGAGGTTTTTTCAAAGACAACCATCAAACGATGTTTTTTATTTGTATATCTATTTTTATTATGTGATAAACCTTACCCTACCAGAACTATCGAACCTAAAGTTTTTATGTTCTCTCCTATGTAATAGGATTATCTAAGAATAATGAACCAAATCGAAATAATAATATGGAAAGTATACAACTAATATGCTATTACACCCCCGCAGTCAAAGCGAGAGGTGACCGAATGCTGAGACTGGAGCAAAAGTCATCGAATAAAATTCTTGGAAGACCTTTGGTGAATATATCTACAACTTGATGGCAGGAAGGCATGTGAAGGATCCAAACTTGACCGCGTTGTACCTTTTCACACACGAATTGAATATCTAGCTCGATGTGCTTCATGCGTTGATGCTGAACTGGATTACCCGAAAGGTAGATGGCATTGACATTGTCACAATACACAATAGTGGCTATAAAAGGAGGGCGATGTAGTTTGAGAAGAAGATTTCATAACCAACATATTTCTGCGATGACATTGGCAACACCGCGATATTCTGCTGACTGCTTCAGCACTGGAATGAGAAATAGTAGGCTGGCGTTTTGAAGACCAGGACACTAGATTGTCCCCGTTGTAAACACAATAACCGCTAGTCGAACAGCGGGTGTCAGGACAGCCAGCCCAGTCAGCATCAATGTAGGCGAGTAGTGTAGGATGCGGATGTGGACCCATAGATAAACCAAAGTCAGCGGTGCCCTGTATGTACCTGATGATGCGTTTTAACGCATTTCAATGATCGGTCTTCCGAGCATGCATAAACATACACACCTGCTGAACTATGTAAATAATATTAGGACGAGTAAAAGTGAGGTACTGTACAGCACCTGCTAAACTCCTGTAGAGAGTGGGGTTATCAAAATCAGTGCCAGCATTAGCCCCGAGCTTGGAGTTGGTGTCAACAGGGGTGATGGCGGGTTTACAGTTAGACATGACCGCTCGTTCAATAATATCTTCTGCATAACCCTGTTGAGATAGGAACATAGAGTCGCCATGACGGGTGACAGAAATACCGAGAAAGAAGCTCAGTGAACCAAGATCCTTCATTGCGAATTCAGAAGAGAAGAACCGCATGAAGTGCTCGCGAAGAGCAGTGGATGACGTGACAAGCAGAATGTCATCAACATAAAGAAGAAGGTAGGCCGTGGACCTCTGATGATGATAAATAAACAATGAAGCATCACACCCACTCTGTCGAAAACCCAATGTGAGGACATAATCTGTGAATCCCTGGTACCAGGCCCGCGGGGCCTGTTTGAGGCCATAGAGAGACTTTTTAAGGCGGCATACATGGTCTGGAAAATCCCGGTTGTGAAAACCCATAGGCTGATGCATGTAAACAGTCTCGTTTAAGTGTGCCATGTAGGAAAGCGTTGGTTACGTCTAACTGATGAACTGGCCAGGAGTTAGATAACGCAATAGATAAGACTATTCTGATAGTGGCCGGCTTAACAACCGGACTGAAAGTATCCCCACAATCGATCCCAACCTGCTGTGAGCGGCCATCACAGACCAAGCGAGCTT
This sequence comes from Ambrosia x helenae, assembly GCA_030844895.1. NCBI lineage: Eukaryota > Viridiplantae > Streptophyta > Magnoliopsida > Asterales > Asteraceae > Ambrosia > Ambrosia x helenae. The sequence continues at coordinate 78,124,401 of CM061233.1, forward strand.
TGTACCGTTCAAGAGTGCCATCAGATTTATATTTGTGTTTGAACAGCCACATGCTTCGAATGATGTTCATGTGTGGCTGTCGCGGTACAACCTCCCAAGTATCATTTTTAATAAGAGCCTGAAACTCATTGGTCATGGCATCATGCCATTCCGGTATGGACAAGGCCAGGGAGGGGTTTTTGGGTATAGGAGAAATGGTAGTGGTGTGGAGATTAAAAATTTGTTTTGGTTTATAGATGCTATCCATGGAACGGGTGGGAGGTGGTTGAGGGGAGGGGTCGGCTGGGGTAGTTTGGTGTTGGCTCGGGTTTGGCGAAGGAGTGGGTGAGTGGACAGAAGGTTAGGTTGAGCTGGAGGGATGTGAATTGAGGTGGGCCGGTTGCTGTGTTAGGCTGAGAGGAGTAGGAGGTGGAGTTGTGTGGGCTGAATGGTGTGGGGTGTTTGGGCCAGGTGTAGGGGCTGTTTGTGGAGTGGGCGGGTGTGTGTCAATAGTGGGCCAGAGGTGCGAGGGTATGGTTCCGGACAAGAAGTCATATGTGGTGACGGGTGAGGGTACGGTTTGGAGCGAGGCATACGGAAAGGAGGACTCGTCAAACAAGATATGTCGAGAAATGATCATGTTTTTATTTTTCAAGTCATAACATTTGTAGCCTCGGTGTGTGGTAGGATATCCGAGGAAGACACAAGGATAGGACCGGTGTAGGAGTTTATGAATGGTGGTGTGAGGGATTAGAGGGTAGCATAGGCAACCAAAAACTCTAAGATGGCCATAGGTTGGAGCTCGGTTATATAGTAAGAGGGTAGGGGTGTGGTAACGGTGTGTTTTGGAGGGTATGATGTTGATTAGGTAGGTAGCGGTTTCAAGGGCGTGAGGCCAAAAGTTTTTGGGATGGAGGATTCGGCCATGAGTGTTCGGATAATATTGTTGATGGAGCATATTTTGCGCTCCGCCTTCCCGTTTTGAGGGGAAGTGTAGGGGGCAAGATAGGTGAAAGAGGATGCCATGTTTGGTGAAAAAGTTTTTAAAGTTGTTGTTGACATATTCGGTTCCATTGTCACACTGAAAGGTTTTGATTTTTCTTTGAAATTGGGTGTGGAAAAGTGTTGTAATGGTCTAAAAAATCGAATAAACTTGGGACTTGATTGCAATGGGAAAGGTCCAAAGAAAATTAGTAAAGTCATCCAAGAATAAAACGTAATAGCGATGACCACCCGAGCTTAAAATCGGGGAGGTCCATACATCACTATGCACAATGTCAAAAGGTTGCAAAGAACAATTATTAGATAAATGAAACGGAAGTTTAATACTCTTGCCAAACACGCAAGGTTCACAAACATTTTTATTCAAAGACCTCAAAACAATAGACTTAGAATGTTTTAAAGCTTGCAATAAAGCCGGGACAGGGTGGCCAAGGCGTTGATGCCAAAGACTTGAGGACTGAGCAGCAGTTGTGGATGTGGAAAAACAGTGGTGGTCTTGGGAGAAGGTGTAGAGTTCACCGCTGCTGTTGCACCGGAGCATAGGGGCCCGGGTCTTGTAGTCCTTCACAAGAAAACCAAATGGGTCAAACTCAACAGACACAGAATTATCTTTTGTGAATTGACGCACAGATATAAGGTTGTGAATTAGTTTAGGTGCATAAAGGACACGGTTTAGTTTAAAAGACGGGTAAGGTTTAGGAACGGTTTGAGGGCCATGTCCAAGAACCGGTATAGTAGAGCCATTACCAACAATAATATTTTCATTCAAGCTATTATTAAAAAGGGTACTGAAATTACCTACATTGGGATCCATGCTTATCATAGCCCCGGTGTCCATTACGCCTTGGTGGTACTAAGGTGGGTTGAGGGACATAGTATAAAGTGCTTGTTGCATGTCTGTGGGTGTGTAAGTAGCCGCCGCAGCCGCGTGAGCCGGGTTTGGTTGGGGTCAGAGGATGTCGCGAGATGGGTTTGTGGCAGTAGTGGGTGTGGTGGTGGGGTAAGGGCACGGCGGGGGAGCAAACCATTGGAGCCAAGGATGTGGTGTCGGGTAGGGGGAGGTATGGTTCGGCCAAGGTGGATAGGTAGGGTAATGGTATGGTTGATGTGGTTGTAGGTACCAAGGGGTATAGGATGGGTTGGAACGGCCCCAGCCAAAGTTGGAGAACCGCCCACGTCCATGTCCATGAGGGCGGCCGCGTCCGCTAGTACGGTCCGGGTTTGGGTAGGACTCGGGTGGGTATTGGTTGTGGGAGGATGGGTTTGAAGGAGTAGAGGATGGTGGTTTATTGGTGGAGGCGGCAAGGGCATGGGAGGCGTTTTGGGCGGCAAAGGCTGCTTGTTCGGCTTTTTGATCCTCAACCATGCATAGTTGAGAGCGGACATAGTAGAAGGAGGGTGTGGGATCTTTTTGCTGCAGGATAGTGGAAATGCCCTCATAGGACTCGGTGAGGCCGGCTAAGAGTTGAAGGACCAACCGCTTGTTGTCGACTGGGGCACCGACATTCGCCAGTTGGTCAGCAAGGGATTTTATAGCCTGACAGTAGGCTGTCATGTTAGAGAAATTGGCAAGGCGAGTATTGGAAAACCGCTGAGTGAGATGGATGGCTCTAGCATTTTTATTATCTTGAAAGAGGTCTTGAATGGTCGCCCAAGCATCATAGGCGGTGTTGCCAGGACCATAACGGTGTTAAGGAGATCATTGGAGACAGTACTATATGTAGATGCGTTTTGCGACTAGTGATTGGATATTAACATATGTTAGATGCTGATGGGTAGAATGTGGAATTGGTACTGGTCGAATGTAGGCTAAAGTGGGCGAAGGTAGAAGACAAATGGGCGAAGGTGAAATGGAGCTTAACTGAAGAACACGTTCGTACCTTCTGCTGGGCGAATGTGGAAGAAGTCCACATTCGACCATAGTAAAGGGGCGAATGTGCAGTGGCTATAAAAAGATTTTGTGTTTATGTAATGGATAGAGAGTTATTAGTGGTGTGTGTTTTGAGGTCAGGTTCCAGGTTTGTTTGAGAGTGTCTGTAATTGATCTAGATTAACCAAAGTGTCATTGTAATCAAGTTTATGAACAAGTTAATCTATGAAAAGCTTTGAAAATGATATTGATTGTGTTTTGATTTGAGTTTTTATCTGTTTGTTCAAAGCTAGGGTTTCCGCACCTGGTTTTGTAACTTGTATGATCAATTAATCATGTTTTAGTCAAAATCATAGATGATCAAACCACTAATTACAAGTCTGTGCCATCTCCGGTGCTTTTTGAAAATCATAATTGTCACCAAGTTACACCGGAGAGCTCGGTAAAATCAGATTCATCATCGGAAATTGAATCTAATACCTCGAGTATTGGTGATCCTCATTCCGATGTGAGACCGATTTTAGGCTTGAATGATGAGGGTGTTTTTGCTGAAAGTGTGGATTCAGACTCAGAGAGTGATGATACTGGTAATGTTCAAACTGTTAATGCATGTGAAATTCCAAAAGAAAATCACATCATTACTACTGAACCAGTTTCATCATCTCAACATGTGCATCCGATGGCAAATGCTCATCGTGAGAAAAAGTCTGAAAAGAATGTGATTAAAAAAGACCTTGAGAATAAAGATGTTAAGAATGAACCATGTGACAAACCTGTCAAGGTGTTCTATCGGATGGAAGGATCCGATAAAATCATCTCTGATGAGGAATTTCCAATAAAAAATGCTAACTATGCTAAAATAGAAAAGATTTGGCAAGAAAGCACCATTTGGTTCCCAAAACATGAGAGAACAAATGAGATTCCACCAGCAATTTTAAAGAAATTGTATTTGGATGTTCCTCAAGAACCAAAGGTCCATGTCACAGAGTTCATTCGACCCAATAACAGAGCTAATGGTTTTCATGAGCCTACTTACTCAAAAGGGCCACTCCCTGAGAGTTTGAGGAATCAATAGTACAATGATCAATATCCTGTTAGATCATTTGCTCAACCAAATGCTCCAAATGTTTTTGAAGAGTACCGTGCATGCTTTAAATGTGGGGAACGAGGGCATTTACTTGCTCAGTGTCCATATGTAAGGCATAAAAGGCACGAGGTAGAAGTGAGAAATTCCATGAGAAAACCGATTGATCATTATGTTCCACCACACAGACGAGTTGTTCCTCAACAACAACAGTTTTATAATCAAAACAATTTTCATCAAATGAGGAACAATCGTCCAATTCAATATGATCGAAGAAATCAGATTGCTATGGAACAATCATGGAGGAAGCCTGTGGTGAACGCAACAATTGACAGGCAAAAGGTTCCACTAAAACCGATTGTCAAATCAAATGTTGGACCTAAGTCTGTTAAATCAGATAAGGTAACCAAGAAAGTTACGTTTGTTAACAATGTTCAGAAACCGACTGAGAATCCAAAATCTCAGATTCGCATCCTTAAAAGGTCTGAACAATCTTGGTCACCCAATGGTACTCCAGGAGCTTCTACTTCTAAGGTCAATGAGAAAAAGGAAACTGTTTTGAACAATCAGAAAAAGATTGATCCAAAACAAAAAGTTGTTGAAAATGCTAATGAGAATGTTTCTTTGAAAGCTGATGTTCAAAGACCCAAGACTCAGGCTTGGGTCCCCCAAAAGAACTAAATGATTTACTTTTTGTGTGCAGGGAGCTTCAGCTGGCCCTATTAGCAGTCTTTGGATTGTTGATAGTGGAGCTTTAGGCCACATGACAGGGGATCTAGCGTTGTTGTTCGACGTGAAAAACATCAATGGAGGGTATGTCGCATTCGCTAGAAATAAAGGTGGATATATCACAATGGAGGGGAGCGTGAGTAATGGGATAGTGAGCTTTGAGCGGATATCTTATGTGAAGCAGATTGATTATAATCTATTGAGTGTCAGTCAAATATGTGATAAACAATTTTCTGTGCATTTTGATGACAAATCCTGCTATATTCTCAAACCGGGCTTCAAAATTCCTAAGGAGTGGATAATGTTGATGGCACCTCGCGTCAACAATCTCTATATTCTTGATATGTCCAAGGCAATGACATCACAGGGGCAAATAACATGTTTTCTATCCAAAGCGACTGAGAAAGAATCGATAATGTGGCACCGAAGAATGGGGCACATTCATCTGAGAAAAATGAACCAACTTGTGAAAAATGGGCTTGTCGATGGAGTAAACGTGAAACATTTCCATCTGAATGACAAGTGTGTAAGTTGTAAGAAGGGGAAGCAACACAAACAGTCCCACAAAGTGAAGAAAGTCAACTCTGTAGAAATGCCACTTGAGCGATTGCACATGGATCTATTCGGACCGGTCAAGCGCAAAAGTCATCTTGGAGAGCTTTATTGTTTAGTTGTCACTGATGACTACTCAAGATTTTCATGGGTGATGTGTTTGCAAAACAAAAGTGACACCTTTAACAACCTGAAAGTTCTGTTCACTCGATTGGAGAATCTCTACAATGTGAAGATAAAGAGAATTCGGAGTGATAATGGGACGGAGTTCAAAAATGCCAAGATGGATGAACTTTGTGAAAGCAAAGGGATACATCATGAATATTCGGCTCCGTACACCCCACAACAGAACGTTGTTGCTGAACGAAAGAATAGGACTCTAATTGAAGCGGCTAGAACAATGCTTGCTGATTCAAATCTTCCGGTAATGTTCTGGAACGAGGCAATCTATGCAGCAAATTATACACTAAATCGGGTTCTAACAGTGAAGAAGTTTGGTAAAACATCTTATGAACTGTTACACCGACGAAAGCCAAACTTAGAGTATCTAGAACCTTTTGGGGCGCCATGCACGATGTTGAATCCAAGTGAGAAGTTTAGTCCTAAAGCTGAGGAGGGATACTTTGTTGGATATGCAACCCCGCTCAAACGGGTATTCAACAAGCGAACTCGTCAAATGGAGGATTGGGCTAACGTGGAAGTTCAACGATATACTCAAAATTTGCAAGGCACGGGTCCTGATTGGATGTTTGATTACAAAGATTTCTTTGAATCATTCAATCTAGATAGCTTGGTTGAAGAAGCTGTTATTAGATTACTTTACGAGTGTGAAAACGCGACGACTTCATCGTTGGTGCGTCCAATCACCGTGAATCCCCTACCAGCTTCTAATGATACCAATGCTCCTATACAAGAGGAAGAAGTGTTTCAAGAGGCTTCAACTTCATTAGACTCTTCAGAATCTGAAGTTGAACAATTTGAAGAAGTCATTCTTGAACATGCAGAAGAACCAGAGGCACTGCCAGTGAACCCAACTCCAACTCCAGATGTTGCTTCATCATCAAACACGGGTCATGATCTGGATGCTATAGAAAACTTGACTGTTCAGACGGGAGTTACTGTACCTGATTATCCGGAATCTCGGATTCATCGTATTCACCCGCTGGAACAAGTTATCGGTGATCCTGGAAGTGGTGTTATGACCAGAGGGCAGCTGAGAAGCGTTAACTCGCCAGAGAGTTTTGGTGCTTTAGCATTATATGCCAAAATTCAAAAATCTGGTAGTCAAAATGATTGGTCGTTTGCGTGTTATGTGTCGCAGGTAGAGCCAGGAACATACAAGGACGCTTTGAACGAAGATGCCTGGGTTGAAGCTATGCAGGAGGAGTTATTACAATTCCAGAAATTGGGGGTTTGGACGCTCACGGATTTGCCGCCGGGAAGGAAGAAAATAGGCACTAAATGGGTGTTTAAGTGCAAGAAGGATGATCGTGGGGTTATTGTTCGTAACAAAGCCAGATTGGTCGTGCAGGGTTTCCATCAAATTGAAGGGATTGATTATAACGAAATCTATGCACCAGTAGCACGGATTGAAGCTATTCGGATGTTCCTTGCGTTTGCTTCATACAAGAAATTCAAAGTTTATCAAATGGACGTTAAGAGCGCATTTCTGTACGGGAAAGTCAAGGAAGAGGTTTATGTCGGGCAGCCACCAGGCTTTGAGGACCCAATCCACCGGGATAAGGTCTACGTGCTGAACAAAGCTCTATATGGTTTGCACCAGGCTCCGAGACAGTGGTACGAGGAGCTAAGTACATACCTCATCTCCAAAGGATTTAAGCGCGGCCTCGTCGATTGCACTCTCTTCACGAAGAAGACGGGAGATGATTTGCTTCTAGTGCAGATTTACGTTGATGATATAATATTTGGTTCAACTAACGAGCTTTTATGCAGGGAATTCGAAACTGTCATGCAAGAAAAGTTCGAAATGAGCGCAATGGGGGAGATGCAGTTTTTCCTAGGCTTGCAGGTGGACCAAAGACCCAACGGGATCTTCATTCACCAGACGAAATACGTATCCGACATCTTGAGCCGGTTCCAGATGGAGGACTCTAAGCCGATGGATACCCCGATTCAACCCAATCACGGGATTGGAGTGGACGCTAAGGGGGAGCTGACGGACCCATTTACATACAGAGCAATCATCGGATCTCTGATGTATCTGACGGCGTCTCGACCAGATATTATGTATGCAACGTGTCTCTGTGCTCGCTATCAATCGAAGCCGAAACAAAGTCATCTGACGGCGGTCAAGCGTATCCTTAGATATCTGAAGGGTTGTCCCTCAAAAGGAATTTGGTACCCTAATGATGATGATTTTGATTTTATTGCTTTTAGTGATGCAGATTGGGGCGGCTGCGACAAAGATAGCAAATCTACTACAGCTGGTTGCCAGTTTTTAGGGAGCAGGTTAATTACCTGGCAGTGCAAGAAACAGACTTCCGTGGCGCTGTCTACCTGTGAAGCTGAGTACATTGCAGCCTCGAGTTGTTGTTCGCAAGTACTCTGGATCCAACAGCAGATGGTGGACTACGGTTTGCAGTTTCTTAAAACCCCTATACACTGTGATAACGAAGCCGCAATTGCATTAACTAAAAATACTGAAAATCATTCTAAGGCGAAACATATCCGGATCAAATATCATTTTATCCGTGATTGTTACGCTAAGGAATTGATAGATATGGTCAAAATCCATACTGACTACCAACGTGCAGATTTGTTTACAAAAGCTTTTGACAGATCCCGCTTTGAATATCTTTTAAAAGTAAACAATATAAAAGAAAAACAGGACTAATCGGCACCTCGGTTTATCGTTTTTTTTTTTTTTTTTTAGTTTTAGTTTTTAATATTTTGCTAATTGGGAATTTCTCTTTGCTAATTGGGAATTTCTCTTTTCTATCGTAATCCTCAAAGAAGTTGATGCTTTCGAGGGGATTGTTTCTTTCAAATTTTTGTTTTTGTTTTTCAGAAAAATTAAAAACCCAAAAATATGTTCTTTATTTTAGGGGGAGCCATTTTATCAGAAAAACCAAAAACATTGAAAAATTCAAAAGACCTAAAAATTAGAAAATCCAAAATGATTTCCTGGATAAAAAGAGGAAATGATAGTACATCAGTGGGGATCTGACGCAGGCTAAAGTACTGTATAGTATAATGAGGCGTATGTTGACTACGTGTGATATGCTGATAGGCTTCGTAGACTAAATATTGCGTGCATTAGTGATACAAACATAACAAACTACGCGTTCGTGGCTGAACACCTCATGGGCATATGGTCTTAGTACCGTAATTTCGTTTGATAGGATTGCCAAAATCTGAGGTTTCGGGTTGTTATGTTATGGTTATCCGGGATATTCTGATTAAACTTTTGTCGTATTGATTTACGGACCTAGTTTCTTCAGAATATTTGCAAAAAGAGCTTAATTGCCAAAACCGAAAGTTACCGAATTGAGGAACTTTATGTTTTATTGATCAAAGATCATTATTACATCGTATTGACTTTCTGATGCAAATCAGTGGTTAATATCAGCCTCAACCTAGTGTATATGCACATGTTACTCTGCTGCATTCGTTTGCTGACCTGTACACCTCTGTGCTATATACTTTGTAATTTTTACGGATAACTCTGGCATAATCACGCGTTACGACGAAGCTTTGTGCAATTACTTGATACGGGAGTATGTCATGTGTGTGGGCACCACAATGTGTTAGTCTAATACACCTAACTCGTATCATTTTAAAGCATTGCGTAATTGTCTGCATGTGAGCTTACGTGGACTACAATATCAGCAATTGCCGTGTCACATATTGTTTCTAATGATAATATTAATCAAACAGATCAACGCTGTGATCAGATTTCTCAGAAAACTGATATGATCCTCTTACCGGATATCACAAAATGTTTACTGCTTTCATTTACTTTGATGCATTTTACTTTGTTGCATTTTACTTTTATTGTCAAAAAGATACAAAATCCAAAAAGATTTTAGGTATGTTTTGATAAAATTTCAGAAAACCAAAATTTTTGCTTATTCTGCTTTATTTTTGATAACCGACGGTGCTTGATGGTCAATTTCTGAGATTTGATAACACCATCTGGGCTTTGTATTATTCAAAAAGTGAAAATTTGAGTTTTGGAAGTTTAACAGATTGAAAAATGTTGAACGGGATTCGAATTCGTGATTTGGCAAAATTTTCAGATTTTTCCATTTCACATTCGCCCCTTAATTGGGTCGAATGTGGAAAAATCTTTCCTTCGGCCGTTTTCATTTGGACGAATGTGGGAATTTTAAAACACAAATTCACCTTCGGGTGAAAGTTTCACCTTCGGGTCATTTACTTGGGGCGAAGGTGGAATAGATTCACATTCGCCCACTACAACGGGCGAAGGTGGCTTGTCTTTATAAGCAGATCCCAGGTTCGAACTCTCATTATATTTTTTTCTAAATTTTTCTTTCGATCTGGACACCTTGTTGCTTTGATTCCTTGTACTTGTGCGTTTAATTACTGAGTGTTTACTGATCATTTTCCTATAAAGATCACAGGTAATGGATCAAGATTGCGACCGGAATCATCGTTTTTATAAACGGACATAGGCTTTTAGAATTTCGGGACTTAGGGTGTTTGTTTGTGTTTGTTTTTGATATACATTCAATCCACATCAGTTTTAGGGGGAGATAGTATAAAGAATTAGGTTTTTAACATCAATTAGTGGGTTAAATGATTGTTTGAAAGAATAAAACCCTAATTCTAATTGAAAACTGATGTAGATTGAATTATAAGAGCAATTGGTTATTCACGAGTCTTAATCGGTACTATTAGGATGCTTTTCAATCAAAATCACATGTTAAAAACATAGTTAGAAATTTTTTGAATTTTTAAGATGAACAGGTTTCACCTTCGGTCCAGAAAACGGGCGAAGGTGAAGAGTTTTGGGCGAAGGTAATTTCAAAACGGGCGAATGTGATTTTCATCTTCGACCAGAAAAATTCACATTCGACCTTATAAAACGGGCGAATGTGGAATTTAAAATTCTTAAAATTTTGAATTTTTGACGATTTTGTATTTTGACGTTTGTTTTTGATTTTGATGAACAGATGGCAGATCAAACTGAGAATATTGAGACTCCAGTGGAGAATATTGTTACAGATCCAGTTCCAGAGAATGTTCAAGAGGCTGAATCATCTACATCGATAAGCTGGACGTTTGAGAAAACACACAACTGCTGTGCTTATCTTGGCGATGTTGAAAAGAATGTAGAGTTTACTGGTATCATTGAATTCTTGAAGAGGAGCAGAGTTGTCTATGCTTTAGCTACTCCGACTATCATTTACAAAGACATCATTGAAGATTTCTACAAGAACGCAAAGTATGACTTCTGGGATAATCAAACAATCATTAGAAGCAAGATACAAGAAATGGAGATGTTCCTTACAGAGTCTGATATTCGGGAAGCACTTCAGATTAATTTTGAAGTAAGTGAAGATCCCAGGGAGTTATCTTGGACAGAACAGAAGGCATGTTTCCTTAGAATGAAGTATAAGGGAGAAATTACTGATGGTTCGATGCACAAAGGGAAATTGAGTGTGCAGTTTAAATACTTTGCACACGTCATCATTCATGTGTTTGGCTGTGTTAGTGGAGGATATGATGTCATGAGAAGAAGCTTAAGTTCGTTGATGGTTGCGTTGACTCTCAACAAACCATTCAACGTATCTGGAATGATTCTGGACCACATGCTGGAGATGTTAAAGGGGTTGAAGAAGAAGTATTTCATGTTATACCCTAGATTCCTGATGATGATCTTTGATCACAAGTATCCTAATTTGAGGAAGGATCCGACACAGATACTTGGTCAAGATCATATGAACATTCGTACATTGGTAAGAATGAAGGGCTACAAGGGTGTGTCAGATAATGAAAGGCCACCATACAGGAGATTATTTGGAGCCTTAGCTAAAAAGGATTACACTGATCCTGGAAAGAACAAGGCTAGGCATCCTGAGAGCAATTCTGATAATGATGATCCATTGGTTTATGCTGATGCTAGTACCAAGAGGAAGAGACAGGTAGTTAATCCCGGAGCCAAAGGGAAGGGTAAGGGAAAGACTGATCAAGGGAGCTCTAAGCAACAGGTGGTAAGAAAGAAAACAACTGCTAAGAAAGGTACTGGTTTGGTGGATGAAGAATCAGTGGATTCAGAAGAATCTGAGGAAGAAGAACTATGGGATTCTGATGCTGAGAATGTCAGGACCACCAAACGTAAGGCCACTATGGTTGGTGAGTCTGAATCTTTAAACAAATCAATTGAGGAAGCTGAGAAAGTAAGAAGTCGTTGAATGTTGAAGATGACGGATTAGGCATTGACATGGATGAGTTGAATACTGGAGAGACTGTAGTAGTAAACTTGCCCAAGCCTAAGCACAAGACCATGTCTAAGAAGATAAGTACTAAGCAGTTGAGAGAGAAAGAATTAGCACAACTTTTGAAGGGAAAAAGAGTACCCGATGCTGGTACGTCATCAAAGCTGTCTTCACCGGTCACTAAAAAGCAAAAGAAATCTAAAGAGGCAGAGACATTATCAGTTGATCAATTAAATGTTGCACTGGATAATGTACTTGACATGTTTAGAAAGCCTCAGAAAGAAAAGGAAGTTGAAGTTGAGCCATCTAGATCCAAATCTAAGAAGGTCACTGTGGATGATGATGTAATGAAGCAGGTGAACAAGAAAATGGATGACATGATGAAGATGATAGTGGCTCAACAAGCTGAAATAGCCAAGTTCAAGCAGAATGAAGAAAAGATGCTTCAGATAGTGGTAGCTTCTAAGTCAAATCAAGATGAGATTAACGAGAAGGTTAAGAAGCTTGAAGCAAAGAATAAAAAGCTTGAGGGTAAATGTTCAAGAAACAAGAACAGGCTAAAGTTGATCAAAGAAGATAACAAAGAACTAAAGGCTGAGAACAGACGCCTTAGTGATTTGATTGATAATTTGTACAATGTTGCACCCAAGTTGAAGGAGGGAGAAGAAGATGAAGAAAAAGAAGAAGAGCAAGTTGACTTTGAACCGTCTGAATCGGACAAAGAAAAAGATGATGATGAGGATGATGAAGAGTCAGAGAAAAGTGGTGATGAGGATGATAAGAATGATGATGATGATGATGCAGAAGGGTCTGGGAGTCAGAAAGAGGATGATAGTAGTAGTGATGATGATAATGATGGAGGAGATGATACTTCAAAGTTTACATATGAAAAGAGAACACCTAAAAAGAAAAATGTTGGAGAATCAAGTTCGAAGAAAAAGAAAGGTGAGAACGTTGATTCAGATGAGAGTATCTTCTGGAATGAAAAGGTGAGATCTTTAACAAATGATGCTAAACAAGTATATATAGATATGTTGGAAAGAAGAGAATGGACTATTGAGTTCACAGGATGTTTTGCTGAGATATTCCAAACAGATGACATGAGATATGAATTGGAATACAACGATCCTGATCTTGAAGAAGGTGAAGTACCTGCTTCTGTGGCAAAGGAAATTCTGGATGGACTTGCACAGAGAGTAGGGAAAACATTTGAGGAGTTTATTGTAGATGAATCGATTCCAGATATTTCTGAAAAGGATATTGGAAGTCACTCAGATGACAAGAATACTCCTGAGCTTGATGAAGTGGAAGTTGAAGACATAACGCATGAAGAATTTCCACAGTACTTCAGACAAACTGATGAAGATGAGATATTTCCTGACTTTACTGAGACACCAAACATTTCGGCGAAGAAAAAGGCAAAGCAAAGAAGTGCAGAGTTTGTAGAGAAGGTGTTTGGTGCTAATAAGCAAGGGTCTTCAAATCAATCTGATGAATTGAAGAGTTATTTGAAGAAATTAAGAGAAATGGATGAAAACCGACCGAAGCCTGAAGCTCAAGGAAATTTCTATAGATTTCACAATGCCAAGTTCAAAGGCAGAGCTCTTGGGTGGACATATTTGGGCAGGCTGAAGTGTATAGCTGCCAAATGGGAAACAGGGATCTTGTACTTTAACAGATTCATTGATTTGCTAACTCTACCGTACTGGGCGGTCAGAGATTTATGTAGATTCCCTATGTCAGGTGCTTTAGTGAATGGTTCACATGTCGGTTGGTGTGCAGACAAGCTGGTTTGGGAAAGTAGAACGAGATGGAATAGATTCAAGCCACAATATCCCCGAAGGAAAGTTCATAGGGATATTGATCCTCAAACTAAGCTGAAGCGGGTTACTTTGATATACAAGGCACCTGAAGTGATGAGGAAAATACCTTTGATGCCCATGCCACAACATTTCAGTGCTGACTTTATTTTCTGGTATTATGATTGGAGGAAGGCTGAAGCAGTGATAGTGTTGAGAGACGGGAAGGACAAATACAAGCATGTTCATGTATTTGATCCTATGTGGTTGATTAACTGTACTTTTGAAGACATCATCATGCTTTTCTATAATCCGATTTATTATGAGCCGAAAGACGCTGATCAAGCAAAGAAGTATACTCAAGTGGTTGGAGTTTGCTTTGCATATGATATTAATGCGGGGAGTAATTTGGATAACAAACTTGGCAAGATGGTGAAGATGGCAAATGTGTCGAAACCGGTGAAGAGAAAGTTAGAACCTGTAATGACCAAAGAGCAGAAGAAACAGCTCAGAATTAAGTTGTTGAACAAAGCCATGGACGAAGACAGAAGACAATCCAATCAATAGTCGAGGGGGAGTTTGTAGATGCGTTTTGCGACTAGTGATTGGATATTAACATATGTTAGATGCTGATGGGTAGAATGTGGAATTGGTACTGGTCGAATGTAGGCTAAAGTGGGCGAAGGTAGAAGACAAATGGGCGAAGGTGAAATGGAGCTTAACTGAAGAACACGTTCGTACCTTCTGCTGGGCGAATGTGGAAGAAGTCCACATTCGACCATAGTAAAGGGGCGAATGTGCAGTGGCTATAAATAGATTTTGTGTTTATGTAATGGATAGAGAGTTATTAGTGGTGTGTGTTTTGAGGTCAGGTTCCAGGTTTGTTTGAGAGTGTCTGTAATTGATCTAGATTAACCAAAGTGTCATTGTAATCAAGTTTATGAACAAGTTAATCTATGAAAAGCTTTGAAAATGATATTGATTGTGTTTTGATTTGAGTTTTTATCTGTTTGTTCAAAGCTAGGGTTTCCGCACCTGGTTTTGTAACTTGTATGATCAATTAATCCTGTTTTAGTCAAAATCTTTCGCTCACACTATATATCCATTGCAATACAATGGCGACAAGCCTGTCCCAATTTTCATCCTTGGTGCAAGAGGAGGATGCGGGTCTGGGTGAAAGATGGTATAGGACTTGAAACGCACGACAATGGATGCGAAAAAGTTCGCACCAATTGACGTATTGGCTGCTATCCCAGTCCAAAATAATGGGGATGAAGTTCTTTATATTAGACACTGTGACCGCCGGGTGGAGTTTGGGTTCCGGTGAGGGGGTACCGGTTGGAGGAGGTGAGGGAGGAGTAGTGTTAGGCATGGTAGGTTAGAAATGAGAGGAGAATGGGAGCAGAGGAATCGGAGAAGGAGGTGGGGCCGGCAGTGGAAGAGGAGGCGGAAGGTTAGGAGATATCTCTTGATACCATGATAGAGATAATATTTGGTAATCCTTGATTATGTCTTTCATTATACCTTGATTTATAGTATAAGATGGACCATTCTAGATCCATGATTACAGGAATTATAGTTAATGACATTCAATACAATAATATGGAAAGTATACAACTAATATGCCATTAGTCTATCAAAAATATATTTAGATTGCGAATTGATCATTTGAGTTATGGTTAATTTAAACAAGTTAAGTTTAGTATAAACGAATTCTTTTATAATCGCTTAACTTCTTTCAATGCCCCTTCAGAAATCTCAATCATAGCTCATCATCTAGTTTTGGCCTTCACAGGATTGTCTTTATGGAAGCAGTAGAACACTTAAAAATTCCACTTGAAGAAATAAAGTTGGCAACCAACAACTTTAGTCATGAGAATTTCATTGCAAAGGGAGGTTTTGGAAATGTGTATATAGGAAAACTTATTGCATCTGGGCAGCAGAACACTGTTGCTATAAAGAGGTTAGATCCTACAAACGGACAAGGGAACCGTGAGTTCCTGACGGAAATTCAAATGCTTTTTTGTTACACGCACAAAAACCTCATCTCTCTCGTTGGGTTTTGTGAAGAAATCGGAGAAAAGATCCTTGTTTACGAGCATGCAAAACATGGAAGCCTTGACAAATATCTAACTGACGATAAGCTCTCGTGGACTGAACGCCTCAAAATAAGCCTTGGTGCAGCTCGTGGTTTAAAGTACCTACATAATGATGTCGGCCCGCAACATAGGGTATTGCATCAAGATATAAAGAGCTCAAACATTCTTCTAGATGAAAATTGGGCGGCACGGATATCTGATTTTGGATTATCAAAAATAGGCCCTTCTAATGTTGAGTTCACATTTCTGGTGACTAATGCTTGTGGTACCTATGGCTATATTGATCCCGAGTACAGGAAAACCGGTGTTCTAACCAAGGAATCCGATGTGTATTCATTTGGGGTGGTGCTATTTGAGTTATTGTGTGGAAGGCTTGCATGCATTGATAAATATCAAGATGAACGTCGGTTTCTTGATTCGCTCGCCCAACAATCTTGTGAACATGAAAGATTACATGAGATAATTCTTCCATGTATTTTGAATGAAGTAAAGATAGAATCGCTAAACGTATTCTCTATGGTTGCATATCAATGCTTGAAAGAAAAGCGTTCTGAGCGACCGACGATGGCTTGTATCATGGAAAAACTCGAAAAGGCATTGGAGCTTCAAGTAAGTTTCAATTGAAAATTTGATATTAACACACAATTTAAATTGTTTACATCTAATGATCTATATTATCTTTGTTTTAAGATTAACAGCAAAACAACTAGATTTATTTGGGTAGGAGCTTGGGGAAAACATAGTGGAGATCCTGGGAATTGCTGGTCTTTTGAACTCGAGGAAGATCATAAGTTGCAACAGATAACCATTGACCATGATGATGATGTGATATACTCTCTCATGTTCACTTCTGAATGTAAAGGTGTTTTACATGATTCTAAAAGAGTTGGTGGTTCGACTGGCGATCAAACGGTTTCTAAGGTGAACATTATGTGACACACACACACAAACCATTAGGGCGGCTCTAAATTATTAGGTCCTAAAACTGATTCTTAAATTGAGGTCATTTGAAGAAAAATCATCACAAATTTATGGTTAATAAATTCTAAAAAGCATAGCAATAAGCTAAGCTGATTTGCCTTTATATATATATATATACAGGGGAAGGATATTATGAAAACCCACTCTTAGAGTGAAAACCGTGGAAACTCTAACTTCCCAAACTTTTTAGGGCCTGAAAATTTTAGGGCATGTAGTATACATAATTCTAAGCATTTTGAGCCAAAAAAAACCAAAAAAGCGCCGAGCGGTTTTTTTTAAAAAAAAAAAATAAAGTTTTCGGGTAACACATGTTACACGAAAATTACACATGTTATTTCTGTAACATGTGTTACCCAGAAACGGTTTTTTTTTTTTTTTTTTTTAAAAAAAACCGCTCGGCGCTTTTTTGGTTTTTTTGGCTCAAAATGCTTAGAATCATGTATATTACATGCCCTAAAATTTTCATAAAATAAAAACATCGGGAAGTTAGAGTTTCCACAGTTTTCACTCTAAAATGGGTTTTCTCTATATACTTACACTATATATATATATATATATATATATATATATATATATATAGGGTAGGGATCCATGGAAAACCCTCCTAAACTGGAAAACTTAGGAAAGTCTGACTTCCCAAGCTTTTTAGGGCCTGAAAATTTTAGGGCATGTAATATACATGATTTTAAGCATTTTGAGCAAAAAAAAAAAATCAAAAAAGCGCCGAACACTTTTTTTTTTTTTTAAATAAGTTTTCGGGTAACACATGTTAAGCAAAATTAACATGTGTTAACAATGTGTTACCCAAAAACTTATTTATTTTTTTTTAAAAAAAAGTACTTGGCGCTTTTTTTTGATTTTTTTGGCTCAAAATGCTTAAAATCATGTATATTACATACCCTAAAATTTTCATATAAAAAAAAGCTTGGGAAGTTAGAGTTTCCAGAGTTTTCCAGTTTAGGAGGGTTTTCCATTTATCCTTATACTATATATATATATATATATATATATATATATATATATATATATATATGATCCAGATCAAATGAGAACTAGGTCGAGTTGTGAGAACCGCGATAACTCCAACGTAAAATGTGAATTTTAAAATTTTGTTTACACACTGATGTAAAAACGGCTAACTGATCCGACGTAAAAAAATGAACAAAAAATTACTTACGACGTTCTTACACCGGTGTAACAAAACGACTACACCCATGTAAAGTGTAAACTATGTAATTAAATTAATATTTTATTCAATATTTTATTATGGTTTAATATATACAAGAACAAATTCATTACACAATAAAATAAGTGTGTGGCTGTAAAATGAGTTCTTAAGTTCTCACAACTCAATCTAGTTTTCAAATGATCCCAACCATATATATATATATATATATATATTTATATATATATATATATATATATATATATAGGGTAGGGTTCAATTGAGAACCAACCCTTACTTAGGAACCTTAGGAACTAATCACATCCATCCATTTTCAATGGCATGATGGTAAATATGTTAAACATTAATTAAATTTTTAATTAAATCAAGGGGTAATGTTGTCTTTTGGATTTTGATTATTAATAGGTTATTTATTATCAATTGTAACTGACAAACACCACAATAATAAAGCAATTAGCGATTTTGTATCCTTCAACATACGTAAAAAATGTGCAGAAATCGAATGAAGACAAACAAATCATATACATCTACGTATGAAGGTGCGAAATTTTATTGTTATTCTTAATCAATCGTCGTTTATATCATTGTTATTGTTTATCAATCGTTGTTTGATTCAATTGATTTTCGTAAATAGTTTCAAATTTTTAGGATGATCGAGATTCGATTTTAGGGGTATTTGAAACCCTAGTAAAAATATTTTCAGAATGATCGAGATTCGATTTTAGGTCTGTATTTTGAATATACACCTGTGTATACATAATATACACCTGTCGAACATAGAGGTTATATAGTTTTGATATTATACATTGGTGGATATTTATAAAAAAGGTAATCGACCAAACCCTAATTAAGATTACCAGGTGAAAAAAGTAGGAGACGCTTTATCGGTAAAAATTGATTATACACTTGTGTATACTATACGTTGGTGTATATAACAGACTGTGTCAACAAAAGTGATAAGTAAAACATAGTTTTTAATACGTTGGTTTATATTAAAGCGTATTTACACTTATTAATGTGTAACATACTGTACATTAGTGTATAATCTAATACACAGATAATGTGTGATATATAGTGGGTTATACACTGATGTATATGATATTATTATACACTGATATAAAACACTGATGTATATGATATCATGTTACACTGATATTATACTCTTATATTATACACTAATGTATATTCACCTTTAGGTGCGTATACACTAATGTATATAGGTATATCCAACTGTAGGTTTGTATACACTGATGTATAGAAGTGATTTGTTTTTTTTTTTCTTTTGTATTCCCAGATGTATCCAAATTGCTCTACTTAGGAAGAATAATGTTACACTAATATTATGTTACACATATATTATACTCTTATATTATACACCAATGTATATAGGTATATCCAACTATGGTGTATAATACGTCACTTGTCTTGTAAACCTGCTGTGCATACTGTACATTAGTGTATAATCTAATAAACTGATAATGTGTGATATATAGTGGGTTATACACTGATGTATATGATATTATTATACACTGATATTAAACACTGATGTGTATGATATTATGTTACACAGATATTATACTCTTATATTATACACCAATGTATATAGGTATATTCACCTTTAGGTATGTATACACTGATGTATATAGGTATATCCAATTATGGTGTATAATACGTCGCTTGTCTTGTAAACCTGTTATGCATACTGTACATTAGTGTATAATCTAATAAACTGATAATGTGTGATATATAGTGGGTTATACACTGATGTATATGATATTATTATACACTGATATTAAACACTGATGTGTATGATATTATGTTACACTAATATTATACTCTTATATTATACACCAATGTATATAGGTATAGTCACCTTTAGGTGTGTATACACTGATGTATATAGGTATATCCAACTGTAGTTTTGTATACACTGATGTATAAAAGTGATTTGTTTTTTTTTCTTTTGTATTCCCAGATGTATCCAAATGGCTCTACTCAAGAAGCAAATAAGGAACATGATCGTATTTTGAAGGAGGCATATGAGCTGGTTACGACAATGGTGTAATGGATATAAATTAAAGTTAAAAAGTACATTGGTGTACATAAAATGATTACGTTGTTGTTAATACATCTGTACATCTAATTTTGTGCAGTTTAATTGTTGGTTACGACAAATGTGTGTACATGTACATTAGTGTATATGTAAAAAGTACATTGGTGTATATAAAAGCATTAAACGTGTTAATACGATGCTGTTGTATATATGTATTAATAACTAAACAACAAATTTGGTTCCATTTCAATGACTACATTATCATGCCAAGATATAGACAAACATTAACATTCAATCCATCCGGTACATGTGGCGTCCAATATCTTGTGGGATACAATGTTGTACTAACTACGTTTTCACAAGGCGTTGCTGCAATTGAATCGTTCGATGATTGAAAAACATCTTCTCGATAGTTTTCGTACATTATAATAGCTTCATCCAAAGATCTAAACCTGGCGCCTACATAGGGTTTTACTTCATCTGGTACACTTGGCGTCCAATATCCCATCCCGCTGGGAGATTCATATACGTTGCTGGCAAACGAAACCTACAATGTAAATAATGTAATTAAAAAAAACATTGCAATATACAAATAGTCGTTATACAAAATACCAACTCATATATGATACACCTGTGTATATTCATTACCCCATTTACACTACAGACTACTGTACTAACATTTAACTAATATGATACACCTGTGTATACAACAGTCGTGTTCTACTATCTACAACCCATTATAGTTGAACATTAGACAATTGTACAATCATTTAACTACTATGATACACCTGTATATACAACAGTTGTGCAAACATATACCAACTCACATATGATACACCTGTGTATATTCATAAAATCAAGGGGTAATATTGTCTTTTGGTATGTGAGTATTAATAGGTTATTTAGTATACATTGTAACTGACAAAAACCACAACTAAACATTATACTGTACGATAACATTAAACAACTATATGTCAGTGTATATTCATATTCCAACAATTATACATCAGTGTATAGTCCAATCATTGCTACAAAAACATTATACTGTACGATAACATTAAACAACTATACGTCAGTGTATATTCATATTCCAACAATTATACATCAGTGTATAGTCCAATCATTGCTACAAAAACATTATACTGTACGATAACATTAAACAACTATACGTCAGTGTATATTCATATTCCATGCACTCACATGAAACTGATAGGTTGGTCTTATCAAGAGTAACCTGAAACAAAGAAAAAGGTTGTTTAGCATATACATCAGTGTATACATACAATATACATCAGACCCCAATAAAATTTGATGCTATAGAACAGTGTTTAGTATCGTCATATTCAAACAATTATACATCGGTGTATAGTCCAATCATTGCTACAAAAAACATTATACTGTACGATAACATTAAACAACTATACGTCAGTGTATATTCATATTCCAACAATTATACATCAGTGTATAGTCCAATTAGTACTACAAAAAGATTGTACTGTACCATAATATTCAACAAATATACGTCAGTGTATATTCATATTGCTTCGTCCAACGTTCTAAACTTGGCACCTACAAATGGTTTAACATTGTTTGGTACAACAGGCGTCCAATATCTCGTCCCACCAGGAGACTCGTATACTTTGCTGGACGAGGAACCTACAATAAACAAATGCACATTAGAACCTACCTCATATATTACATCAGTGTATAGATGAATAAACATTAAACTAATATACATCAGTGTTCATGACAAAACATTAAACTAATATACATCAGTGTTCATTGTACATCAATGTATAGATGAATAAAACATTGAACTAATATACATCAGTGTTCATGACAAAAACATTAAACTAATATACATCAGTGTTCAGTGTACATCAATGTATGGATGAATAAACATTAAACTAATATACATCAGTGTTCAGTGTACATCGGCGTACTTATGAAAAATGTAACATGATCTGAAAACTGATATATTTGAATTATACATCGGTGTACTTATGATCTGAAAAATTGACGTACATAAAAATAACTGCTGGGTCTAGAATACAAACCTACAGTTTCGCAAAAAAATGAAACCCTAATTGCGAACAAAAAGAAATTAAAAAACTAAAAAAACATTACACAAATACCTTGATTCTCAACACTATTTTGCAAAGAAGGTTGTGATTGTGTATTATGATCCTCAATATCGTGAGAAAATGATTGAATGTTTTCATGTATATGATTATTATCCATCACTTGGTTATCTTTAAGAGATTGATGCTGATCGAATGAAGCGTACGAGATAAATAATCGATTGAGGCTGGTTGAATGAAGCGTACGAGATATAAGAATTTTGGATCGAAAATTTTGGAAGTTATGAATGCAAATGAGTGATATTAGGAGATTTGAATCATACGTGATCTTGTTTCCATGTTTACAACTTTTTTTTTAATTAAAATATAAAACATAATTGTTCAATTACCATCCTACCCTTAGATCAAGATTAAAAGATGAATGGCTCAGATTGGTTCCTAAGTTCCTAACTAGTACCTTGGTTCCTAAATGATCTTTTTCCTATATATATATATAGATATATATATATATATATATATATATATGGTTATCTTCAGAACAATGAATTTGGTGAGAAGCGTGGAAAATATGAGAAAATCAATCAAAATTAATTATTTTAATACAAACCTCGTTATAATTACAGCATTATAAAATTATTTTACCTAACAAATAACTATTTTTTCTCGCGAAAACGCTCTAAATTTTTTTACACATGTGTAATATAATTTACTTTGTATGCGTTTAATTTTTTATGCATAACTTTTTGTTTTGACGTTCTAGTATAATAATAATGACAAGCGTAGATTGTTTTTTGAATTTGGATGGTTCTTGATCGAGTTCTTACTATTCTCACCAAATATGCATGTTCTCAGATTAATTGTTCCCTATATGTGTGTGTGAGTGTGTGTGTGTGTAAGACTCAAAAATCGGCCTCGGGTATCAAACAGTTGGCACATCATGGCAAAATAGTCCAAACACGTACTATATAGTTATTCAAAAATCTAAGTTACACAGCAGAATATCTAAATGTTAAACAAAATCCCGAAACAAGGGAATCCCAAAACTCTTCAAATAAATAAGTTGCGAAATAATATTAAAACTTAAATAAATATCGTCTTCTGTAGGATTGTCAACTGCAATCGAATGGCTCTAATTGTAATCGAAGAGGTCTTTAATCTTCTATCATCACCAAAAATTCAATCTAATATGCATGCAAATTCAGACATGCTGAGTGAATTAAAAATTTTTAATACATCAAACAATTAAATCCCTGTAAAGCTTAAAATAAAATATTTATTCTAGAACTCAAAATCTTATGTAATGCTTCAAGAACACAACTAAGCGTGTTCACCCTTAATCACCAGTAAGGGTGACCAAATGAATTTTGCTTCTCTTTATTTCCCAAAGACAAATGACTGGTAGAAGACTTTCTCTTGCCCAAAGAACAAATAACTGTTAGAGGACTTCTTCTATTTCAGCCCAGTCATGGCATGAGCCAAAACATCATACACAAGCACACATGCATAATTAATATTAAGATGGCTAAATAATCAACATGCATAATTAATATTAAGATGGCTAAATAATCAACATTATAGTTGATATACAGATACAAGTCAAACTATATAAACATCATGAAATTTATTTACCATCAAAATAAAGCGTTAAGCAAGCATACTAGCAGAAAATATTGAAAATAGTATAAAAATGGCATTATGAATTCGCCTGAATGCAAAGTCACATTAATCAACAAGCAAGATGACCGGAAGACTACACACAACTATCATATACCTACCAAGTAATAATATACATTACTAACTAGTCTTATAATATAACCCAATGACCAAATAGTTCAAACATGTAAGGATTGACAAATATCTACCACTGTGATGCTAAACCGTGCTACCCGCGACATGTTCTTCTAAATGTGATCTAAGAGGTTTCCAATAATGGTTTTAAATACTTTAACACCATATTTAACATTTAACATTTCTTTAGTAAACATGATCCGTTCTATCTAAAATCACCAGTATCAAATTTACTACATCAAAAAGGTCAATATGGGTGCAATTAAGGTTTCTAAGAAGGTAAGGCCCATCCCGTACCCATCTTAATATAAGAACTCTTTAATTTATTCCCAAATCAATTGACTTTAATCTTAAAAGATAAATTAACATTTTTGGGAGCAATGGTGTGCAAGAACACCCGTGATTCATCCTATAAATGTTCCTTTAACATGCTAAAAGCGTAACAATAGATTGACCAGCTAATTCAGCCCCAAATTAAATAAAAATTATTTAACACATTTCAATAAGTCATGTTAATAGCCTAGCACCTCAATTGGTTGACCAATAATTTACCTAAAGCCTCAATTACAAAGTCCTCAAATTGGACTCCCTATTCGACAAAAGGTCTTAGAAACATTAAAATGGGTTATATAAGAAGTTTATAATCTAAATTAGTTGCCCAGTTGGGCTAATAAACATTTGAATCATAAAATCCCCAATGTTATCCATTTAAAACCCTAATTTTGCATCCCTTTCAATTGAACACCCAATTCAATACCAATTAAATAAAGAATGACATAATACACTTTTATACATCATTTTAGTATCTGTTTTAATTTGTCATTTAGGGCTTCAATTGGAAATTTCCAAAAATTCCCAAACTTTAAACCCTTGAACCAATATCTACCAAATTCGACTCCCAATTCAAGTAAAGTCTTATAAAGCATCAAATTGGGTAACATTAAATGTTTGTAATCAAGTTTAGCTGTAAAATTTGTCAATTAACAAATTAACTACAACATCTCAAATTGAAGGTTTCAAGAACCCTAATTTCACAATTTTGATAATTGTCTCACCAAATCGAATCCAATGGCTGCCAAAATCTAATATGATGTTACAAACATGCCTTGTGGATGATTGGAAGAAAAACCCCCAATTTTATAAAACCAACTGATGCCCAATCAGCCAAGTTTGGCAACAAGCATAAATCGAAAAAAAAAAACTACAATAAAATCGATTCAATCCATCATCTATCGACAAATTAACGACCCAATAATGTAGTACTAAGTTTTATTCGATGGATTTAAGCTTGTAATTGAGGTTTGATGGTAAAAATGAGGGTTGGGTTCCTGTGTTCTTTCATGGCCAATAGTGGGAGAATGGAATTTTAGAGTTTTCAATTTTCCATATTTAAACCATAAGCCCTCAAGTTTGGTCCACCAGACTCCTTGTTCCTAAAACTTCTTAATTGAACTTTAACAAAATGACAAAATGGCCTTTCCGACCACATAAAACGAAAGATCTTCAATGCAGAAAGTATACAACAATAGTGTACGCGACACGGGATATTAGGCGTTACAAATCCTCCCTCCTTGCATTAGGATTCGTCCCTGACACGTACTTCATAGGGAGCAAATGTGTGCAAAGCTTTCTCATCTCACCCTTGAACTCTCAAATAGTTTCTAACCCCTTTCTGTGACTCCACTGAACCTTCACCTTTTTAACCACTTTATTAAGCAAGTTCTTTTCCTGGCGTCCATAAAATATGCTCCTTTATATAAAATCAAACTCCCATCAAGCTAAATATTATTAAGAGGCACGTGAGCTTCCTCATCTGCCAAACACTTCCTTAGATGTGACACATGGAAGGCAGGACGGATTCCCTTAAGTTCTTAATGCAAATTCATCCGATAAACAACTTCACCAACACATGTAATGATACGAAATGGCATAACAAACTCAATAGGTCTTCTCCTTTTATCTGCATAAGACTTTTGCCTATCATATTCAGCTTTCATAAAGGCCTTAGTATTGTCAAGCTTATCGGTAGTAGCCTCAACAACCTCTAAATTTCCCAACTGCTTTTTCCCAATAGAACCCTATAGATATGATTCCTACACCACCCTCCAACAACATCTCATACAGTGGCATCCTAATGGTTGCGTGATAACTTATAAGAGAATTCTACCAACGGTAAGTGATAACCCAAACTACTCCCGAAGTTGGTAATACAGATATCGAGATAACACCGGAATTCATTTGCAATACGTTCTCATTAAACGATTTGCAAGGTAATAATTCTTTTGAAAAAAATGAAGTTCAGACAGAGTTAATTGAGAGAGGGTATGAAGGTCAATTGACTGCATCAACAATGTTTAAACCAAATTTTCCCCCACCAATGAAGTTTTTTTTTTTCATACCCTTCTTATATGTTAGTCTGCAAAAACAACATCATTTAATGAGATACCATTGAAAACACAGTATCTTGCTTATGCAATTTTAACTGAGAGTGATTTCAACTTATCTCAGACAGTATTTACTGATTTAGTATCTAATGTAAAGGCTATAAAATCTGGATCTCGTAATGGTTTTTTACTATATCCAAGATTGTTGAGTGTCGGCTTACAAAAACTGTTGCCTGATAAGGCTTTTAAAAAAGGATTAGCTATTAAAATTAATAGCTTATCGAATGAAACTTTTACAAGAATGCTGGACGTTAAAAGTACAGAAAAAGTAATTAAAGGCAAAAGTACTATAAAACAAAACAAACATTGATGTTTCAACATCTGTTGTTCTAACGTCGGCTTCGGAGACAACTGCTTCTGCTGAAAATGAAATAACAAACACTTCTGTGGAAATCATGCCACTGATTTCAACAAAGAAACCATCAACACAAAAGAAAATGAAAAAGAGGAGAAAGACTGTATCTCTGGATGTTCAGAAGCCAAAGGAAACTACTACAGCCACACAAGAGCACCAAACAACAACTGTTGATGCTTCCTCTGAGCCAGTGGAAATATCAGCAATGACAGAAATTGTCAATGTATCATCTCAACCGAATGATCCTGTAATTGATGAACACATGCAACATCAGCTAGACGATTCGGTTGTACATTTTTTTAAAAGTCCTTCTTTTGGAGCTGGATCTCTTTTAACTCCACCACAGTCCCCATCACAAGCATCAACAAAAATTCCACCTACCTTTAATCCATTGTTTGAAGCATTTGATGAAACTCAAACTGAAAACAGTCCCTACAAATCACCCATAACTGAGAATACACAGCAAGAACAAGGCGTTCATGAAAAAAATCAATCATCTAGCCCACAGGCAGAGAAGACCACAATCTCCAACTTTGAAGTCAATCTTGTTGGTACTTCAAATGAGACTGCAACTACAAAAGCTGAGACAACTGTTTCTAAGTTGCAAAGTGATAAGACAAATAAGACACCCTTGGAGAAAAAAACACCTGATCTTACAATTGTAACTTATGCTACAGTTGAAATTGATAACAACTCACAAAAACTTCCAGTTGCTGAAAACATTGAAAAAAATACAATAACTATTGTAAAGGAAATTGATCCTGTTAATTTAAAGAATGCTTCAAAAAATCAAAATTTGGTGGAAAGGGTAACTAAACTTGAAGCCTTATTTACTGTATTTGAAGAAATGAAAGAAAAGTTCATAGAGAAAATCAGTGAGGCTACCAATGAACTCTGGAAGTCTGTTGACAAAATAACACAGGGTCAACAAAAATTAGCAGAGATCAAACACAATTCTGAGATGGAATCGTTAAACATGAAAGTGGATGCTTTGTACAACGATACTAAACTGATATGAAAGCAATTAAAGATCATCTGTTAAGCACAACTGATTCCGCTCCAAGATTTGTTTTTGAAACAGAGGTTGATGTTGATACAACCAAAAAGGGTACCAAAGATCAAACAACTGATATGCAATCATCTGATAAACCAGTTTCTACTACAGTTTCAACCACTGTTGAGGCTGAAGCAAAACAACCCTCTCCTATTTCTTCTCCCAAAACCACTAAAACCACAAAATCTGTTGGCACGACTGTCAGAAAACAACCTACAGAAGTTTGTAAACTGCCCATTAAATATTCAACAACATCAGTCATCACCACTATAAATCCCTTTACAGAAACCACAACATTGCCAAATCAATCACCAACCCAAATAACATATGCTGGTTCTTTGCACACAGAATTGAATGTTCCAATAACAACTGCCATTAAACTCTATCAAGGACAAACAGATTTTACACCACATTATTTAGAACCATTGGCTGCTAAATATCCTCTTGAGATATTAATAATAAAACATGAGATAGAATCTTTCTACTTAACAGAGGATCCTTCATCATTAAGCTTCTCATCTATTGAAGGTTTCGAGAAACCTATGACTGTTAATCAGTATTTGGATATAAAACGGCAACAGACTGAAAACAGTATCAGAGAACAATGCAAAGACAAAGATAACATGACTGCTCATGGAATCCAGCAAACAGAACTTCAAAAGCTTATCAAAATTCAAGAATTTGCAAGAGAATTGCATGAAAGAATGACAACTTCTAAAATAGAGAGAAATTTAAGAAAAGAATTCCTAGATCATCTTTTAAATCTCAAGTTTTACAACGTCACGGAAAGACAATTTGCTGGTTGGTCTTCTGAAGAAATCAGGGCTCAAACATACAAAATTGAAGACTTGCTTAAAGACGGTAAGAATCAGAAAAAAATCCAGCTGACTCGAAGAAAGACAAAGAAAGTGAATCTAAAGAGCTTTAAAATTCAAGAGAATGAGACAAGAGTTAATTGCGGCAAAATACGGTGAAATGAAATATATTGCCAGATGGTCTGAGTTAGTTTTGGTAGAAACCTACAAACTCCTAGAGATAAACAGACAAAAGGATCCAACTCTGCCGAAAAAACCAATTTATCCTGATGAGGACCAAGCTACTGAGCAGAGGATTCAACACAAACGTAGGTCCTCAGCAACCAATCTTACAAGACAGACCATCAAAGGGAACAAAAAAGTGCAAACTGAAGTTTAATTAACAGTTTAGAGTTGAGAATAAATATTTGTAAGGGATTAAACAATTTATTTCATAAAAATTCTGTTTGTTTGTAGTAGAATGTTTTTTATAAGAACAGACGTTATATTTTCCTGATAATATGTCAAAGTTAGAAACTTTGATTAAAACGTTTTGATATTAAATGAAACGGGAGAGCTTTGTAATGTACTTGATATGAGATCAATATTAAAAACATTTGAATCCTAATTAAATGGCAAATATTTACTTCAATAAACAAACTTTACAAACAAAACACTAAAAGGTTTAGACAAAAACTAATGATAATAATATTGATATTACAAACTTCAAGTAAAAGAAATGATGACTTCAAATTAATATGCAAGTTTTAAAATATTAATATCTTCTGGTAAAACCGCATACACATGCTTCAAGTTTAAACATGCCCAAAAATGAAGCTTACTAAAGTTTCATACAACTTGTTACTCCATAACTACATAAATTTTCATCCTATATAATCTTCTCCGGGTTCTTTTGGCAGTAAACGATAGGTCATCAACATTTGAAATATCAGTATCTTCAATACTCCTTTTTCCATTGGGGCTTGTAACACAATCCGTAAAAGCTTCATCGACGGAAGAGTCGGTAGCAATAAAAAAACATCCTTGTAAAAAATAACAAAAAACCTACTGAACTATTAAAATGAAGAAAACAAACTCTATGGTAAGCTTAAATAAGTTGCAAAAATGTATACTCACCTTTGACAACATTTGGAAAGCACCATTAGAAGTTTCATTAAGATTAACACACTCGTATTCACCATCATCCTGACTAACCTGATAAGTAACCAAACAAAAAAAATATAAAGAAAATAATAACAATGAACTTCAAAATCTTTTTAAAATTTCAAATTTAAGAACACAAGCAAAAAAGTAATAAATACCTCTCCATCATTATCATATTCATAATCACTGCCCATAACCAAGTCAGCAATTACTGTAGGATCATCACATATCTTCTGAACAGTGTACACACGGTATTTATATTTAAGATTGTATTCTGAAACTTCAATTTTGAAAGCCAAAAACTTATCTAACAGTCGAAATAACTCTTGGGGAAAGCCTTCACTATCCTCAAGCTTCAACTGTTTTTCCTTTAAATCACTCGCAGATGAACAAACAATACTGGACACATCTCTATCAAACAACATAAAGGACACATTGCCAGTCTTATCTTGAACTCTCACTTAAACCTTAAACCTGAAATAAATACCTTCCAATAAGTTAACAGTAATGTTGAAAAAATGTAAATAAACATTTTATCTTACTTTGTTGAGATAGATTTACATTCACAATCGCATTTAGGACAAACAAAAGCTGTAACAGGCAAATCGAGAATTTCTTCAGAAACTGTTGCAGCAGTTTGTAAGTACTCTGATTTAGTTTGCACCTTCCTGAAACATTTCTTACAAGCAACATAGAACCAACCAAAACTTTGTTGCACAACTTTTATAGTTCCAACCACAACATAACACATTACCTGCAATCCAACAATATATTGATCATCGTTTTGAACCAGAATATAAAAAACAAATTAAATATAACAAAGAAATAAACAAATATAGAATTTATTAAAATTAAAAAAATATTGACACCGTTTCTATGTCGCTAAGCTCGTCTACATCTTTCTTTGGAGTTGAAACAACGAATTCTTGATGCAATGAGTACGCAGAATCAGAGGAACGTAGTGATAGGGAAGTACAACCAGATTCTTGAGCTTGCTTCTTAAGAAGACTGAAAAATGGAAAAAACAATGAACAAAAAAATGACCTCAAAAGTATGAGCCAAAATTTTTTTAAAAAAATTACTCTTTTCTGTAAAAAAATTGTTCTAAATATTGTACCTCCTCCTTAATTGGTTAACTTCATCAATTTCTACGTTCAAAAAACAGTCGACTTCCATACTTGTCGCTTTGTACGGAAATTTGTTCTATATATAACAATGTACATATACTTAGTGACTTTATTTCATCTTAGCAATTATTTTAAAAAACACAAAGGTAAGACAAACTTACCTTTCCAGTCCTTAACTTTACCATGCTGTATAACAACCATCACATGCTCATTAGCAGGAATATTATCAATGAGATTGTTAAACAGTACTGCATAATCATTCAACATTGTACATCTTAAAATCGTACCTCTACATACAAACAATAATTTTAAGATTATAAATACATATAAAAAAACGGGGCCTCAACATTTCAAATACCACATTTATTACTTCACAAAATAACATACAAGTTGTCTACCTTAAGAGAATATTCTTCATTAAATTTATTACAAAACTTCATTAATTCTTAACATTTATTACATAAATGATTGTATATATTATGTTTCGCAAACATAAGAACACACAAATTTTATAAAAATAAAAGTCAATGCTTACTCCAAATCTTGAAGATCAAAGTTCATCCGTTTGGTTATTTTTGGACCTTTACCAAACTTATTCAAATCACCATACCAAATAAGACTACCAGCAACATCTGCAACAAAAGTATAAAATACAAATATATAAAAAATCTATACAAATTAACTCATCGAAAACTTGAGTAACATAAAATATGCGAATAGACCAACCAACAGTCAATAGCGGATTTGCTTCTCCACTCAGAATGTCTTTAAATGGAATGAACCTGAACGCATACTCAACACCTTCCCATCTGTTGTTATGATTCACAGTAGTACAACGATAAAAAACAATTTTAAAAGCATGGGCAACAACATTATATGGGTCCTTATTTTCACCAACACTGAATTTGGAGAGAACAACAATATCATCCTCATGAACTTTAGTGTCAAAATGTTGCACCAAATGACCTTTAATAGAAGCCTGAATCTTATCACCCTATAATAATTTATAATAAACAAAAGATAAACATCAAACATAACAACTTTTTCAAAATACAGATATCAGTATATAACATGAACTTAAGACAGAAATATTAACCTAAAACAATATAAAAAACATAAAAAATCATTTCCATGACCATACATTCTCATCGATCAATATGACTTCCATCTTATAATTGTGTTTCCATTTTCCTATAACACGTCCCTTCATACTCCACATATCTTTCCCTGGATTCAAATCAGAAATAAAAGTGAGACTATTGTTCACAGCTTCCATTAATAGAGATTCAATATATTGATTTATTTATACAAAGATGAGACAAGTCCACAAAGGTCAGAAGACACTTTGAATAAATTTAGAAGGTTGGTATTGTTATGTGCTAATAGGATATATTTATAAAGGAAACTTATTGCTATGTTTACCATTGCAACATAAGTAAGAACTACACTGACAACCTTAATTTCAAAATTCCCGCTTAAAAGTTGAAAATTTAACTAATAATAATAAAATTTTATTTTTATTATTTATTATATATGTGCACAAAATAAGACTACCGATAAAGTCTATAGTTATATATTGTATTGTATTTAAGCTGATACAACATCTGATAGTACGAACAATTGGGCATTATATTTATTTATATAATACGAAGATCTGTTTTACAACAACTGTTCAGTTGTCAACAGATCTTCTCAAAAAAGCTGTCATATTTGCCAAACTGTCCTTATTTGCCAACAAATGTTGTGAAAACAACTTTCATAAAAATAGATTTTCAATTACAATTCGCAATATGTCACGTGTGACATCCGTCACACTCATCTTTATCAAGTTGTCAATTGTAGTCCTCATTTTTTTTTAAAATGTTCCTATTTGTGACCTTGTAATCGTTTCAAATTAAATGAAAAGATCAAGTGTGATATTATCATATGAATCATGCCTACGTTTTAATCGCAAACATATATTAAAATGATATTTAAATGACTTTTATAAAACTTCCATTTGAAGTCCCTTAGATTTTGTTAAATTTTAGACGTTTAAAGTTTATCAAAAATTTTGGGTAATATCAATTTTTTTTAGTTAAATGTTATGAAAACATAAATATATTTTGTTAATAGAAAATTAAAATAAAAAAGTTTAATAATAACAATATCAATATTTGATTTTGTTATTATTAATTAATTAATTTTTGGAGAGATTTCTAGTACATCACGTACATGAATTAATTAATTAATTAATTAATTAATTAATTAATTAATTAATAATAACAATATCAATATTTACTCACACAACTCATATTATTTGCAATTTCACCTTGTTAATGTTAAAATTTCTAAACACGCTTCCCTATGTGATTTAAAACTTTCCCACCTAAAAATTCAAAACTTAGGGCTTACTTATTAAAGATAGTTTTAAAATATTTTTTATAATTATTTAATTATCAAAATGAAATGACGCTAATACAAAATTTTTAGAAAATAACCAGCCGGTTTGAAAAATGTTTTTTTTTTTATAAAATATAACCTATCAACTTGAATATTATTGAACAATACAACAAACTATATACATAATGATACACTGTTTTATCTTATATAAATCAATTAATTATTTAATTAATAAAATATAATAATAAAAATATTTCATCTCAAAAAACTTATTATTTGGCATTCAACACAGCTAATGTTCAGAATCGTAAATACACTTGCCTATCGTAAGTTAAAAAGTTCTTCTTGAATATTCAAAACTTGGGCTTAAATGTAATATTTATTATTATAATTGCAAGATCTGTTTTACAACAACTGTTAATAATAACAACAGATGTTGTTAAAACAACTGCCTTCAAATAGAATTTGACTTGCAATGTTATATCTTATACAACAACTCTTATTTTTTGCAACTCGACCTTGTTAATGTTAAAATTCCTAAACACGCTTTCGTATGTGATTTAAAACTTTCCTTCCTAAAAATTCAAAACTTAGGACTTAAAAGTTCCCTCTTCAATATTCAAAACATGGGCTTAAATATATTATTTATTATTATAATTGGAAGATCTGTTTTACAACAACTGTAAACTTGTCAACAGATGTTGTTAAAACAGCTGTCATCAAATAGAATTTCACTTAAAGCTTACAATGTTATATCTTATATAAATCAAACAATTAATTAATTAATTAATTAATTAATAATGCTACAAACACTATTGATGAGAGTTTGTAAACTAACATAGAGGTAAACAATAAAAATAGAGTTTCAAAACTGTCCTTATTTGCCAACAAATATTGTTAAAACAACTTTCATCAAAATATATTTTCAATTACAATTTGCAATATGTCACGTACATGATTTAATTAATTAATTAATAATAATAACAATATCAATATATGCTCACACAACTCTTATTATTTGCAATTTCACCCTGTTAATTTTAAAATTCCTAAACACGTTCCCATATGTGATTTAAAAATTTTCCTCCTAAAAATTCAAAACGTAGGGCTTACTTATTAAAGATAGTTTTAAAATAATTTTTATAATTATTTAATTATCAAAATGAAATGACGCTAATACAAAATTTTTAGAAAATAACCAGACGGTTTGAAAAATGTTTTTTATAAAATATAACCTATCAACTTGAATATTATTGAACAATACAACAAACTATATACATAATGATACAATGTTTAATCTTATATAAATCAATTAATTATTTAATTAATAAAATATAATAATAAAAATATTTCATCTTAAAAAACTTATTATTTGGCACTCAACACAGCTAATGTTCAGAATCGTAAATACACTTCCCTATCGTAAGTTAAAAAGTTGTTCTTGAATATTCAAAACTTGGGCTTAAATGTAATATTTATTATTATAATTGCAAGATCTGTTTTACAACAACTGTTAATAATAACAACAGATGTTAAAACAGCTGCCTTCAAATAGAATTTCACTTGTAATGTTATATCTTATACAACAACTCTTATTACAACAGCTCTTATTTTTTGCAACTCGACCCTGCTAATGTTAAAATTCCTAAACACGCTTCCCTATATGATTTAAAATTTTCCCTCCTAAAAATTCAAAACTTAGGACTTAAAAGTCCCCTCTTCAATATTCAAAACTTGGGCAAAAATAAATATATTATTTATTATTATAATTGAAAGATTTGTTTTACAACAACTGTAAACTTGTCAATAGATGTTGTTAAAACAACTGTCATCAAATAGAATTTCTCTTAAATCTTACAATGTTATATCTTATATAAATCAATTAATTAATAATAATGATACAAACACTTTTGATGAGAGTTTGTAAACAAACATAGAGGTAAACAATAAAAATAGAGTTTCAAAACTGTTCTTATTTGCCAACAAATGTTGTTAAAACAGCTTTCATCAAAATAGATTTTCAATTACAATTTACAATATGTCACGTACATGATTTAATTAATTAATTAATAATAATAACAATATCAATATATGCTCACACAACTCTTATTTTTTGCAATTTCACCATGTTAATGTTAAAATTCCTAAACACGCTTCCCTATGTGATTTAAAACTTTCCCTCCTAAAAATTCAAAACTTAGGGATTACTTATTAAAGATAGTTTTAAAATAATTTTTATAATTATTTAATTATCAAAATGAAATGATGCTAATACAAAATTTTTAGAAAATAACCAGCCGGTTTGAAAAATGTTTTTTTTTATAAAATATAATAATTAACTTGAATATTATTGAACAATACAACAAACTATATACATAATGATACAATGTTTTATCTTATATAAATCAATTAATTATTTAATTAATAAAATATAATAATAAAAATATTTCGTCTCAAAAAACTTATTATTTTGCATTCAACACAGCTACTGTTCAGAATCGTAAATACACTTCCCTATCGTAATTTAAAATGTTCTTCTTGAATATTCATAACTTGGGCTTAAATGTAATATTTATTATTACAATTGCAAGATCTGTTTTACAACAACTGTTAATAATAACAACAGATGTTGTTAAAACAGCTGCCTTCGAATAAAATTTCACTTGCAATGTTATATCTTATACAACAACTTTTATTACAACAACTCTTATTATTTGTAACTCAACCATGTTAATGTTAAAATTCCTAAGCACGCTTCCCTATGTGGTTTAAAACTTTCCCTCCTAAATATTCAAAACTTAGGACTTAAAATTTCCCTCATCAATATTCAAAACTTGGGCTTAAATATATTATTTATTATTATAATTGGAAGATCTGTTTTACAACAACTGTAAACTTGTCAATAGACGTTGTTAAAACGGTTGTCATCAAATAGAATTTCACTTAAAGCATACAATGTTATATCTTATATAAATCAATTACTTAATTAATTAATTAATTAATAATAATGCTACAAACACTACTGATGAGATTTTGTAAACTAACATAGAGGTAAACGATAAAAGTAGAGTTTCAAAAGTGTCCTTATTTGCCAACAAATGTTGTTAAAAGAGCTTTCACCAAAATAGATTTTCAATTACAATTTGCAATATGTCACGTACATGAATTAATTAATTAATAATAATAACAATATCAATATTTGCTCACACAACTCTTATTATTTCCAATTTCACCCTGTTAATGCTCACACAACTATTCAATATTCAAAACATGGCTTAGTATTTCACTTAGAGCTTGCAATGTTATATCTTATATAAATAAATAAATTAATTAATTAATAATAATGCTACAAACACTATTTGATGAGAGTTTGTAAACTATACATCTTCACATAACAACTGCCAACGAATATAACTTAAATTTATACGATAGATGATTTACAAACATGCTTTGACAATAAGTGTAATCCAATGTTCCGAAAACTTAAACAACAGTTCACAAAACATATGTCACCAAATACTCTTGAATTTATACCACATGGTATTTACAAACATGTCTTGAGCGTAAGCACATATTACAAACAAGCACTAAAAAAAATCTAATATATCTTTTAATACTCTTCAGAAACCACAAACTAATGTTTCTAATACATAAAAATCAACTTTGATTATAACATGTCTTTATACACCCATGAGTCTTCAACACATATGTTTGTTTCTTGGCAGGAATGGTTGAAGGTGTGTGTTGTATGTATAGAAGCATTATTAATCTCCAAAAGATTAACCTTGAATACTCAACATACTCAAGGTGCTTCCTTACATACTTTGCTTGCCATAAGAACAGAAAAAAAAAATTCAAAGTTAGATTTCGACTACAGGCCTTCATAACAAATTAAAGATATAACATATTTAACAAACATACCTGTTGACAAGCACAACAGCGGGAACCACAAAAACGGAATTAGACGCGGACGACTTCCTCAAAAGATAAGCATAGTGGCGTAAAAGCATAATCGCAATCAATGTCTTTCCTAATGCCATCTGGAAAAACACTTCATTGCTTAAGCTAACGCCTCTATCTGTTAACGGAGAAACATTCACAATAACATTAATAAAACTTGACTCAAATTAATCAAACACAAAAGGTTGATCAGAAAACAAAATGAACACGTATTAAACACTCGAATAAATAAATTTAAAAACGGAAAGACATGCCCTCTTGAGTTTGAGCTTGCCAATCTACAACCGTTCGTAATGGCAAGACTGATATTTTCCTTTGATTGTAAGAATCTTCAAAATTCGAAAACTTTTTCGACGTAAATGCTCTGGTTGCTAATGGAGAAGACAAAATATTGAGGTTATTGAAGAACAAAATGGATAAATTTTAATCTTATTGATAACACATATTAGAAATATTTTACCTGATGCTCGAGTGCTCCGACCTAAACGTAAATATGAGAGAACCATCTGTTACGATTTAAAAATTATTTGAGAGATTTATAAATTATTTGGGAGAAACAGATGCACACGATACCTTTATATAGTTGTGTAATGGGGTATCGAATTTGAAATTTGAATTTGAATTTGGAGCTTAAATTTAAAACTTGAAGCTCAAATTTAAAACCAACAGTCATACAAAAGTCTGTTGACTCAACTGACAGTATTTTAACTAATTTGTTAGCAACCACTGTCAGGCAAGTGGCATTATTACCACTGTTCAGGCAAGTGGGATTTTTTTATTATTTAATGTGACGTCAGTTTTTGCATCATACACGCATTGGTGGCCACTCTCTCCGGCTGACACATCAGCTTTCTGACGTCACTCACGCTTCTCCTATTATGGAAAGTATAGATAGAGATATATGTGTGTGTAGATATATCTCTATTACATTATTAAAGACTAATATTATGCCCGCGC
This sequence comes from Ambrosia x helenae, assembly GCA_030844895.1. Lineage (NCBI taxonomy): Eukaryota > Viridiplantae > Streptophyta > Magnoliopsida > Asterales > Asteraceae > Ambrosia > Ambrosia x helenae. The sequence goes on from CM061233.1 coordinate 78,162,263, forward strand.
GCTTCGCTGCACAAATACAATTCTAAAAAAACATGGCAGCTTATTGCATTCTAATTTGGCTAAATTTAGTAAAGCATGTCTCTTTCTCGCTCTCATTCTCATATTCTCATAAGAGGCGGCTTTTGAAAGTAAATTTAAGATTTAACAATCAAAATTACAATTCTTGTTTTTTTTTACAACCTACGTATGTTTTTATGTTTATTTTGTTCATACAATCATTCAAACTTAACTTTCTTAGTATAATATAATGATTTTAGAATTTATATTTATATTATAGTCATTTTGCAATTGATCTAGACGGTCACTTTGTCTTTTTAATTGAAATCATATAAGGGTGTGGAGCTTCAAAACAACTCACATGATAGTAATGAATGTGATAATTCAAATACATTAATAAGTCTCTAAATTGATTATATAGTTATAGTACAAGTGCATAATGCAATAAGGGGTATTATGGGAAACTTTTACATGACATATCTATGTTAAAGCATGAGTCTCTTGATATCCCATCTTAAAATGGGTGTAAAATTACTTTTCTAGACATGTCTCTTCCTTAATAAGGTAACATAGATGAAAGATGGCTAATGTTGTGATTTTACACCATTTTTAAGATGACATATGAAAACGCATAGAGTAAATTTGTTAATCTTCATGTTTTTTAATCCTTACCCTTCTTAAATGTCAATATAACTAATTAAAATACTAAATATTAGGTAAACAATTCAAACTTTCAACATTTAAATATTTCAAACAGTGGCAGAGCATGAAAATATTCTTCAGGGAGGGAGCCGAAAGTCATGGACCCTTTAAACGGAAGAGACCGGAATCAATACGTATAAAATTTGTAGACGAAAACGCGTAAAATTATACTACTGAGCAAAGAAAGTGGGAGAATGGCGGAGCACCCTCGGGCCACCACTAACCTCCGCCCCTGATTTCAAACTTATTTAAAGATGGAATTCGATCTTGGCTTGATTAAAACACATATAATTTGGATGGCGGACATAGTAATTTAGAATCTTTATGGTTACCGACACATGTACATACATTCCACATAGTTTTAACGTGAGATTATCACTTATATGTTATAGGTATAGATAGACCACATTGATGTCAGTAACTCAAAAAATTTAATAAAACTAAAAACAATTAACATAACAAACTTTTCTAAAATATTATAGGAATAAGAAAACCAACATACACACTATGCAATATATAATGAGAAGTCCACGCCCCTCAGGCCCATTTTATTGGGGGCATAACTTTTTTTTGTACGTTATTGTAAAATTCCTATATCTGTGTGTCTGTGAGTGTGACTGTGTGTGTGTGTATATATATATATATATATATATATATATATATATATATATATTGTCAATGAAATAAAAGGACAATCCACGTTAGCATATATAAGCTTTTTTTCAAACATACTTTTTTATGTTAGTGTGTGTGTTTATATTTATTTATATATAAATTTAGCAGGTCAAGTTTGATGTCGACGAGGAAATAGTTGGTATTAATGGAAGCATTGGAACTCGAGATGGTTACACAGTAATTTCGTCATTGTCATTTGAAACGAACAAGAGGACCCACGGACGTACCTTTTGGTCGAACATCCAATTCAGTGTTCACCATGCCTTGGGACAAAGGATCATTAGTCGGATTTTACGGCTTTGCTGGCCATTATATTGATGGGATTGGTGTTTATGTGAAACCCCATGAGGAAATCATGACAATCGGAATATGGGGAAAAAGTCTTCTTCGGGGGCGTCCTGAAAATAAATGGTCTTTCCAACTTGAGAGAAATCATCATCTCAAGAAAATAACCATTGAACATGGCGATCTCATATACACTTTAAGATTCACCACACAATATAGGGAAATAACACATGATTCTAAGCTGGTTGGTGGATGGCATGGTGAACCTAAGGCTGATGGAGCTAACGTTTCTGAGGTAAAGAGTATTCAGTACTACTAGAACTAGTTAATGTTAAAAATATATTATAAAGTTTATTTGTTGGCATTGTTCATATGCATTCTACTAATTAATTGCTCAGGTATTGTTGGATTGGGACGAAGAAATTACTGGCATCAGTGGCACAGTTGCATTGTCAAGGGGAAATTATCCCGGTTACATAATAATATCATCAATATCATTTGTGACTAACAAAAAAACCTATGGGCCATTTGGTACCATAAGAGGGTCACCTTTTACAGTGTCATGGGAGGATGGTACATTTGCTGGATTTTATGGCCTTTCTGGGGGGTATCTTGATTGCATTGGTGTCTATTTGAAGGCTACAAAGTATGATCTGAAAATATAAACCTTTTGCGGGTACGTATGGATTTATTTATAGGTATTTAGTTTGTTAGTGTATCTTCTAAAATATTTCCATATATTATATTGTATTTTTGTTTTCCCTCGTTATCATGTTCTAAATATTGGTTGTGCTAAGGTTGACCACTCCTTGGTGTTGTTTAACTGTAATTATGCAGTTAGTATATCTCATTGTGGAACCATATATTATAGGATTAGCATATCCGTTTGTTAATATAGGTACCTGGGAAGGTCCGTTAATAAACTTCTGTCTGAAAGTGGGCCTATCTAATGACCTCAGTAGCATCTTAATGACACATGCTACATATGGACTACCTAGGGACGAGGGTATATTGGTTCACGGTCATTAAGATCGAGATCCACAAAAGTCTCTCGGTAATTATTGTTTCTAATGTATACACATATCAGGTTAGAAACTCGTGTAGCATAAGGCACGTGAAATGGAAATTAAAGCCTTTCAAATTAGATGGAAAATCTTGTTTCATAGTTGGATATAGACACGAACCTAAACTTAGTTGAAATACACACTACAACATAGCTAAAACATAACACATATAAAGTAGCTATGGCTGATGTACGGTGCTTTAAAGAAATCCTAGGGTTCAGTTATTTTATATAAGAAGTTTGATAAAAAAAAAAAAAAAAAGAGAGTAGTTTCTTATCTGCCCTAATAATTTTAAACGATGCCAACTGACCCGTTTTATAGAAATTCATATATAAATTAAGTGACTGGCTATTGGGAATTAGAATTTTGGAATAGAAATGACGATACCTTAATCAGGATGGAAGACAAAATCTAAACATAGCTTTGATAAACCACAAACGAATAACATCCTACATCAATTACCATCACTATTCAACTGCCCATCTACCTAAAAGCAAATTAACATAAATTGAAAACTTACATTATCTATACTAACTACTAGAAAAATACCCATATCTTGACGCGCATTACGCGTCATAAAAAGGTGTTTATGACACACAGCAAAGTGTCAAGGAAGAACATGTCATTAAATTTTTATGACATGCAAGCGCGTGTCAGCTTTTAATGACACGCGTTCATGACACGCTTTTTTGACACGCATTTATGACACACTCTTTAATAACATACATTCTTGACACTCATTTACGACATTCTTTTTACTTGCATTTATGACACACATGAATTTATGACACACGTTTATGACACTCATTTTGCGTGTCATGTTTTTTTACCTAAAATTTTTTTTCTGTAAAATGAATAATATCCCTGAATATAATTTATATTTATAATTACAAAAACAATAAATTTAATAATAAAGCTGCTTATATTATACCACCAAAAAACCCATTACAATCATGTCGAATCCTACCACAAAGGGTTACAAAAACATTGTATCAATACATTACATTAGTCGATGAGTAATCCTAAACATACGGATCGTAACTTGAAAATGAAGGTCGAGGCATAACCCGACCATTCTTCATGAATAAAATCAATATCTGCATCCGTGTAAACATCCACTCCTCCCCCAACCTGAGACACAATTAAATTAATAAAATGAAAGGTTAAGGTTCGCGATGGTTTTAGTTTCAAGAAAACAAGAGTGACTAGAATTTAACTCGATCAACTTACATTGTCCAATATTCCAAGTCCGTCCGTAACGATCTCTTTCATGAATTTCATTACATAATAACCACGTTCTATGATCCCTGGCTGACACGGATACTGCACATTAAAGAATTCGTATAAACAGTCACAACTCTCTAATTAATGTATAAACAGTCTCTGAAGTTGAAGCTAGTACTATCAGAGTTGCATTGTGTGATAAGACTACATTAACCAACTACTTGTATCAACAACAATTCATGCTCAAAACTTCATTTTCTATTTTCTATTTTGCCTTTCATTTCGTTAGTTTATGTGCACATATTTCGCTTAGAGCCATAGACCTATGTCCAATAAACATAATTTCAAGCCTTGTTTTGGATCTGTATAATAGCAAGTTTGTGAAAATGTGGACACATCCTATTTACCAAATAAACTACTTAATGCTAAAACTACAAAAGATGTTGGGTCAAATTAGAGAATGATGTTATCAATTACAAGCAAGTTTTCCAAGTGCTCACACAGTGGGCTTAGCACTTAGTCAAGTACTCACACTGAGCACTTAGTCAAGTACTCAGCCAAGTACTCACACTGAGCACTTAGGCAAGTACTCAGCCAAGTACTCAACCAAGTACTCACACTGAGTACTTAGGCAAGTACTCAGCCAAGTACTCAACGTATCTTAGTAGTTTTCCAAGCAAGTGGCGGCTTGCTTGGAGGACAAGGCTCAGGATCTATAAATAGGACACTAGACACCATAGAAGGGTGTGCATTGGGAGCCACCACCCCGGGGGAGCTCACCCGGGGTGGGTGATTATCTTGTCATTTGTTTATTACATTCAATGAAAGTTCTCTTTGTTCAATCCAATATCTATCTATCTTTCTTATATTAGTTGTTTGTTCTTGGCTCAAAATCACCCGTCTCTATATTTATATCAATTCAAGGCTTAAACAAGATCATTTGGGAATATCAATTGGTATCAGAGCCATGGTTGGCTCGTTTGAGGCTTGTTTTGATTGGATCTTCAACCGAAACCCGCCGGAGACGTAAAACAGTTGCTGAATATGGTGTTTAGATGAATTCTGCGCACTTATGCTTGAATGTTGAGTACTTATTTCATATCTTGAGTACTTGTTTCATATCTTGAATGTTGAGTACTTGTTCATGGATGAACTTTCAGCACTTATGCTTCAATTTTGAGCACTTATGCTTCAATTCTGCGCACTTATGCTTGAATGTTGAGTACTTGTTTCATATCTTGAGTACTTGTTTCATATCTTGAATGTTTAGTACTTGTTCGTGGATGAATTTTGAGCACTTATATGAAGAAACAAGATGGCGGCTGATGAGCATTTGTGACTCCTAGGGTTTACAATGATTGGATAATGATTATTCTTTTTGGGAGTTGTGCATGATTGTCTTATTCTAGCAGAGCTGTACGGATGCTGCATACTTGTGTGTGTCATCCCTGAGCACTTAGTCAAGTACTCAGCCAAGTGCTCACACAGTGGGCTGAGCACTTAGGCAAGTACTCAGCCAAGTGCTCACACAGTGGGCTGAGCACTTAGACTATGAAGCTGTTTACACTACTTCAATCATTCGGAAGTTTGAACCTTTATCTCATGCCAGTTATAGTAGAGATGATCAATTGAGCGTAAAGCTTACACGGAGTGGAAGTTGCTGATTGAGTTCTAGTCTCGAATTAATTAGGAGGGTCTATATTTGCGGGGGAAAAAAACAATGAAAGATTTTGGGTGTTTAGCCGATTTGTGAAGATTCGAAGACAGTGTCAGATATACTTTTGAGGATCATATGAAGAATTGATAGCATCATTCTCGGGGGAATATTGTTGGGTCAAATTAGAGAATGATGTTATCAATTACAAGCAAGTTTTCCAAGTGCTCACACAGTGGGCTGAGCACTTAGTCAAGTACTCACACTGAGCACTTAGTCAAGTACTCAGCCAAGTACTCACACTGAGCACTTAGGCAAGTACTCAGCCAAGTACTCACACTGAGCACTTAGTCAAGTACTCAGCCAAGTACTCAACCAAGTACTCACACTGAGTACTTAGGCAAGTACTCAGCCAAGTACTCAACGTATTTTAGTAGTTTTCCAAGCAAGTGGCGGCTTGCTTGGAGGACAAGGCTCAGGATCTATAAATAGGACACTAGACACCATAGAAGGGTGTGCATTGGGAGCCACCACCCCGGGGGAGCTCACCCGGGGTGGGTGATTATCTTGTCATTTGTTTATTACATTCAATGAAAGTTCTCTTTGTTCAATCCAATATCTATCTATCTTTCTTATATTAGTTGTTTGTTCTTGGCTCAAAATCACCCGTCTCTATATTTATATCAATTCAAGGCTTAAACAAGATCATTTGGGAATATCAATTGGTATCAGAGCCATGGTTGGCTCGTTTGAGGCTTGTTTTGATTGGATCTTCAACCGAAACCCGCCGGAGACGTAAAACAGTTGCTGAATATGGTGTTTAGATGAATTCTGCGCACTTATGCTTGAATGTTGAGTACTTATTTCATATCTTGAGTACTTGTTTCATATCTTGAATGTTGAGTACTTGTTCGTGGATGAACTTTCAGCACTTATGCTTCAATTTTGAGCACTTATGCTTCAATTCTGCGCACTTATGCTTGAATGTTGAGTACTTGTTTCATATATTGAGTACTTGTTTCATATCTTGAATGTTGAGTACTTGTTCGTGGATGAATTTTGAGCACTTATATGAAGAAATAAGATGGCGGCTGATGAGCATTTGTGACTCCTAGGGTTTACAATGATTGGATAATGATTATTCTTTTTGGGAGTTGTGCATGATTGTCTTATTCTAGCAGAGCTGTACGGATGCTGCATACTTGTGTGTGTCATCCCTGAGCACTTAGTCAAGTACTCAGCCAAGTGCTCACACAATGGGCTGAGCACTTAGGCAAGTACTCAGCCAAGTGCTCACACAGTGGGCTGAGCACTTAGACTAAGTACTCAGCCAAGTGCTCACACAGTAGGCTGAGCACTTAGGCAAGTACTCAGCCAAGTGCTCACACAGTGGGCTGAGCACTTAGACTATGAAGCTGTTTACACTACTTCAATCATTCGGAAGTTTGAACCTTTATCTCATGCCAGTTATAGTAGAGATGATCAATTGAGCGTAAAGCTTACACGGAGTGGAAGTTGCTGATTGAGTTCTAGTCTCGAATTAATTAGGAGGGTCTATATTTGCGGGGGAAAACAACAATGAAAGATTTTGGGTGTTTAGCCGATTTGTGAAGATTCGAAGACAGTGTCAGATATACTTTTGAGGATCATATGAAGAATTGATAGCATCATTCTCGGGGGAATATTGTTGGGTCAAATTAGAGAATGATGTTATCAATTACAAGCAAGTTTTCCAAGTGCTCACACAGTGGGCTGAGCACTTAGTCAAGTACTCACACTGAGCACTTAGTCAAGTACTCAGCCAAGTACTCAACCAAGTACTCACACTGAGTACTTAGGCAAGTACTCAGCCAAGTACTCAACGTATTTTAGTAGTTTTCCAAGCAAGTGGCGGCTTTCTTGGAGGACAAGGCTCAGGATCTATAAATAGGACACTAGACACCATAGAAGGGTGTGCATTGGGAGCCACCACCCCGGCGGAGCTCACCCGGGGTGGGTGATTATCTTGTCATTTGTTTATTACATTCAATGAAAGTTCTCTTTGTTCAATCCAATATCTATCTATCTTTCTTATATTAGTTGTTTGTTCTTGGCTCAAAATCACCCGTCTCTATATTTATATCAATTCAAGGCTTAAACAAGATCATTTGGGAATATCAAAAGAAAATTATCAAAAACTAATGGAATACAAACCTGCTGGCAGATGAGGCAGCAGCCACTTCACCATGCCCATCACATATACCAAACAGTCCAAACTGCAATATGAAACGTTGTATATCACTAGCTTTTCCAATAACGAGCATAAGCTTGAAGTAATGAATCGAAGAATCAGGGTACCTGATCCACCCCAGACAGAGGCCAACGGCAATAGCATACATCTTCCATTGGTATTTTCACATGATTAAGCTATGTAATATGGTTTACTTTCATTTTCCCTGTTAAGCTATTAAAAAAGATGTGGTGTGATGATGTCAATGTGTGTATACTCGATAATTATTAAGATTAGGAGAAGCTGAGAACAGTGGGACTGTCTTGGAAAGACCATTAATAGTACAACAAAAAATTATTAAGATTATCATAACAATATCCAACTTAGCATGTTGACTCACAGATATCTTTGAAGTTGTGCCAAGAGTGATTACGTCTCCACTACTTAGCTCCACCGGATCACCCCAAGTTCTACTACCGGTTTGAGGATGGTGGACTGCTTTGGAATTAAAAAGAGTTCCATTTAAGCTACCCATGTCAACCATTTCCCATTTCAACTTCTGAAACAAATATGCAACATAAAGTTTATGATTCAATCTCAAAACCAGATAAAAGAAGCAAGTATAATAAAACAAAGTGGCATAGCAAAAGGCTCTTTACATTCGGGTTCTAGTTAATCAGGCCATGCTTTCCTGATACTTCTAAATCTAAAACTAATACATCACTTGGGGAAACTCTTCCAAGAGTCAATGGCAGCTTATATTTGTTTGTTGATTGTACAAAGTAATGTGCACCACATGAAGGACCAGATATAACCTCCAAATTAAGGATGCTTCCTGCATTTCTAACAGATATATTTCATGACATGTCTTGCAAATTCAACTAAAAAGAGACAGAGTAAGTGGCTTATAAACTAACTCCACACGCAAGGGAAGGAGAAATTACTTTGATCTGCAGAAGATTTAGATACAGAGTTGACGGGCGCATGAAAGCATCATCAAACATCCTCCAGTAATAGTGAACCGTGTGAGAAGGTGTTGAAGGAAGCACACGCAGAGTTTCCGGGCGAAGCACCAAACGGTTTTGAACCGGTTCTGTTTCTTGGTTCCACTCATATTCTAAAAGAGGAACAATAAAAGATTTAGCAGTTGTTGGCTCACTGGAAGCCATCCTGACATTTTTTAGATGAAGGCAATAACAGTCTCACTTGAGGCTGTCATTAGACCAAATACCTACAAAAAAATATAAAATATATAAAAATTAATATGAATTCTTACTAACATTTAATCTCAAAAAAATAAAAAAAAATTACCACTGTACTAAACAGAACAACGGTGATGGTACTTGTTATCATGATCGCATTCCCACGTAGTTTTGTGTTACCTGACCTTGTGAACTGCAACATAAAGAATATACATTTTTTTAGCAAATATGAAATCATAATATAAGTCATTAAAATGCAATTTTGTTACTAACAGGTGAAATATTAAAGCCATCAAAGTATGGAACAACTAACCTGGTTATAGGCTAGGGCCATAGAAACAGCACCTCTCATAAGACCATCCCACCAAATCAAAACCTTTAAATTGAGTCCCCCCCCCCCCCGATTTGCCACTACCGATCAAAAAAAATTGAGTCCGCCCCCTCTGATTCAAGAACCAAGCTTCGCCCCTGCTTACATCAATATCCAAAACATAATAATTGGCTAAAAACTATTGTCATCAAGAAACCATCTAATTATATAGCCTATTTACAAAAAACAAAACCGTGCTCTAACCACATCAGTGCTTTTGGATGTGCATTTTCTAAGTGTTTATGGTGATATGAAAACTACAATCAGTCGGTTCATCAAACGTAACAAACTAAATAACCGAAACATCAGATTCATAATATTTTGTTCCAAACAACTTCATCACTTTAGACAGACACACGCCTAAAACACAACCTAAACGCTGTTTAAGCTTCGAGAGACGTTTAGATTTGTGTTTTAAAAGTAAAAACTGATTATGTAACTTGAAGAATCACTATAATAATAACATAGTCATCAATTAGAGTTAATATTTAAAAACCGACTCTACTTCGATCTCAAACGCACAGATCGGATTAAACAAACACTTTCAGGTGCATTATCTATGATCCAATAACAATCAGTAGGCAAGTAGTTTCGAGATCCAGTTAATACAATAGAGATTAAAATAAACCCTAGGAATCTAATAGAAGAAAATTGAATGTGATTAATAAACCTGTGCTGATTTAATAGCCAATTCGGTACCAGAGATCCTCTTGAAATGCTCCTTCATCAACCTCTTTGAATCGTACTCTCTGATCTTCTTGCGTGCCATTATTATTATTATTATTCCTTCAATAATAATAAAACAACAAAATCAATACAGATCTCAACTTTAGTTTAGATAACAAGTAGCAGATCACAGATCACTAGCTTTGAAATCAGTTTAAGAATCAATCAAATAAAATGAAATGAGGGTTTGATTACGAGGGTTTTTTGAAGGATCGATTTGGGGGTTTGATTATGAGGGTTTGATTACGAGGGTTTTTTTGAAGGGTTTGTTTCTGGGAAATAATAATTAGGACAGAGAATATTTTAGAGAAAGAGAGAGAGGGTGGGAAAATTAAATGTGTAGGAGGGAAATGAAATGTGTGAAATCTTGACAATAAACATGACACGCAATTGTTATACTGTCATGTTTTTTGAACTCTTGACATTAGATTTTTGACACACAAAAAAGAGCGTCATTGTGTAACCATTTTTTTAAAAAACGACACTTTTTTAATGACACGCGCTTTTGAGTGTCATGAATAAGCATATGTCATTAAATGTGTGTCAAGATATGTCATTTTTCTAGTAGTGACTATATTATAAAGGGGAGACATAGGCAAATATGTTCAAATTATAATATTAATCTTTCCTATATTACCCCTTGATGCATTGTTACTTGTACATTCATTGCCTTCACTCTTCACATATCATTTTACATAAATTTTAAGATGGCATAGGAAAAGTCTCATGCTTAAAACCTAAATGTCATGTAATTTTTTTTTCCTTTCTACCTTTCATGCAAAACCTACTTGTACATATTCTTTTATCATAACCTTCAATTACCATTAATTTATATCCATAATATCCTTGTGTCTATGTTTGTACCACAAAAAACTACACGATTTCACATCCACGATGATATCCACCACAATTTCATGTTTATTTAGAAAGATAGTTTTCGGTTGTGGTATAGACGGACTTGTGCCATATGACCACACGTCATGTTTTAAGAAAAAATGTTTTTAAAGTGGGATTACTATATATGGTGTATGAAAAATATTAACATATTTCGTATAAACAATGCATTTACTTACATACATTATTGGTTTTAAAAATATATTTTTCTTATATATTTAAATTATTGCGATTATTTGTATTCATTGAAATTTTCTATGACATTATTTGATTTTAATTACATAATATATATTGGTCTGTTACACTAACATACCTTTGGTTTATTAAGATTTGTTCAATAATGAGTATATGGTTTTTGTGGTGAACTGCAATCAATTGTAAGTGGCGGTGCACATTTCTTTTCTTTTCTTTCTACGAATACTTGTTAAAACATAGTGTGCACATTTCTATTATTTTTGCGTAACTTGCGGCAAAAAACCTAAGTATCATAATGTTGTATTGCAAGCCATTTGTGGTTTCCGCTGCAACGCGCAGGTAAACCCACTAATATTTTTTAAAGTTATAGTTTTAGGGGAAAAAATGACAGCCAAAATGTCAACATCCTATCTACTTATCGTGACGTTTACGCAGGGGAAGATGTATGTGGGTCGGAGGTGTGGCACACGTTACCCCTCAATTTTATCGACGAAGTGAAAAACTAGTTTAAAAATTTTATTCTTTGTTTTATGTATTGGATACCGCTAATCAAATATATTTCTTCTTCACGCTATCTCTGAAATTTTCTTCTATATCTGTCATTGCGTCTACGAATTATGGCAAACCACACTAATACTATAATTACAATAAATCTTCTAAGAAATCTGAAGAAACAATAAGTAACTCGGAGATTATCACTAATCACCGAGGGGTAAATACTTACGTAACTACAAGTACGATCCTTTACCCAAATCTTTTGTTCAACCCGAGAGCAGAAATATATGTGAGTGTATGTGTGGTGAAGGTGTGAACACGAAGAAGTAAGTGGTTCAGTCGAGTAAGACCTACGTTCACTGTGAAGAGCCGGTTATCTTATTACTTTGGAGAGTACAAAGTATTACAAATAGACCTAGCTCTAAGTTACATGTGAGTATCTTTGGATCTTTTTCTAAGGATTTGATGTCTTCTATTTGTAGTGGAGATCGTGGGCTTGGAAGAAAGCCCACGAGAAGTCTCGTGTTACTTGGGCCTAGCTTCAGCCCAACTGCTTCAGGCCCATGGAAAGGGCGGGAAAAGGACGGTCCTGCAGCTGACGTCGTTGACAGTTGAGGATGCCTTGCCAAGAGGACACGTGGCGGGTTGTGACTGGCCGCCGCAGTATGTCGTTCTGACACAGCATGGTTGACTTACCTGCTGGTGTCTGACATGACCCCTGACAGCAGGTGAGCATGCCTGGTCAGCACTATTTGGAGCAACATGGTGGAAGCATGGAAGCGGTCACGTCACTGTTGAACGTCAGTGGTTGTTGGACCACTGCGGACACGTGTTGCCCTCCAGCCGGTGGTACTTATGATCCTCAGCAGGTGGATCATCCTGATCTTTGATCCTTTGTACCTCGTACTAAAGGCTGGTGTGTAGTGAAACATTCCGCGCGTGGGCGCACGCGCATCTATTCTTACTAGGTGTAGTTGATAAGGCTGCTTTGTGTGTAGTCCTTCCATTCCCTGCGGATTGACTTCCGCGTGAATGCTTTCGCAGATCGTTATGAAGAGGGATAGGGATGCCGCTTCCGCGCGGATTAGGCTCCCTATCCCTTCAAGTCCCCCTAGTCTAGGGCTTCTCCTGTTCTTGATGCAAGAGTAGGTGGAGTGCTAGACTGAATAAAAATGAGTCGTGGATGACAGTGCATCTGCATGGCTTGGGTTTGTTCTGAATGACTGACGGAGAATGTCTTGACTATTCTACGTCATGTTATCGCCTAAAAGGACATGTTCCACCATGACCCGGAAAGGAGTTGGGCGGGGAACGTCTGTTATTGATTTACGTCAAATTTTTGCGGGTGATGACATGTCGTGCCTTGTCTTGAGAAGGGGAAGGCGGAGAACGTCTTTTCTCGCTTTACGTCAGAGTTCCGCGGATGATGACGTGTCATGCCTTGTCCTGAGAAGGGGAAGGCGGAGAACGTCTTTTCTCACTTTACGTCAGAGTTCCGCGGATGATGTTGTTGCAATAAATGTCTTTGTAGTTAATGCGCTCTCATACTTGGAGTAAATGTGAAATGTTTGTGTTTAATGTGTCGCCAATCATTCGAATTTATTGCGCCTGAAATTCGAATATTAATAACTTCGGAGGGAAGTTTAGCAGACGTGTCAGACAGCTGTCTGTCACGTTGTCTGATGTGTGTCCCATCAGACGTGTGCAGGAGAACTTTTCGTCTTGTGTGAGACGTGTGAGGACCACGCGCGACTTTTGGTTAATCAAGTGATCCAGGTGATGCCACGTGGTGAGTACCACGTGATGTGTGTCTGGTGCGTGGGAAGGGACGCGTCTGAATTATTGAAATGGTGAGATCTATCGACACGTGTCAGCCATCCGGGTTGTTGACAGCTGTGGGGTGAACTCACGCGCTGTTGTGAGTGGTTTGATGATGTCTGTGCCACGTGTCATGATCTCATGCTTCCAGGTGAAAAGGCATGACGGTTGCTTTTCTCCTGTGGGTCCCATTGCAATTAATGCAATGGGTATATATATCCTCGAAGGTCTTCACAATCCGTTACGTTTTCAAATTTTTCCACCAATACTCTCTCAATTCTCCGGCGAATCTTTCTCTTCTCCGTTCAATACCTTGAAGTTTCCGAGCAATCTTCAAGTTTCCCGACGAGTTTTCCGGTGACGACTGAAGATTTCCTTGAAACTTCAAACGAAATCTTCCCTTTCTGATCTATTTTTCTTTTATTTCTTCTTCTGTTCCAGAGATATGTCTGATCTCTCCACTTGTGTATCACCGACCGGTGATGTTCATCATGAAGAGTCCGATGCTAGTAGTCAAGAGTTAGATGAGGCTACCGTGCTGGAGACGAAAGTGAAGTAGAGGAAGCTTATGACAAATACTCCTTGCAAATGGGCTGCCTCTGACTTTGCAGATTTTTGTAAAGGGCATGGGATTTTGCCCGAGTGGGAGCCGGAGTTGCCAAGTCCCGGTCGGACTGTCTTGACTCCGACCGATGGGAAGATCTCCTTATATGAAGCCTAATTTTCAAAGTGTGGCTTCCGCTTACCCTGCACCCGCTTCCAGCTTCATACCCTTGTAGAGTATGGAGTAGCGGTTTCACAAGTGAGCGGGTTTGGTATGCTTAGGTTGGGGCACTTTGAAAATTTGTGCCGCGCGCTGGACATTGAACCGACGGTTGATCGGTTCAATGTATTCTATTTTTATGGCCCGGGATGAGGCTTGGTTTACTTTAAAACCGCGGCCAAAGGTTCCGCCCATGGTTAGCGACGTGCCCTAGTCGCTTCATGGATGGAAGGAGAAGTACTTCTTTGTTAAGAAGGGCGTCATTCTTGTGTCGATGCCTTGGAAGGTGGTAACCTCCAAGGAGAAAGTGAAGGAACACGAGGTGATGCAAGGATACAAGGAGGAGGATTGGTTCTTTGCTCTTACAACTCACAAGACGAAGCTGGAGTTGAAGGGTTTGTTCGAGGGAACCTACAATATGCTGGGCACCAGCCGCACTGGCATTCACGCAGGGAAGGAGCCCTATATTGCTGACGAAGGTATTGCCCTCCGCTTTCCACGTTGTTGTCTTATGTTTTGATACTTTTTACTAACTGTTTGTCGCATTGGAGGAGTCTCCAAGTTTGAGGTGTTCGCGTCTCGCGGAACCATTAAGTTGAAGTGGAGGCGCATCCCTGAGAGGGAGACCTCTTATCTGGAGGAGTTCGCGGGTAGGTTCTACTATCCGAACTTGGAGAACCCACCTGACCACTATTATGTGACTCGTGAGTCTTCTATCCCTGCTCCCGTGTCTGTCATTAATTTGTCTAATTCTGAGTCTACTGGCTCCTCTGGAGGTTAATGCGCCAGTCGCGGCCTTCCCAGAGGCAGGGGCGCAAGAAGCATGCCCCGCGTAGGCATAGTTATGTAGTGAGAAGAGTAACTTCCCCCTCTGACACAGGTAACTCCAAGTCCTCCTCCTCTGCCTATTCCCAATGCCGAGCAAATAGGGAAGAAGAACGTCTCCGTAAGGAGATGAGTTAGGCGTCGGAGAAGGCTAAGGCTAAGGCCGCGAGGAAGGCGAAAGCCAATGAGGCCGCCAAGGCTGAGGCTGCGAAGAAAGCTGCTGCCAAGGAGGCCGCCGAAAAGGCTGAGGCAGAGCGTCTGCACCTAGAGGAACGAAAGTTCCTTACTGAGAAGGCTCGCCTTGCCTAGGAGAAGGCAAGGTAGGAAAAGGCTAAAGCTGAAGCCAATAAGCGGGCCAATAAAGCTTTGGGTTTGAAGGCAACTACCTCGGCAGGAGGCGCCAGGGATGGTAACTGGGAGATTCACCGAGCGGGGAGTGCGCCGCCCGGTGCGGGGGGTAAGGGTTCAGCTGGGACCTATGATGGTTCCAGCTGGGCAGGTGGGGCGATACCATCTGGCGCCCACGATGGGCGGTTAGGGAGAACACTCTTTTTTCCAACTCCCTGGCCGCCGAGGAGTTTGTTGCGGGGGTGGTTCCCCCTTATGAGTGAGAGTATCTGGACAGTCTGAGTCATCCTGACCTGATTTCTATGATGGACTCCTTGAGGAGACGGCACGCGGAGATGCAGCGGGAGATCGCTCGCGTCAAGGCAGACAGGGCGTCCATAGCTGAGAAGGAGTCTTCCTTCTAGGCTGAGATTGAAAAATATCGCCGCCGTGCTCACGATGCTGAAGATCGTGTGACAAAGCTAGAGTCTGACGTGGCGGCTGTTAAGAAGATGTGGACGGAAGCTTGCCTCCGTACGAATGAAGAGACGATGCGGCTCAAGGAACGCATCCAAAAGTTGAAGGAGGATAACCGAGCAGATCCTTCTGAGCTCAAGAAGAAGTGCAAGGCCCTCTCCGAGCGAACTGCGAAGTTCGTAGATATGCGCAAGGAACTGGAGTCCAAGAGCGCTGAGCTGGATAAGGCCACTTCACGCTTTAACGCACTTGAGGAGGAACAGTTTACTATGCTTGAGGCGAAGGAGGGGCTGCAGCGGGAGTGGGAAGCCGCGGTGAGGGATCGCGAAGCTGCTTTGAAGGTGGCTGAGGCGGCCAAGGCCTTGTCGGATGCCTCCGTCGTGGAGCAGGAAAGAATGCGAGAATCGCTCCGCTGGTTGATGACCAGCGGAATTGAAGGGGTAATTCTCATCCTTTTTGCGTTTGTTTTCCCTTACATTTGTGAAATATTACTAACACTTTTCCTCCACTTTGTAGATATTACTAACACTTTTGTTTGCGCTGCGGGATAGCGTGTGACTGTTAGGATCTGAGTTTGATTGTTTTGATTGTTTAAGTAAAGAAGTAATGAATGAAGTGAATTATAATTGGAAAGTGCGGCGGAATAATAAACTATTAATCAAAACAAGAGAGTAAATGTTTTTCAATCGAAAGCTTTCATAAATCTAATGATTACAATCAATAGTACAAGTACCCCCCCCCCCCTCCTGATCACTCTGTGATTGTTTGTCTAAGAGAATGTGTCGAGTGATGAATAGAACAGTACAAACACTGTTCTATTTATAGAAAAATCTAAACCACTAATGATCTAAGCTGACGTCACTTAAGACAACGACCTCTAACAGAATAACAAACATAAAACATCTGTTGTATACAAACTATTGTTACATTGTAAAACTTTGAAAGGTAAATTGTTGTTGAGAAAACCCTGATGGTCTTGTATCATCTGTTGAAACCTAAGTGTTGTTGGCTCCAACAGACCTTCAGTCTAAAGCACTTTGATCAGCAGTTGTTCTTCATCAGACCTTTGGTCAGCAGTTGTTCTCTAGCAGTTGTTATCCAACAATCTTTTGCAGCAGCAGTCGTCACAGCAGTTGTTTGGGTACAGCAGATGTTAGGGTCAACAGTCTTTTGGGAGAAGTATCTTGTAAATGTTGTTTATTGCTAAGAATCAATTGAGTAGTATGTTTTGGCTTTCCAATCATTTGTTCTTCTCCAGG
Organism: Ambrosia x helenae; assembly: GCA_030844895.1. Classification (NCBI taxonomy): domain Eukaryota; kingdom Viridiplantae; phylum Streptophyta; class Magnoliopsida; order Asterales; family Asteraceae; genus Ambrosia; species Ambrosia x helenae. The sequence continues at coordinate 78,179,424 of CM061233.1, forward strand.
TCAGCAGACCCAACAATCTCCCCCTAGAACAGATGATGCCAAAACTAAGCTTTATTTTTTATCTTTATTTCTCATCAGACTTTCTCTTATCTGCCCTTTAAACTGTAGTTCAAAAATTAGAGAGAAAAAGTCTTCTGCATCCCTTTCAAGCTCTAAGTTCAGCAAAGTCTGGAGATCATCTGCACACAGGCCATGTGCATCATCCATATTTAACTTTTGAGCTTCTCCATCTGATCTGAGTAGAGTCAATTCATGGGTGTCTTTGTTGACTTTCCATTTTAGAATTTTTGAATCAGTGGATCTGCTTGGTTGCAAGTTTATTGAAGATGAGTTTGGTGATGGAGGTCTCCTAATGAGTTTTCTGAGCTCTTCAGTAGTGGGATAAAAAAAGTAATGCACTTGATTAAAGAGGCCCTCCTTTACATAAGTTTCAGCAAACTTCTTCTAATCTTCTTCAGACATTTCTTTTTGTTTCTTGAACTGTCTTCTGGCAGCAATAGATAGATCAGAAGTATCAAGTAGGTTATCTAGTGTAAAAGCCTGTTGAGGTCTTTTCATCATTGGTGCATCAGAGTAATCAGGTTTCTGGGAAGTGTAGGGTCTTTCTTTCTGTTTTCTTCCAACTTCTTATAAGTCTCAACCAGCCTTAGCTCTGACCATTTAGCAACAGACCTCATCTCCCCATACTTTGCAGCCACAATCTCCTGTCTCATTCTTTTGAAGTTCAAGGCTCTGGCTGGATCTCTGCCTTTCCTAAAGTCAGGAGCAGAGACCTTTGCTGGGGGATTCTTGGCCATGTCTTCTATTCTTATCAGTTCTTCTCTAAGTGCATGAGTGGTCCAGCCTGCAAATTGTTTCTTATTTTCTTTGTAAGGCATGGTTGACAAGATTTGTTCTAGAAGAGATTCCCTAACCATCCTTTCCATATCACTGCTGAGAGGCATGGTTGACATGGAGTTGCTTAGGGTCTTAGCAAAATCTTCAATCCTTCTCAATTTGCTAAGTTTTGTTGAATGGATGCCCTGAGCAGTCCTGTCATCTTTCCCTTTACATCTCTCTTTGATGATGGAATCTGCCTGTTCAATTTTGTATTTAAGATATTCATCTAGGTTTAAGGGAACAGGAAAATTTGGAAGAGATGGGAAAGATCTTTCAGATGTCTGTTCAGTATTGTAGAAGGATTGCATTTCCCCCTTAAGTAGATCAAGCTCAAGAGGATACTGATCAACCAATGGTGTGATGGATGGTGGTGGTCTATGAGATGTAAATTGTGAAGTGTGTGGTGAGAATGATGAAAGTGGAATGGCTGATATGAGTGTAGGTTGGGTGGTTGAAGTAGAAGGTGGTGATGTTTGTATGTTTTCATCCTGTACCACAAAGGTAGATTTTCTCTTCCATTTGTACAAGATTTTTGGTGATGGTGGTGTTGCAGCAGTGGTTATGTTAACATCTGTTGGCACTTTTGTAGAACCAGCAGATGTTTGGGATTTAGGTGGTAAAGTGGTGTATTGGTGGTTGTGGTAGTAGGTTTAGTGTTTGGTTTGGTGGTTGTAGTGGTAGGTTCATATGTTGTGGTGGTATCAGTGGTTTTGGTGGCATCAGTGGTTTTGGTGGCAGTTGTTTTAGCAGCAGTGGTTTTAGCAGCAAGTTTGGATGGTGGTTATCTGACATGTTTGGCAGGCATTTTCTCCCTTTTAGAGGAACCCACATCCTCAACTTCTTGTTGTTGTTCTTTCTTTCTTTGCACCAAAGCCTCTGCCTTGACTTCCAAAGTATCAGCCCTCTTTTCTTCTCTTCAGCAACCTTTTCAGTATTGACATTAGCAGAGGTATCAACTTCCTTTGCTTTGCTGGTTTTGACAGTTTCAGTATCAGCAGAGGTTTGAACATTTGGTTGTTGTTGTTGTGGTATTGTTTGGGTAGACCCTGGTTTGTTGGTAGCTTTTGATTTTCCCTATTGTGAGGGTGGAAAACCAAAGGGATCTAGCTTTGGCAATCTATCCATGTCACTCTCCCCCTTTTTGGCATCATCAGCAGTGAATTCATCATCATCTTCATCTCTGAGAATTGTGGTAGGGGCATAGCCAGTGGTCTTCAGCAAGTGATCTTTAATGGCTTTAATGTCAGCTTGGGTATCTTTATACCTAGCATCCACCATAGTTCTGATTTGTGCCATGTATGTTTCATGTGTCTGATCTGCTAGTTTTCTGTGAGCTATGATGATGGGGGAAACATATTTCCATAGCTCACTAGCAATATCTTTTGTGGATGGTTGACTCTGGGTAAGAGTAGCCAAGGATCCCAATATTGTCTTGATATCTGATTTGATATCAGGAACAGAGGTTTCTATGGATTGTACTTTGGCCGTCAATTCTTGGTATTTTAACCCATCACCTATGTTAATAGGATCATCTGGGTTCCTACCAGTGGTAGTTGTATCTGGTGCAGTCCTAGGAGGTGAGTCTAAGGGATGAGAACCAGATGCCCCTTTGTCTTGGTTCTGGAGACTTCCAACTGATTTTGGGGACACTATAGTAGCCTCATCAGTTGTTGCCTTCAAGGAAGTCTTAGCTATGTAACCACTGTCCTGTTGTAAGACAATGGTCTCTACGTTAGTAGTGGCCGCTTCACTTGAAAACTCACCTAGAGTTTCATTCAACTCTAGGGGTGTAACCTTCTCTTCTTGTGGGATAGATGATTGATTTTCCTCAGGCCCAGTCACTTGTTGAAGTATACTCTCATTAATGGGTGAAGGAGAGGAACTGGGATTGTCTTGAGTTTTGTCAATAGCCTCAAACAGTGGTTGCATAGTTGGAAGGACATGTGATGGTGAGGGTTGAGGAGTGAAAAGAGAAGTAGCCCTGGGAGAAGGGCTGATGATCATATGGTCAAGTGACTCATATGTATCATGATGGGATTCCCTTTGGCTTACAACATGATCCTTTTGTGAGGATTCATGAGGAGTTTGCTCAGGTTGAGATATATCCATCTGTTGTGAGGAAGTAACAACAGTGGTTTCTTGTTGCTTTTGTGTTGCCACAGGGTTTTCCTCTGGTATCTCATCTTCCAGAGGCCCCTTTTTAGATTTAGTGGTGGTTTTTGTGGATGGACGTTTTCTTTTGGAGGTGGCTGGTGTGGGTTTCACAGCACTGGATGTAGTGCCATGATCACCAGGAGCAGTTGGCTCAATACCAGAGGTTTGGACAACAGTTGTTGTCTTAGTCCTCTTTGTTTGTGTTTTAGAAACTTTTGACACTTTTGATACTTTATCTTGGGTGGTTGAACCCAGCATTCTTGTGAAAGTTTCATCCGTTAGACTTTTCATATTGAAAGACTCACCCTTTTTAAAATCTTTTTCTGGTAAAACCATTTGAAGGATTACATTCAAAATTCTTGGGTAAATCAGAAAAGCATTATTTGACCCAGACTTTATGACCTTCACATTTGATACTAAGTCCATAAACAGGCCCTGGGATAAACTGAAGTCAGAGTCTGACAACATAGCATATCCCAAGTACTGAATCCTTAATGGGATTTCATTAAAGGAAGTGGACTTAGCAGAGACACAGAGAAGGAGGGCATGAAAGAAAAATTACATAACTGGTGGGAAAAACTTTTTGAACAGAGTTGACCCAGTCATTTGTGCATCATAGCCTCTTTCCTGAAACTCTGTGTGAAGTTCAGCCTTAGGGAAAGAGTCGCTACCTGACAGGTCATTCAGTGAGAAGGTTGTGGATATCAGTTCGGGGGTAATGGCGACATTTGTCTCTCCAATTTTTGAGATTATGGTTGTAGGCTTTTTGTCTTGAAGAAGAAACTCAGCGTTTAACCAAAATTCTTGGAGGGTATCGAGATAGATGGGAGTATCAACGGTTAGGATTGTCAGGTATTTGGAATTGAGGGTGATGTCAATGGTGGTATGGAATGGAACGTTTTCATCTGTTTTGACCAGATATGGGAGATAATTGTGAGTGGCTTTGGCTTGAAGATCCATTGTAAATGGATTTCGAGTGTGAGGATGAGAGGAATTGGAGTAAGGGTTTGAAATTGAAAAAGGAGGTTTCAGTATTTTGAATACAATGAGACAGTGTAACAACTGTTGTGGTAAAACAAGGTTTTTATAGGCTCTGGTGAAACCGCTGATGTGGCCAAAAATCTGCTTTTGAGAGCAGATGTGTCAAATATCTGGTGGCATACAACTGTTGCCAAAGGTCTGATGCAAACAGCTGTTGTCTTACCAAAGTGCTGATGCTAACAGCACTTGGTTTATATATATATATATATATATATAATGAAACAGTTGTTTTATCTGATCAGAGGTTTAAAACAGATTTTTCAACTAAACAGTGGTTGTTTTATCTAATCAGATGTTTGAAACAGATTTTTCAACTAACAGTGGATAGAATGGATGAAGCAGTGGTTGTTTTATCCTTAACAGATTTTTCAACCAAAATGCTATTTTTAAGGATGAATTTTGATTTTCTAGAAACATTTTAATGTTTTTTATTTAAAACATTTTTGTTGTTTAGTCCATGTTTAGCATACCAATCCTAGAAATCAGATTTGTGAAGGTAGATGTGTCTAAAGCTTTTGTCAACACATCTACCAACTGATCCTCTGTTGGAACATGGTGCAGTGAAATCAAACCTTTTTCATAGCTATCACTGACAAAGTGATGCCTGATGTCTATGTGCTTTGTGGTTGAATGAGATACTGGATTTTTGATGATATTTTCAGCAGCTTGACTGTCCAACATGAGTGGAGTCCTTAGTGCAGTTATCTTAAAATCCAGCAGTTGATTTTGAAGCCACATGAGTTGGGCTGTACAGCTTGCAGCAGCAATGCATTCAGCCTCAGCTGTTGAAGTTGAAACAGCTGCTTTCTTTTTGCTTTGCCATAAGACTAAGGCATTCCCTAGAAACTGGCACCCTCCTGGTGTAGACTTCCTTGTGGTGTGGCAGCCAGCAAAATCACTATCTGAATAACCTGAAAGCTCAATGTTACCATTAGCAGGATACCAGATACCAAGTGTGGGACCACCTTTTAGTTATCTGAATATCCTTTTCACAGCAATAAGGTTTGACTTTCTGGGTGAAGCCTGGGATCTTGCACAAACACAAGTGGCAAACATAATGTCTGGCCTAGATGCAGTTAAGTACAATAAAGACCCAATCATGCATATGTAATGTGTCTGGTCAACCAGTTCATCCTTGTCATCAATAGTGAGTAGCTTTACTGTGCTCATGGGTGTACTACATGGCTTACAGTCATTCATCTCAAATCTAGTTAACAAATTTTTCACATATTTGTTTTGATGAATGAATGTGCCACTTTGCAGCTGCTTCACTTTTAGACCAAGGAAGCACTGAAGTTCACCCATAGCACTCATTTCAAACTCTGCTGTCATGAGTTCCCTAAACTCTTCACACATTTTGTTACATGTGGATCCAAAAATGATGTCATCCACATATATTTGAACAATCATTAAGTCTTTCCCTCTCCATTTTAAAAATAAGGTTTTATCAATTTTACCTCTTGTGAAACCAATGGATAAGAGAAAGGTGGAAAGAGTTTCATACCAGGCCCTAGGTGCTTGTTTTAATCTGTACAAAGCTTTGTTGAGCTTGTATACATAATCAGGATGGAATGTGTCTTCAAAACCAGGTGGTTGACATACATAGACTTCCTCCTAAATTTTGCCATATAGGAATGCACATTTAATGTTTATCTGATACACCTTGATGTTGTGGTTGACAGCAAAGGCTAGGAAGAGTCTGATAGCTTCTAGCCTAGCTACAGGAGCAAAGGTTTCATCATAGTCTATCCATTCTTCTTGTCTGAAGCCTTGAACTACAAGCCTGGCTTTATTCTTGACAACTATACCCCTTTCATCAGTTTTGTTTTTGAAGACCCACTTTGTGCCAATTAGACAAACATCCTTTGCAATGGTACAAGTTCCCATACTTGTTATCTTTTAAACTGAAGGAGCTCTTCCTGCATGACCTCTACCCAACTGTTGTCTTTTAGTGCCTCTTGGTACTTGACAGGTTGTGTGAGAGATAGAAAGCCTGCAAAAAGACAGATGTTTGAGGATTGGCTTCTTGTGAGCACACCCTCTCTGATGTTGGCAATGATTTGATCTAGTGGATGAGCTCTTAGGTAGATTAGATCTCCCTGATATGGTATGATGGCATTTTGAGGTGAAGGACAGAGGTTTGGTGACTCTGTTGATGTAACATCTGTTTGCACTTTTGTAGTGCCAACAGATGTTTGAAAAGGAGGTGGGGGAATGGGTCAAAGTGGTGTGAAACTGGACTGACTTTTGTCAACTTATGTTTGACTTTTGTCAACAGATGATTGAGCAGTGGATGTAATTGGTGAAGCAGTGGTTTGAGGATAAGACTGGCCAACAGTGGCTGACTCAGCTGTGACAGAGTTTTGACAGGTGTTTTGAATAGCTGCTTCCCCTGATATAGAATAGACTTTATAGTGACTTGGAATCATAACATCTGTTCTGTAGTCTTGTTGTGGAGATTGTGAAATACCTACACTGTTTGTTTTGACAGTAATATCTTCAAATTTGAATTTATCTAAATCAAACAACTCAGCAGGATTTGCTGGGATTTTTAGGGATGAAAGTTCATTGAACTTTACATTTAGAGTTTCTTCTATTATCTTGGTCCTTGTGTTAAAACACTTTGTAGGCCTTGGCAGTAGAAGAGTATCCCAGAAAATATCCACAATCTACTTTGGCTGCAAATTTTGAAATGGAATCTTTAAGATTTAAAATGAAACATGGGCAGCCAAAGATTTTGAAAAATGAGATTCGTGGTTTGATTTTGAACAAAATTTCATAAGCAGTCTTTTGATGTCTTGGGTTGATTAAAACTCTGTTTTGAACATAGCAAGCAGTGTTTACAGCTTCTGCCCAGAAGGACAGTGGCAAACCAGAATCTGCTAGCATGGTTCTTGCAGCTTCAATGATAGTTCTATTTTTCCTCTTAACCACTCCATTTTGCTCTGGTGTTCTTGGGATGCTGTACTGCCTCACCATCCCTTTTGACACACAGAAATCATCCAACTCCTTATTTTTAAACTCTGTCCCATTGTCACTCCTAAAGACTTTTACCGGCAAGTCATATTGTTTTTCAACTTTGGTGACAAAGTCCTTCAAGATACCTGCAGTCTCATCCTTAGAGTGTAAAAAGTAAGTCCATGTAAACCTAGAAAAATCATCAACTATGATAAGACAAAATCTCTTTCTTCTTAGACTCATGATTTTAACTGGGCCAAACAAGTCCATGTGCACCAATTCTAGACATTGACTTGTTTTGGACTCATCAATGGATTTGTAAGAACTTTTATGTTGTTTCCCTTTTAAGCAGGAAACACAATGCTCATCACATTTGAATTCTTTTGATGGAAGGCCTCTGACAAGGTTTGTTTGGTGAATGAGTTGATAGTTTGAAGGTTGGTGTGACCCATCTCCTATGCCATAACTCTGTCTCTTTTATGGAGGCAGCAGAAAACAGGCAGACATTTCCCATAGGATTGTCCTTCAACATATCAACCACATACACATTGCCACTCCTATGAGCAACAAGTTGTGCTTTGCTCTCAGCAATGATAGTATCAATCTTTTTCACCACTTCTGGCCCAATAATCTTACAAGTTTTCTTAGTGAAGAATGAGCCATAACCTTTGTCACTCATTTGTGATACACTAAGAAGATTAAATTTAAGATTATCAATAAGATTGACATTTTCAAACTTGAGTTTCCCAGCCTGAACAGTCCCTGAACCCAACACCTTACCTTTTGAATCATTACCAAAGGATATATCACCCCCTCCATGAGCTAAGAAGTCCAGAAGAAGGGCTCTACATCCTGTCATGTGCTTGGAGCCTCCACTATCTACATACCAAAGGCTATCTAAGCAAGCAGAAGCTCCTGCACATCAGTAATGGATCAGTTTTGGTGAGTGTCCAAAGCCAAGTTGGCTTTGGATGGGTCCACAGACTTTTCAACCTCAAGCTTAGGAAGGTGATCAGTGGTTTGAACTAGTTTTTGAATCAAGTTCAGCAACTGTTGCTGACCATTTTCCGGTGCTTGGATGTTAACACTTGGTGTAACAGATGTTTGATCACTTCCTGACAGATGATAGTATCCATAGGAATTTCTGTTCACTCTTGGTTTAGAAGGCCTTTTGGGTTCTTCATAAACATGTGACAGATTATGACAAGGTGGTTGTCCATATCCCCTTGGGTACTTGTTGGTGGGTGGAGCATCTGTTACTTGAACATCCCTGGAAGCAGATGTTTCTAAATTTTTGCTAACAGATGTTTGAACTGGAGCAAAAGTCTGTTTGGGTTTTCCTTTTGAAGTACTCACCACTTGATTTGCAAGAGTTTTAGCCTTGTACTCTTGTATTTTGACATCAAAATTTTTTAGATACATGCACTCTTTGGTTTTGTGATTCTTCTTACCACATATTGAGCATGTGGTCTTAGAATCACACACACTTGTTCCTTTGTTGATATCATATGCTTTTAGAAGAAAACAATTTTTAGTAACATGATTCTATTTTCACAGAAATCACAAAACAAGTGAACAGACTTTTCTTTCTTTTTCCCTTTTTCAGTCTTCTTTTCAACAAATGTTTGATCATTTGCTGGAAGATCTATCAAGGGAATGACCTTTGCCTGTGGTGCTTTCTTACCATCAGGGGTTTTGAAGTCAACTAGTTTGAAGTTTTCCAGTTTCTTAGGCTCTTGAACCTTGGGATCTTCCGTACTCGGCACCATCGGAACATGTGGTCCGAAGATAACCGACTTCCAACACCAGTGTTCTGTTGAGCTAGAACATGGCTCATCCGACATTGCCAGATATTGTATTCAGATCTGACAAGCATCGGTGGGTTGTTTTTCGTGCCAGTGTTGTGTGGATCGTGATTGATTGAAGCCATTCTCTGATTGTTTCACAAACAAAGTCTGTTTAAAAACGGTTGAAACGAAAATAAACTATTACTCTATTTTCAATCCGACAAACAAACCATATCAATAATTGTGAGCTGATCTGTTTATATTAAATTGATTGGTTAGATCGAATTTAATTGACCAAGCTCTGATACCAATTGTTAGGATCTGAGTTTGATTGTTTTGATTGTTTAAGTAAAGAAGTAATGAATGAAGTGAATTATAATTGGAAAGTGCAGCGGAATAATAAACTATTAATCAAAACAAGAGAGTAAATGTTTTTCAATCGAAAGCTTTCATAAATCTAATGATTACAATCAATAGTACAAGTACTCCCCCTCAGCCTGATCACTCTGTGATTGTTTGTCTGAGAGAATGTTTCGAGTGATGAATAGAACAGTACAAGCACTGTTCTATTTATAGACAAATCTAAACCACTGATGATCTAAGCTGACATCACCTAAGACAGCGACCTCTAACAGAATAACAAACATAAAACATTTGTTGTATACAAACTACTGTTACATTGTAAAACTCTGAAAAGTAAACTGCTGTTGAGAAAACTCTAATGGTCTTGTATCATCTGTTGGTTCCTAAGTGGTGTTGGTTCCAACAGACCTTTAGTTTTCAGCACTTTGATCAGCAGTTGTTCTTCATCAAAACTTTGGTCAACAGTTGTTCTCTAGCAGTTGTTATCCAACAGTCTTTTGCAGAAGCAGTTGTCACAGCAGTTGTTTGGGTACAGCAGATGTTAGGGCGAATAGTCTTTTAGGAGAAGTATCTTGTAAATGTTGTTTATTGATAAGGATCAATTGAGTAGTATGTTTTGGCTTTCCAATCATCTGTTCTTCTCCAAGTCAGCAGACCCAACAGTGACCCTTTAAGTCCGACGTGTTTTTAAACAAGTCTTGAAGACTTAGGTCTAGCATGTTTCCGCGGCGCGATGCTCATGTCCGACAAGTAAACCATGTCTTGAAGACTGTGGCGCAGCGCATTTGGCTGGGTGCGTTTACGAGTCCGGAATGCGCTGGGCATACCTTGAAGACTCGTTCGCGTCCTTGCCATATCACGAGGCTGCTTTAGTTATAGCTTTGTCTTGAAGACCTAGGCGCGGAAAAACAAGTAGAGTGACCTATATAGGAAACAACTTTCGTTTATTAATGATAAGTACCACGGCGTGAGTAGCCAGGTGTAATAGCAAAATTACAAATAGCATGGGCGTAATTGAGCCACATTCCAAGATCGTGGAACGGGCGTGCCATCTAGTTTTTCTAGCGAGTATGCGCCCTTACCCTAAATTTCTTGGATCTTGTATGGTCCTTCCCAAGTTGGTGCTAATTTTCCCGGTTTTCTGGCGTTGGAGGCCTCGTTGTTGCGGAAAACATAGTCTCTGATCTTGAATGCACTTTGTTTGATGCGCTTATTATAGTAGCGTTCCAGCTGTGTCTTGTACTTGGCTTCTTTGATGGCGGCGAGATCGCGCCGCTCATCGAGTAGGTCAAGGTTTAGGCGGAGTTCTATGTCATTGTTCCTCTTATCGGCCATTAAGAGTATTGCGAAGGGGCACCCGATTTCCGCGGGGATTACTGCCTCGGAACCTTATGTTAGGCTGAACGGTGTTTCTCCGTTACTTGTCTTGGTCAGGGTGCGGTAGACCCAAAGTACATGGGGAAGTTCGTCTACCCACCCTGTGCGCCTGGTTCCCAACCGCGCTTTGATGCCCTCCACTATACTTCGATTTGCTCTTTCGACTTGGCCATTTCCTTGCGGGTGTGCAACTAATGTGAAAATTTGTTGGACGCCTAGCTGCGCCAACCATGCTTGTAACATTTGGTCCGTGAACTGCGTACCATTATCACTTAAGAGTTGCATTGGTAAGCCAAATCAGCAAATGATGAATTCCCAAATGAATTTCTTGACGTGAGCCCCATTGATTTTGGCGAGGGGTTTCGCCTCAACCCATTTGGTGAAATAGTCCATGGCAATGATGAGGAACTTGACGTTGCCCGGTGCTGTTGGGAATGGGCCAACTAGATCAATTGCCCACTTCTGAAAGGGCCATGCTGCCGTGACTGGCACTAGATCGTTCTTTAGACGCAGGGTGTTCGGCGCATGGCGTTGACAGCTATCGCATTTGCGTAGCTCTTTGACCACGTCCATGTGCATTCCCGGCCAATAGTACCCTGCGTTCATAAGTTTGGCGACTACCATTCTTGGGCCCGCATGTAGTCCGCAGGTTCCCTCATGAATATCTCTGATAAGGAAGGTGGCGTCTGCAGAGTCTACGCAGCGAAGAAGTGGCCATAGGTAGGAGCGGCGATAGAGTATGCCGTCAATGAGTTGATAGTGGAGAGCCTTGTGCTGTATCTTCTGGGCCTCTGACTTATTGTCAGGCAGGGTGCTGAAAGATAGATAGGATTTAATGGGGGTCATCCGGGACGCGTTGCCTGTTTGGATGACATTGACTTGTTGTAGCGAAACAGATGGATTGCTGAGGTCCTCGACGCGGAATTCCTTCGCCATGTGTTCAAAAACGGTGGAAGCCATCTTGCTCAGCGCATCGGCTGGTTTGTTTTCGCTGCGCCTGATGTGCTCTACGGTGTAGGAATCAAATTTACGCATGAGCTGTTTGGCTTGTTCTAAGTAAAGGGCCATGGTTTCATCCTTGTCATCGTAGGTCCCATTTATCTGTCGTGCGACGAGCAATGAGTCCACGTGTGCCTCCACGTGCCTCGCCCCCATTTTTTCCGCGATGCGGAGGCCTGCCAGCAACGCTTAGTATTCCACCTCGTTGTTTGTGCTTTTAAAGTCGAGGCGGATGGCATATGTGAACTCATGTTTATCTGGGCTGATAAGGCGGAGACCCGCGCCAGAACCATCGTCGTTGGAGGCCCCGTCTGTGAAGAGGGACCACTTCTGCGATGGGTCTTGGATTGGCGCGGGGGATTGTTCCGCTTTGCATTCTTCGACTTTGTCGATCGGTATTTCTGTGGTGAAATCAGTGAGAACTTGACCTTTAATTGCGTGTCGGGGCTTATAATAGATGGTATGTTCTCCGAGTTCAATAGCCCATTTTGCGAGGCCACCCGTAAGTTCCGGCTTGCACAAGACATCGCTGATTCTGTAGTCCGTAAGGACGTAGATGGGGTGGCCCTAGAAATATCTTCGCAGTCTTCGAGATGCATGTACAAGAGCGAGAACCAGCTTCTCCATAATAGTATACCTCGTGCATCGAGTAGGGTGCGGCCAATGTAGTAGATTGACGTTTGCACCCCCTTGCGATCTACCATAAGGACCGCGCCTACCGCCCGTTCTGTGACGGAAAGGTAGAGTGTAAGCAGTTCCTTGGGTAAAGGCGCTGTCAGAGTTGGGAGATTCATGAGGCATTGTCTCATTGCTTGGAAGGTTGTCTCCGCGTCCGCTATCCAGCGGAAGTTGCTCTTTCTTAGATAGTTCTTCAAAGTATCCACGAATGGGAATGACTTTGAAGTGTAGTTTCACAAGAATCGATTGAGGGAAACTAGGCGACCCATCAGTGTCTGGACCTCCTTGACTGAGGCGGGAGAAGGCATTTTTTCGATTGCTTGGACTTTCTTGGGATTTGCGCAAAATCCATCCCGTGTTACGATGACACTCAGGAATTTGCCTTCTTCCATTCCGAAGGAACATTTGCTGGGGTTTAATTTCATGCGCACCTTGCGCAGTTGATTGAAGGTTTGCTGGATGTCCCTCAGCATGTCTCCTTCGTCCTTGCTTTTGATTACAAGGTCGTCGACTTACACTTCTAAACGTACACCGATTTCATCGACGAAGGCGATGTCCATGAGGCGCTGATAAGTGGCGCCTGCATTCTTCAAGCAAAATGGCATTTTGGTCTAGCAGAACATACCCATATCTGTGCGGAATGTTGTCTTGTCCTCATCTTCCTTTGCCATCTGTATTTGGTGGTATCCCTTATACGCGTCAAGAAACATTTGAAGCGATAAGGGGCTAAGGAATCCACCTTTAAATCGATTTCTAGAAGCGGGTAACAGTCTTTGGGACACGCCTTGTTGAGATCCTTGTAGTCAACACACATGAGCAAACTCCCGTTGGCCTTTGCGATCATGACCGGGTTGGTGAGCCAAGATTGGTATCGAATGGGGCGCAGGATGCCCGCATTGAGCAGCTCGGTGACTTGCTCGTTCATGGCATTTGTTTTTTCCAGCCCCATGCTTCGCTTCTTTTGAACCACTGGATCCACTGAGCGATACACGTTAAGTCTATGTTTTGCTATTTCCCGCGGAACAACGACCATGTCCGCTGGTTGCCATGCAAATACGTCCATGTTGTGGATCAGTAATTGTTTGAGATGATTGCGATTGCTGTCGGAGATTGCATGGCCTATGACCACCATTTGCGCCAAAAATTTAGGGGTGAGAACCCATTTTTATGGCTATTTGCGGGTGTCTGTTTTGACCATCTTCGGTGGTTTGGTGGTTTCCACCAAATGGCAATCCTTGTTTCCCTGGATTATGGCAACGCTGGTCTTGGTTGGAAAGCCGACCATTGCGTGGGCGGTAGATGCATTTGCATTGAAGCGTGCAATGCCTTCTCGACTAAGTAAGATGTCATGGTTGGAGTTGGCTGGGAGGACCATGAAGTCGCAAATTTCAGTGCGCTCATGTGTGTCGTCAGACATTATTACTAGCATGGAAATTATGTTGCGAGGCATGATTAATTCATGGATGAAGCCGGAGATTGGCTCGTTGACAGGTATGAGCATTGCCTTATCTTCTTCATCCAGCTGTTGGAAACACTAATCATACATGATATCAGTGCTGCTTCCGCCATCCATGAACATGTACCGTGTGCGGTAATGGGCAAAGAAGGCTGTGATGACGAGAGGGACGGTGGAGGACGCCCCGCCATGGACTTTTGGTCGGACGCCCGCCTCCTTCCAAGAGTAGTCGTTTTGTGGTGCACGGGATCGTTTCCCGTATTGAGCTTTCTTTCCCGGCATTGTCATATTGCATTGATGGCGTAGGATGATGGTGGCGGTATGTGTATTTAGGTCGCGGATTTTTTTCCGCGATCCTTCCGCCTGAATGTCATCGCAGTTTGCCCTCTTGTGGCGCAATGGACGTTTTTGACCAGGTGACCGAGCTGGCTGGACTTCAGCGCAGTCTCAATCTCCATTTTTAGGCTGTAGCAATTGTCCCACGGATGGTGTCAATGAAGAAACAAAAAGTAACTCGGAGATTATCACTAATCACCGAGGCGTAAATACTTACGTAACTACAAGTACGATCCTTTACCCAAACCTTTTATTCAACCTGAAAGCATAAATATATGTGAGTGTGTGTGGTGAAGGTGTGAACACGAAGAAGTAAGTGGTTCAGTCGAGTAAGACCTACGTCCACTTTGAAGAGCCAGTTATCTTATTACTTTGGAGAGTACAAAGTATTACAAATAGACCTAGCTCTAAGTTACAAGTGAATATCTTTGGATCTTTTGCTAAGGAGTTGATGTCTTCTATTTATAATGGAGATGGTGGGCTTGGTAGAAAGCCCACGAGAAGTCTCGTGTTACTTGGGCCTAGCTTCGGCCCAACTGCTTCTGGCCCATGGAAAGAGCGGGAAAAGGACGGTCCTGCAGCTAACGTTGTCGGCAGTTGAGGATGCCTTGCCTGGAGGACACGTGGCGGCTTGTGATTGGCCGCTGGTGGTATGTCGTTCTGACACATCATGGTTGACTTACCTGCTAGTATTTGACGTGACCCCTGACAGTAGGTGAGCATGCCTGGTCAGCACTGTTTGGAGCAGCATAGTGGAAGCATGGAAGCGGTCACGTCACTGTTGAACGTCAGTGGTTGTTGGACCAATGCGGACACGTGTCGCCCTCCAGCCGATGGTAGTTCTGATCCTCTACAGGTGGATCTTCCTGATCTTTGATCCTTTGTACCATTGTTGATACATATTTGCGACTAGTGCTTTTGGATTGCACATATAAATTTGTTTTGGCATTTACGTGAGGTCGAAGGTGAAATATAAGGGTCGAAGGTAGAAGATTATGGTCGAAGGGAAAGTTTTGAAGGGAACTGTGTTGATTCGCCCAAACAAAGGGTCGAACCTGCACATTCGACCTTACGAAGGGGCGAATGTGCAGGTCTCTAAATAGGATGATTTCATTTTAAAGTTAAGTTTTTGGTCATTAGTTCCCTCCTTCGACTAGTTTTCTCCCTAGGGTTTTTATTAAGTCTGATTTGAGTCTTTATCATTATAAACAAGGTTTTGAAAAGATTATCATGAATGAAAAGCAATATTTAAAGTGATTTGTGTGTTTTACTGATCTTATTATCATTTCGTAATTGATTCAGGGATTCCGCACCTGAATTGATATACTTGTTTGATCAATATCTTGGTTTTTGACAATCCGATCCTCATACAAAGTGGTATCAGAGCCATAAGGATCAAAAAACTACGAATTGATAATATTTGAGCTGATTTGGACCTATTTTTGATCAAAAATTTTCTGTTTTCATAGAAAAATGGTTTTTGATGAACATTGATTGATTCGGACTAGTTTTCATGGATAAAATCTAGAATTCTCTTCATTAAACTTGTTCCAAATCAATTCCAAAGCAAAACCTGCAAAACATCATCAAAATTCATCAACTTTTGAAAAATTGAGGTCAAATTAACTGATTTTTAAAGAATAACCGTTTTTCAAAATGAGAGGGTCGAACCTAGGGGAGAACGGTCGAAAGTGTGAGTTTTAGGTCGAATCTGAGAACTTTAGGTCGAACGTGGTCATTTTTAAGGTCGAACCTAGAAGTTTTAAGTGTGTTGTTGTACATCCGACCAGATTGTTTACATTCGACCATACGTGAGGTCGAAAGTGGGTTTATTTTGGTCGAAAGTGAGATAGTTTGTTATATCCTACCTTTGAGTCTCAGAAAGGGTCGAACCTGGAATTTTTCAACCTTCGAACCCACAATTATTGAGAAAAGGTCGAACGTAGAATCTGATCAAAAAATTTTCTAAGTGTTTCATGTTTCAGGTTTCGTAGACGATATGTGGAACTTTCCAACAACACCGAGGCCTAATACTACATAATAACAGCAAGTGATGATGGATCCTTGGACTGTTGCAGCATAGAAGACGACTAGTCAACCATCTCAGCCGATCAACTACTTAGCAATGACTAGTTCGATGCCACAAACAATTGCCCAACCACCACAACAGCCCATGACTGATTATTGGGGAGTTGTAGCAGCCGCGGTACACTCTCAAACTACCAATGCTATTTCTACGCTAATTCATGGCTTATCCTTAGGTAGCGGGAGTCGTCCACCAAAGCTAATGGAGATGGTGGATTACAATCAATGGAAGACCAAGTTCAAGATTCATTTAGAGGGAATGGGAATGGAAGGCACCGAGGCATGGCAAATGATAGCAAAGGGTTATGTAGCACCGGTTTGGAGAACACTGGTGAACCAATTCCATTGGAAAGCTTAGCTGAGGATGAGAAGAAAAAGTTTGCGGTGGAGAAGAAGGCGTTTTCCCAATTATCTCAGGCTATTAACACAGATCTTTTACATCAGTTTGGGTCTTGCACAACTTCGAAGCAGCTGTGGGATATGTTGAGAAATCGTCATGATAGGAATGAGAAAACTAGGAAGTTAAGGATGGAAGAGTTGAGAAAAGTGTTTGAGAATTTTAGTTACATGGGAAATGAGACGTTGAAGGATTTGATTCCTAGGTATTGCCATTTGTTGACTGAATTGTCAAGCTATGAGATTAATATACCTATGTGAATTGGTGGATAGTTCGCTGATGCATTACCACCATACTGGAATCAACACATTGAGGTCCTAAAGGAGAAAGATGCCTATCAATATTGGACCATCAATGAATTCATTCAGAAGTTGGAGAACAAAGAGATGGAAGAGAAGAGGAAAGCATAAAGGGCACAAGTTCCTCAGAATCCAAAGTTATACCATGGTGGTACATCCTCTACTCTGACTAGTTCAAGTACTAGTAGTTCTGTTGCTCCACACATTGCTTGTGTTTCAAGCGTTATTGAACCAACGAAAACCCCAATAAACTATCTAGCTCAAACATCATCTTTTACACCACCATCATGCCCTACCACTTACATTCCACCTTTCTCACCAATGCAACAAGCTACATGCTATTCAGCTAACATGAACCAACCTCAACAACAACAATATATTCCTCAAGTGAACCAAACTTAACCAAATCAAAGCCCAATTGTGTTGGAGACATCTTACTTGAACAATGTCACTGTGGAAGTTGCTCAGCAACATGTAGCTTTGGTATCTGCTATGGTTGCTTCGTATAATGGTTTGGTAGCTAGTCAAATTGGTAACAACAATTTAACCAGTGAAGACTATGCTCGAATTGACAAGGAGGAGATGGAGCTCATTGACATACAGTGGGCATTTGCTAGTGTCATGAGACGAGCGACCAAGTTTATAGAGAAGACCGGTAGAACTGATCTTTTCTACTTCTCCCAACACCACATATGGCTCAACAAAGCCAAAGTCACATGTTTTAATTGTGGTAGGAAAGGTCATTTCAAGAGAGAATGCACACAGCCAGCTCAACAAGGAAACATGAATCCATTTAACACATATTACCAGAACCGTCAATCTCAGAATCAGGTATCTTATCAATGCCAAAATAACACCAACTACCAACCACAAAATAATTACCAAAACCGACAAAACACCTCACCAAATACTTCTGTTAGACAAACCACTACATCAAACCAGAACCAAAATCAAACACCAAATAATCCAACCAGAACCATTATTCCAATTTCCACACCTAATAGCCAAACACAAACAGATAACCAAAACCAGGCTTTGGTAATTCAAAAGGATGAGGGATTTGATTGGACTGGGATGCAACTAGGTGTTGAAGAGATTACAGCTGGTAATGTGGCGTGTGTTGCTCAAAAGATTGATTTGGAGAAACCGGTGGTAATTGGAGAAGTTTTGGAGGTTGAGAAGAGATCTGAGGTAAAGATTGAGGAAATGGTGGAAGAAGTTGATGTTTCTATTGAGAAGACTCCAGGATTGATTCTTGATTCAGTCACTGATATCTCGGAAGAGCGTGATTCATTTTATTCTAATTCGGAGAGCGAGCCTGATTCTGAATCTAGTGTTTGTTAGGATCTGAGTTTGATTGTTTTGATTGTTTAACTAAATATGATAATAGTGAAACGAAAATAGAATGAAGTTGCAGCGGAATAATAAACTGTTAATCAAAACAAGAGAGTAAATGTTTTCAGATCGAATACTTTCATTTATCTAAAAGATTACAATCGTACAATTACTCCCCCTCAGCCTGATCACACGGTGTTTGTCTGAGAGAATGTTTGTGTGTGTGATGTAATAGAACAGTACAAGCACTGTTCTATTTATAGACAGACTCGAACCACTGATGACCTAAGCTGACGTCACCTAAGACAGTGACCTCTAACATAATAACAAACATAAACATCTGCCTATTACAAACTACTGTTACATTGAAAGCACTGATAGTAAACAGTTGTTGTAGATAAACTCTGATGGCCTTGTATCCACTGCTGAAGCCTAAGTGTTGTTGGCTCCAGCAGTGCTTTAGTCTTCAGTACTTGAATCAGCAGTTGTTCTTCATCAGACCTTTGGTCAGCAGTTGTTCTTCATCAGTTGTTTATTCAGCAGTTCTTTGTATCAGCAGTTGTTAAGCAGTTGTTTGGATAGAACAGTTGTTAGGGTCAGCAGTCTTTTGGGAGAAGTAAGTTGTAAAGACTGTTTATTCAAAGGATCAAACTGTTAGCATATTTTGGCTTTCTAATCATCTGTTCTTCTCCAGGTCAGCAGACCCAACAATCTCCCCCTAGAACAGATGATGCCAAAACTCAGCTTTATTTATTGATCTTTATTTCTCATCAGACTTTCTCTGATTTGACCTTTGAATTGTAATTCAAAGTTCAGAGCAAACAAGTCTTCTTCATCTCTTTCTAGGTCCAGATTTAGCAATGTTTGGTGATCTTCTGCACATAGGCTGTAAGCATCATCCATGCTAATCTTCTGAACCCTTCCATCTGACCTGAGCAATGTCAATTCATGGTTGGCTTTGTTGACTTTCCATTTTAGAATTTTTGAGTCAGTGGATTTGCTGAGCTGAATTTTTATTCTTGATGAGTTGGGTGAAGGTGGTCTTCCAATGAGTTCTCTGAGCTTCTCTGTTGTAGGATCAGAGAAGAAATGTACTTGATTTAAGAGCCCTTCATTGATGAATGTATCAGCAAACTTCCTCTGATCTTCCTCTGACATTTCCTTCTGTTTCTTGAACTGTCTTCTTGCAGCAGTTGTTAGATCAGAGGTATCAAGTAAGCTGTCCAAGGTAAAGGTCTGTTGGGGTCTCTTCATCATTGGCTCATCAGTGTAAACTGGTTTTCTTGGTAGGCTGGGATCCTTCTTTCTGTTTTCTTCCAGACTTTTGTATGTCTCAACCAACCTTAGCTCAGACCATCTAGAAACTGACCTCATTTCCCCATAATTGGCAGCTACTATCTCTTGCCTCATCCTTTTAAACTTCAAGGCTCTGACTGGGTCTCTGCCTTTGCCAAAATTAGGAGTAGAGACTTTAGCCTTGGGGTCTTTGGCCATTTCTTCAATTCTGAAAAGTTCTTCTCTCAAAGCATGTGTGGTCCAACCATTGAACTGCTTCTTGGTTGCTTTGTAAGGCTTGGTTGCCATAATCTGTTCCAGAAGAGATTCCCTTACCTCCTTTTCCAAGTCACCACTGAGAGGCATGGAGGACATAGAGTTGCTCAGGGTCTTAGCAAAGTCTTCAATCCTTCTGAGTTTGCTAAGCTCTGCTGAATGGATGCCCTGAGCAGTCCTGTCATCCTTCCCTTTGCATTCTCCCTAATGATGGCATCCACCTGTTCACCCTTGTATTTCAGATAAGTATCAATGTTGAGGGGAACAGGGAAGTTTGGGAGAGATGGGAAGGATCTGTCTGATGGCTGTTCAGTATTGTAGAAGGATTGTAATTCCCCCTTGAGTAGATCAAGTTCAAGGGGATACTGAACAACCAATGGTTTAATGGTTGGTGGTTGTCTATGGGATCTGAATTTGGATGTGTGTGGTGAGAATGATGTGATTGGTATAGCTGTGATAGGAGGAGTGGATTGTGCAGTTGAGGTGGTGTTTGGTGATGTGTGTATGTTTTCATCATGTACAACAAAGGTTGATTTTCTCTTCCTTGTGTACATGATTTTAGGGGATGGTGATTTGGTAGCAGTGGTTGGATTAACATCTGTTGGCCTTTTAGTAGAACCAGCAGATGTTGGGGATTTGGCTGGTGATGTAGGTTTGGTGGTTGTTTGTTTAGGTGTGTATGTTGGTTTGGGTACAGTGGTTTGGGAAGCAGTGTTTTGGGTGGTTTCAGTGTTTTGGGTGGCAGTGGTTTCAGTAGCAGTGGTTTTGTCAACAGAGGTGTTTAACTTGGATGGTGGTTTTCTGACATGCTTAGCAGGCCTTTTCATCCTTTTAGAGGATCCCACATCTTCAGTTTCCTGTTGTTGTTTCTTCTTGAGTTCTACTAATGACTCTGCTTTAACTTCCAAAGTGTCAGCTCTTTTCTGTTTTTCTTGAGCAGCCTTTTCAGCTTCTATGTTTGCAGAGTCATCAACTGCTTTGTTCTTGTCAGTGGTTTGTTGTGGTGCTGTTGGTGTTGCTTGTTGTTGTTGTTGTGGAGGAGCTGTTTTAGTAGACTCTGGTTTGTTGGCAGACTTGGCTTGGCCTTTTTGAGAAGGAGGACAACCAAAGGGATCTAGCTTTGGTAGCCTATCTCTGCCACTCTCCCCCTTTTTGGCATCATCAGCCGTGAAAGCATCATCATTTTCATCCCTGAGGATGGTGGTAGGGGCAGAGCCAGTAGTCTTCAGCAGGTGGTCCTTGATGGCTTTAATATCAGCATGGGTATCTTTGTA
Organism: Ambrosia x helenae; assembly: GCA_030844895.1. Lineage (NCBI taxonomy): Eukaryota > Viridiplantae > Streptophyta > Magnoliopsida > Asterales > Asteraceae > Ambrosia > Ambrosia x helenae. The sequence continues at coordinate 78,200,393 of CM061233.1, forward strand.
CCTTGCATCTACCATATTTCTGATCTCAGCCATATAAGTCTCATGTGTCTGATCAGCCAGTTTTCTGTGAGCTATGATGATGGGGGAAACTGATTTCCATAACTCACTGGCTATATCAGCTGTTGATGGTTGACTCTTGGAAAGGTCTGCAATGGCGCTCAGTATAAGCTTGACATCAGATTTGATGTCAGCTATAGAGGTTTCAATTACAGAAACTCTGTCCGTCAATTCTTGGTATTTTGACCCATCTCCTAAGTTAATAGGATCATCTGAGTCCCTACCAGTGGTAGTTCTACCTGATTCAGTCCTAATAGGTGAATCAGATGCCCCTTTTTCTTGGTACTGGGGACTTCCAACTGTTTTTGGAGACACTATAGTGGCTTCAACAGTTGTTGCCTTCAAGGGAGTCTTAGTAATGTAATCACTGTCCTGATGTGAGACAGTGGTCTCTACATCAGTAGTGGCTGCTCCACTTGAAAACTCACCTAGAGTTGCATTGAACTCAGGTGGTGTAACCTCCTCTTCTTTTTGTTGGATAGTAGATTGAATATTCTCAGGACCAGTCACATGTGGGAGTATACTCTCAGTGACAGGTGGAAGAGAGGAACTGGGATCTTCCTGAGATTTGTCAATTGCCTCAAACAGAGGTTGCATGGTTTGTGGGACATGATGTGATGGTGAGGGTGGTGGAGTAACAAGAGAATTAGCCCTGGGAGAGGGGCTTGTGAACATTTGGCCAAGTGACTCAAATGTATCATGATGTGTGTCCCCTTGGCTTACAACATGATCCTTTTGGGAGGATTCATGAGGAGTTTGGTCAGGTGGAGGTATATCCATCTGTTGTGAGGAAGTAACAACAGTGGTTTCAGGTTGCTTTTGTGGTGCAACAGAGGTTTCTTCTTGTACCTCAACATCCAGAAGCCTCATTTGTGGTTGAGTGGTGGTTTTGTGGATGGATGTTTCTTTTTGGAAGTGGCTGGTGTGGGTTTCACAGCACTGGATGTAGTGCCATGATCACCAGGAGCAGTGGGCTCAACAACAGAGGTTTTGACAACAGTTGTTGTCTTTGTCCTCTTTGTTTGCGTTTTAGAAACTTTTGACACTTTAGACACTTTTTTCTTGGGTGCTTCCACCCAGCATTCTAGTGAAAGTTTCATTAGTTAAGCTTTTCATTTGCATTGCCTCACCCTTTTTGAAAACTTTTTCTGGTAAGACTTTTTGTAAGATTACACTAAGAATTCTTGTGTAAATAAGAAAAGCATTGTTAGACCCAGACTTGACTGCTTTCACATTTGATACCAAGTCCATGAACAATTCCTGGGAAAGATTGAAGTCAGAGTTTGACAACATGGCATAACCCAGATATTGCATCCTTAAAGGAATTTCATTAAAGGATGTGGACTTAGCAGAGACACATAGAAGAAGAGTATGGAAGAAAAATTTCATGACTGGAGGGAAAAACTTTTTGAAAAGAGTTGATCCAGTCATCTGACCCTCATACCCTCTTTCTTGGAACTTAGTGTGAAGCTCTGTTTTAGTAAAAGAGTCCTTACCTGCCAGGTCATTCAGTGTGAAGGTTGTGGATATGGTTTCAGGGGTAATTACGATACTGGTTTCTCCAATTTTGGAAATAATGGAAGTAGGCTTTTTGTCTTGGAGTAGAAACTCGGCATTCAACCAGAATTCTTGAAGAGTATCGAGAAAAATGGGGGCGTTAGCGGTTAAGATGGGTAAGTATTTGGAGTTTAGAAAAATGTCGATGGTGGAATGGAATGAAACGTTGTCATCTGTTTTAATCAGATAGGGGAGACAATTGTGGGTGGCTTTAGCTTGAAGATCCATTATAATGGATTTCGAAGGTGAAGATGATTGAAGTTTGATGGAGGGTTTGAGAATGAAGAAGGCGGTTTTCAGTATTTTGAATACAATGAGACAGTGTAACGTCTGTTGTGGTAAAACAGGGTTTTTATAGGCTCAATGAAACCGCTGATGTGGCCAAACCTCTGCTTATATGAGCAGACGTGGCAATCATCTGATGGATGAAACATCTGGTGGAGAACAGCTGTTTTTGGCAAACAACTGATACAAACAACTGATGGATTCAACTGTTGTTGTTTTTTTTTGATATAGTATAAATATATAAGGAGACAGTTTTTCTATCTGAACAGATGTTCTGAAACAGATTTTTCAACTAACAGTTGTTTTATCTGATCAGATGTTTTGAAACAGATTTTTCAACCAACAGTGGATATGAATGAAACAGTGGTTGTTTTATCTGATCAGATGTTATAAACAGATTTTTCAACCAAACAGCTATTTGAAAAAAAAATTTTGATTTTCTGAAACATTTTATTATGATTTATTGAAAATTTATTTGTTTAATCCATGTTTAACATACCAATTCTGGAAATCAGATTTGTAAAGGTAGATGTGTCTAAAGCTTTTGTTAACACATCTGCCAACTGATCCTCTGTTGGAACATGGTGCAGAGAAATCAAACCTTTTTCATAGCTGTCTCTGACAAAATGATGTCTTATGTCAATTTGTTTGGTAGTGGAGTGAGAGACTGGATTCTTGATGATATTTTCAGCAGCTTGACTGTCCAACATGAGTGGAGTCTGAAGTGCAGTTATCCCAAAATCCAGTAGTTGATTTTGAAGCCACATGAGTTGGGCTGTACAGCTTGCAGCAGCAATGTATTCAGCTTCAGCTGTTGAGGTTGAAACAGCTGCCTGCTTTTTGCTTTGCCAGGAGACTAAGGCATTCCCTAGAAATTGGCACCCTCCTGATGTGGATTTTCTTGTGGTGTGACAGCCAGCAAAGTCACTATCTGAATAACCTGAAAGCTCAATGTTTCCATTAGCAGGATACCAGATACCAAGTGTGGGAGCACCTTTGAGGTATCTGAATATCCTTTTCACAGCAATAAGGTTTGACTTTCTGGGTGAAGCCTGGGATCTAGCACAGACACAGGTAGCAAACATAATGTCTGGCCTAGATGCAGTTAGGTACAGTAAAGACCCAATCATACATCTATAATGTGTTTGATCAACCAGTTCATCCTTGTCATCAATAGTGAGCAGCTTGACTGTACTCATGGGTGTGCTACATGGCTTACAATCATTCATCTCAAATCTGGTTAATAAATTCTTTACATATTTGTTTTGGTGAATGAATGTGCCATTTTGCAGTTGTTTCACCTGAAGACCAAGGAAACACTGAAGCTCACCCATGGCACTCATCTCAAACTCTGCTGTCATGAGTTTTCTGAACTCTTCACACATTTGGTTACATGTGGATCCAAAAATGATGTCATCCACATATATTTGAACAATCATTAAGTGTTTCCCTTTCCATTTAAGAAATAAAGTTTTGTCAATTTTACCTCTTGTGAAGCCAATGGATAAGAGAAATGTGGAAAGAGTTTCATACCAGGCCCTTGGTGCTTGTTTGAGTCCATTCAAAGCTTTGTTGAGCTTGTAGACATAGTCAGGATGGAATGTGTCTTCAAAACCAGGTGGCTGACATACATAGACCTCCTCCTGAATTTTGCCATAAAGGAAAGCACATTTGATGTCCATCTGATACACCTTTATGTTGTGGTTGACAGCAAAGGCTAAAAAGAGTCTGATGGCTTCTAGTCTTGCTACAGGAGCAAAAGTCTCATCATAATCTATTCCTTCTTCTTGTCTGAAGCCTTGAACCACAAGCCTGGCTTTATTCTTGACAACAATACCCCTTTCATCAGTTTTGTTTTTGAAGACCCACTTTGTTCCTATAGGACAAACATCCTTAGGAAGTGGTACAAGCTCCCATACTTGTTGTCTTTTAAATTGAAGGAGTTCTTCTTGCATGGCTTCTACCCAACTGTTGTCTTTCAGTGCCTCTTGGTACTTGACAGGTTGTGTGAGGGATAAGAAACCTGCAAAAAGACAGATATTTGAGGATTGGCTTCTTGTGAGCACACCCTCTCTGATGTTGCCAATGATCTGGTCTGGTGGATGAGCTCTTAAGTAAATAAGATCTCCCTGATATGGAACAATGGCATTTTGAGGTGATGGGCAGAGGTTTGGTGACTCTGTTGGTGTAACATCTGTTGGTACTTCTGTAGTGCCATCAGATGTTTGGAATGGTAATGGAGGAATGGGTCCAAGTGGTGTGAAACTTGACTGACTTTTGTCAACAGATGATTGACTTTTGTCAACAGATGATAGGTCAATGAATGTGAGGGGTGAAACAGTGGTTTGAGGATAAGACTGGCCAACAGTGGTTGACACAGCTGTGGCAGAGTTTTGACAATTGTTTTGAACAGCTGCTTCCTCTGATGCAGAATAGATTTTGTAGTGACTGGGGATCACAACATCTGTTCTGTAATCTTGTTGTGGAGACTGTGGAATACCTGCATTGTTAGCTTTAACAGTGATATCTTCAAATTTGAATTTATCTAAATCAAATAGTTCAGCAGGGTTTGCAGGGATTTTAAGAGATGAAAGTTCATTGAACTTTACATTCAGAGTTTCTTCTATTGTCTTAGTCCTTGTGTTAAACACTTTATAGGCCTTAGCAGTAGAAGAATATCCCAGAAAATAACCACAGTCTACTTTGGTTGCAAATTTTGAAATGGAATCTTTGAGATTTAAGATGAAACATGGGCAGCCAAAGATTTTGAAGAATGAAATTAATGGTTTGATTTTGAACAGAATTTCATAAGCAGTTTTTTGATGTCTGGGGTTGATCAAAACTCTGTTTTGAACATAGCAAGCAGTGTTTACAGCTTCTGCCCAAAAGGACAGTGGCAAACCAGAATCTGCTAGCATGGTTCTTACAGCTTCTATAAGAGTTCTATTTTTCCTCTCAACCACCCCATTTTGTTCTGGTGTTCTTGGGATGCTGTACTGCCGCACAATCCCTTTTGACACACAGAAGTCATCCAGCTCCTTATTCTTAAACTTTGTTCCATTGTCACTCCTGAAGACTTTTACTGGCAAGTCATATTGTTTTTCAACTTTGGTGACAAAGTCCTTCAATATACCTGCAGTCTCATCCTTAGAATGTAAAAAGTAAGTCCATGTAAACCTGGAAAAATCATCAACTATGACAAGACAAAATCTCTTTCTTCTTAGACTCATGATTTTAACAGGGCCAAACAAGTCCATGTGCAACAATTGTAGACACTGACTGGTTTTGGACTCATCAATGGATTTGTAAGAGCTTTTATGTTGTTTCCCTTTTAAACAAGAAACACAATGCTCATTACATTTAAATTCTTTTGATGGTAAACCTCTGACAAGGATTTGTTTGGAGAGTGTGTTGATAGTATTAAGGTTGGTGTGACCCAATCTCCTATGCCACAATTCTGTCTCCTTAGTGGAGGCAGCAAAAAATAGACAGACATTTGCCATAGGATTGTCCTTTAACATATCAACAACATACACATTGCCACTTCTATGAGCAACAAGTTGTGCTTTGCTCTCAGCAATAATGGTATCAATCTTTTTCACCACTTCAGGCCCAATAATCTTACAAGTTTTCTTTGTGAAAAATGAGCCATAACCTTTGTCACTCATTTGTGAAATACTCAGAAGATTAATCTTGAGATTATCAATAAGATTGACATTTTCAAACTTGAGTTTTCCAGCTTGTACAGTCCCTGAACCCAACACCTTACCTTTTGAATCATTACCAAAGGATATATCACCCCCTCCATGAGCCAAGAAGTCCAGAAGAAGGGCTCTACAACCTGTCATGTGCCTGGAGCCTCCACTATCTACATACCAAAGACTATCTAAACAAGCAGAAGCTCCCTGCACATCAGTAAATGATTAGTTTTGGTGAGTGTCCAAAGCCAGTTTGGCTTTGGATGGGTCCTCAGAACTTTCAGACTCAAGCTTTGGAAGGTAATCAGTGGTTTGGACCAATTTCTGAATTAAGTTCAACAATTGTTGCTGACCATTTGCTAGTGCTTGAATGTCAACACTTGGTGCAGCAGTTGTTTGATCACTTCCTGACAGATGATAATACCCATATGGATTTCTGTTCACTCTTGGTTTAGAGGGTCTTTTTGGCTCCTCATAAACATGTGGCAGACTGTGACATGGCGGTTGACCATAACCTCTTGGGTATTTGCTTGAGGGTGGAGCATCTGTTACTTGGACATCTCTAGAAGCAGATGTTTCAAGCCTTTTAGTAACAGGTGTTTGGACAGGGGTGAAGGTCTGTTTGGGCTTTCCTTTTGAATTACTAACCACAGGGTTTGCAAGAGTTTTAGCTTTATATTCTTGTATTTTTACATCAAAATTTTTGAGATACAAGCACTCTTTGGTCTTGTGATTCTTTTTCCCACATATTGAGCATGTGGCTTTGGAATCACATTCACTTGTTCCTTTGTTAATGTCATATGCTTTTAGAAGAAAACAGTTTTTAGTGACATGATTCTTCTTTTCACAGAAATCACAGAACAAGTTGACAGTCTTTTCTTTCTTCTTCCCCTTTTCAGCCTTCTTTTCAGCAGATGTTTGAGCATCTGCTGGAAGATTTTTCAGGGGAATGACTTTTGCCAAGGGAATGACCTTTGCCTGAGGAGCTGTCTTTCCTTCAGGTGTTTTGAAATCAACAGGTTTAAAATTCTCAAGAGTATCACACTCATCAGACCAAGTAGGTTTAAATTCATACTTTTCAAGTTCAGTAAAAGATGAGGAACCTTCTGGTTTTTCAAGAACAATTTTCTTACCATTTGGTTCAGTGATTTTAATCTCTTGACCCTGCAGGTTTGTTGGTACTACCTCAACAGACTTTTGACTCTTTTTGTCAGTGTTTTCAAAAGCTGGAGCAGTAGTTTCAAAACCAAAGCCAAACTTCACATGACTTTTAGTTTATTTGTTGAGTAGCATTTCAAAACCTCTACATGATTCCACCCATTTTTCACATTCAACTTGGGTGGACTCAAGCTCACTTTTACAACTTTGATATTTTGCTATCATAGTTTGGAGCTGGTCTTTGGTTATGGTTGCTTCATGTTTTAAGCTGCTAATTTCAGACTCTTTTGCAGTTAAACTTGTTTTTAAATCTTTTGTAAGTTTTTCAAATTTAACTTCATCATCCAAAATTTTCTTTCTAAGGTTTTCATTCACCTCTTTGATGTTAGCAAATGCTATTACACATTTGTCAGAACACAACTCTTTAAGAATTTGAGGAGATACCTTAGCAGCAGCCATCAATGCACAATCACACTTGCACTCACAGTCATCGGATGCACCCTAGGGATCTAAGAGATTCACAACCTCTTCTTCAGGTTTTTCACCTGTAACAACTTCACTAACAACATCATCAGTCACAACATCAGATTCAGTTACCACCTCCTCAGATTCAATCTCATCCACCATGGCCATGAAACAAAAATTTTCTGGTTCATTTTCAGCTTTGGCAACTAGTGCAAAATTTTCATCTGTTAGCTCATCAGGTAGACTGCTCCAATCAACAAAGCCTTGTGTAAAGAAGCTCTATTGACTGGTCTCTGCAGGAGCAGAGGATGAAGCAACAGTCGTTTGCACAGGTGCTTGAGCAACAGGTGTTTGCACATAGTGGATCTGAGGAACAGTGGTTTGGACATACTGGACAGGAACAGTGTTTGAGGACTGTGCAAAATGAGCAGTGTTTTGCACATTTGGTCCAGGGGCATTATAGGAATTCTAATAAGTGTTGGTCTGTGGTCTTTGATTTGGATAGGTTATCATAGGTGTACCATGTTGACCCCTACATTCCCTAGCAAAATGACCAAGTCTATGACATTTGTAACACTTTATCTTTGATTTATCCAACCCAACCTTAGATCTGCCAGTTAACCCTGGAAACCTTCTCCCAGTTTTCTTGTAAAAATTATTAGTTCTTACACTGAGAAGGGCCAATTGGTGCATAATGTCCATTTCTTCCAAATCATCAGGGTCAAAGTATTTCAGGTCATCATACTCAAAGGATATATTGTCAGATGCCTGGATATCACCACCACTTGCTGTGAAAGCATAGTTTGGTGAATAAGAATCAGAGTTAAAACCTGAGTTAAAACCTGAAGTTATGTCAATGAAATGATCATAACTCTGATCCTTAGTGTTTCCAGGCACCTCATCATGACCCAAAAGTGTTGTATTCCCAAATACATAGTCATCAGACACTTTTCCAGAGTCCTGGAGCTTCTTTTTCTGGTTAAGCTCTCTCTCATAGGACAAGAGCTTACCATGAAGCTGGGTCAGTGATAGGTCTTTAAATCCAATTGAGTTTCTCATCACAATAGCAATAGTGTCCCATTTGTCTGGTAATGATCTTAAAAACCTATGGTTCAAGGTTGAATGAGGGTAAGTAAGACCAACCAATTTTAGTTCACTAATTAAACAATTAAACCTCTCAAACTGTTGAGTTAATGACTCTCCTTTGACATGACTGAATGTTTCATATTGTTGGTTAAGTATTTCACGATTGTTTTCAATAACCTTCTCAGTCCCACCAAACTGTTCTTTCAGTGCATCCCACAACTCCTTTGCACTGTTACAGTGTAATAACCCAGCATATATATCATTGGGTAGAGCCATGGCCACAATACTGAAGGCCTTAGCATCTAACTCAATTTTCTGAAAATCCTGGTCGGAGTAGTTTTCAAGTTTCTTTGGCTCAAACACCTTGGGATCTTCAGTACTCGGCACAGTCGGAACATGTGGTCCGAAGATAACCGACTTCCAACACCCAGTGTTTTGTTGAGCTAGAACATGGCTCATCCGACGTTGCCAGATATTGTATTCAGATCTGACAAGCATCGGTGGCTTGTTGTTCGTGCCAGTGTTATGTGGATCGTGATTGATTGAAGCCATTCTCTGATTTTTCAAAAAACAAAGTCTGTTTAAAAACGGTTGAAACGAAATTAAACTATTACTCTGTTTTCAATCCAACAGACAAACGATATCAATAATTGTGAGCTGATTATTAAATTGATTTGTTAGATCGAATTTAATTAACCTGGCTCTGATACCAATTGTTAGGATCTGAGTTTGATTGTTTTGATTGTTTAACTAAATATCATAATAGTGAAACGAAAATAGAATGAAGTTGCAGCGGAATAATAAACTGTTAATCAAAACAAGAGAGTAAATGTTTTCAGATCGAATGCTTTCATTTATCTAAAAGATTACAATCGTACAATTACTCCCCCTCAGCCTGATCACACAGTGTTTGTCTGAGAGAATGTTTGTGTGTGTGATGTAATAGAACAGTACAAGCACTGTTCTATTTATAGACAGACTCGAACCACTAATGACCTAAGCTGACGTCACCTAAGACAGTGACCTCTAACAGAATAACAAACATAAACATCTGCCTATTACAAACTACTGTTACATTGAAAGCACTGATAGTAAACAGCTGTTGTAGATAAACTCTGATGGTCTTGTATCCACTGCTGAAGCCTAAGTGCTGTTGGCTCCAGCAGTGCTTTAGTCTTCAGTACTTGAATCAGCAGTTGTTCTTCATCAGACCTTTGGTCAGCAGTTGTTCTTCATCAGTTGTTTATTCAGCAGTTCTTTGTATCAGCAGTTATTAAGCAGTTGTTTGGATAGAACAGTTGTTAGGGTCAGCAGTCTTTTGGGAGAAGTAAGTTGTAAAGACTGTTTATTCAAAGGATCAAACTGTTAGCATATTTTGGCTTTCTAATCATCTGTTCTTCTCCAGGTCAGCAGACCCAACAGTGTTAACTAACTAGATGATGACATTGATCACCTTCTAGCCGAAGCTGATTTTCTTATGACCCGCAAGTCTTTCATAGTGGATGATGCTTTTACCAGAGTTGATTATTCCAAATTCTTTGCTGGAAAGGAAGCACACTTTGCTTTGATAGCGATGACAGAGCCTCCGAAACAGGTAAGTTCTGATTCTACCATAGACATGAATAGTGACAAATATTGTGGAACATGTGATAGATTGACAGAAGAGAATAAGCAACTCAGGGTACAACTTGAGAGTGCTAGACTTAACTGTCAATCTTATCGCAAAGAAGCACATGAATTCAATAAAGTGCTTGATGGTTACAAAAAGGATATTTCTGATTTAAAGAAAACACTTTCTTTAAAACAATTGGCCATTAACAGTTATATAAATGAATTGGAAGAAACTAAACTTGAAATGGCAACCATCAAGTGCTTTGCTGAAAAGGTCAACAAGAAGCTTGAGAGTTACAAACATATTGCTTATGTTGTTGACCATATTATTGAAGAACCCTCACAACCGAGTAGTGCTAACTACAAGGTGGTTCCATCTCCCGTGTTATTTGAAAATCACACTTTACATTCAATAACACCGGAAAGTTCAATCAAATCTGACTCTACATCGGATGATGAATCCAATACTTCTAGTGTTGGGGATCCAAATTCCGACGTTAGACCAATTTTGGGACTGAACAGTGAGGGGGTAACTGCTGTAACTGATGATTCTGATTCGGATGATGAGATGACTGAGAAAGTGAGTGATATTCCCATTGAAAATCACATTATCACCAATGAACTGGTATCGCCTTCTCAGATTATTCATCCAATGGCTAACGCTCATCGAGTGAATCAGTTAGTTAAGCAAGTTGAAAAGAATGAACCAAGTGACAAACCCGTCAAAGTGTTTTATCGGATGGAAGGATCGATAAGATTATTTCTGACGAGGAATATCCAATTAAGTTTGTCAATTACTCCAAGATTGAGAAAATTTGGAAGGAGAGTACTATTTGGTTCCCAAAACACGAGAGAACCAATGATGTACCTCCAGAGATCTTAAAGAAAATTTATTTGGATGTTCCTAAAGAACCCAAGGTTCATGTCACCGAGTTTATCAAGCCAAAGGAAAAGGGGAACAGTTTTCTTGAGCTAACTTACTCAAAGGGCCCAGCTCTTGAGAGTTTAAGACGAAGGTGTGTGGATGACCAATATCCTATCACTACTTATGCAAAGTCGAACGCCAAGAACGTATTTGAAGAATACCGTGCGTGCTTTAAGTGCGGGGAGAGAGGGCATTTACTTGCTCATTGCCCGTACGTAAGGCATAAGAGGCACGAGGTTGAAGTGAAGCAGAAATATCAAAGTCCAGTCGACAATCACTGTTATCCACGGCGACGTTTTGTCCCTCAACCAGCACCGTTTTATAACCAGAGAAGGTAACTAAGAATAAAGTAAAGAAACAGACTACGACTCCAAAATCTAATATCCGGATCTTGAAACGTTCGGAACAATTCTGGTCACCGGTGGGTTCTCAAGGTGCTTAAACTTCAAAAGCAAATGAAAAACATGAAAGTGAAAAGAATTTGATTGATCAGAAAAAGGTCAATTCAAATTCAATTGTTAATGAAAAAGAATCTTTGAAACAAAATGTTCAAAGACCCAAGACCAAGCAGGCTTGGGTCCCCCGAAAGAACTAATGTCTTTATTTGATATGTGCAGGGAGCTTCAGCTGGCCCTGTTAGCAGTCTCTGGATTGTTGACAGTGGAGCTTCTGGTCACATGACAGGGGATTTGTCACTGCTGTTCAATATTAGAAACATCAATGGCGGATATGTAGCATTTGCTGGGAACAAAGGAGGTTACATTACTTTGGAGGGTAGTGTGAGTAATGGTATTGTGACTTTTGAGAAGATCTCGTATGTGAAACAGATCGATTATAATCTGCTTAGTGTCAGCCAAATCTGTGATAAACAATTTTCTGTATTTTTTGATGACAAATCGTGCTACATACTCAAACCCGGTTTTGTGCTTCCAAAAGAGTGGATAATGCTGAAAGCATCGAGAGTGAATAATCTATACATTCTCGACATGTCAAAGGCAATGACAACCCAAGACCAAGTAACGTGTTTCCTCTCCAAGGCTACTGAAAAAGAATCCATTATGTGGCATAGAAGGATGGGACACATTCACCTCAGAAAAATGAACTATCTGGTGAAGAAAGGACTTGTCGAAGGCGTTAATATCAAACATTTTCATTTAAATGACAAGTGTGAGAGTTGCAAGAAGGGAAAGCGTAAAAGTCATGCTGGAGAGTTATATTGTCTTGTGGTTACTGACGACTATTCCAGATTCTCGTGGGTTATGTGTTTGCATCATAAGAACGACACGTTTAACAATCTGAAGGTTCTGTTCACTCGATTAAAGAATGTTTATGGTATGAATATCAAAAGAATTCGGAGTGATAATGGGACAAAGTTCAAAAATGCACAGATGGATGCCCTTTGTGAAGATAAAGGAATTCATCATGAATACAGTGCTCCATATACCCCTCAACAGAACGGTGTCGCAGAAAGGAAAAACAGGACTCTTATTGAAGCGACGAGAACAATGCTTGGGGATTCTAATCTTCCAGTAATGAGTAATGTTCTGGAATGAAGCCATATATGCAGCATGTTATACACTGAATCGTGTGTTAACAGTGAAGAAGTTTGGCAAAACATCTTATGAACTGTTGAGCAGACGAAAGCCGAACCAAGAGTATCTAGAACCATTTGGAGCACCGTGTACTATGCTTAATCCATCTGAGAAGTTTGCACCGAAAGCTGAAGAAGGATTCTTTGTTGGATATGTAACCCCGCTCAAACGGGTATTCAACAAACGAACTCATCAGGGAGAGGAGTGGGCTAACGTTGAAGTTCAACGATATACTCAGACCGTACAGGGTAGCGGTCCAGATTAGATGTTTGATTACAAAGATTTCTTTGAATCATTCAATCTAGATGACTTGGTTGAAGAGGCTGTATTAAGACTTTATTACGAGTGTGAAAACGCAGTGACATCACCGTTGGTGCGTCCAATCACCGTAACTCCTCCAACAGCTTCTAATGATGCCAACGTTCCTGCAACAGAAGAAGAAGTGTTCCAAGAAGCTTCCATAACTCTTAATTCATCAGAATCGGAAGATGATGATGATGTCACAAGTGAAGCTATTCTAGAGTTTGCTACAGAGACACCTCCAGTGAACCCAAATCCAAGTGGTGCTTCATCATCTAACTTGGGTAATAATCTGGATTCGACGGAGAATTTAACTACTCAAACGGAAGTGCAAGTACCTGCTTATCCGGAATCTCAGATTCATCGTATTCACCCGCTCGAGCAAGTTATTGGTGATTCTGGTAGCAGTGTAATGACCAGAGGACAACTTCGGAATGCAAACTCACCAGAAAATCTTGGCGCTTTAGCTTTATATGCTAAAATTCAGAAATCATGTTGTCAGAATGACTGGTCTTTTGCTTGTTATGTTTCGCAAGTTGAGCCGCGAACATACAAGGATGCTCTTTTGGATGATGCTTGGGTAGAGGCAATGCAGGATAAGTGTAAGTCCCGAATGCTAGATCTTGTGAAATGCAATAGATTGTTATCACTTATAAACACCTATTTGTTAGGTGTTTTAAGTGATTAATCCAGAAAAACAAAGATACTAGATGAACATGAAGAAAACCGACACACACAATGAATAACATGATGATTCCATTTCTGATTTGATGATGAATAACCTTGGAATACATAGACTAGTACGCACCTATTCACGTGTGCTACAAAGATAATCCCAAAACCCTAAAGAAACAAGCTGCACACACATTCTATTTATAGGAGGAGTTGGGCCTGCGCACTTAACATAAGTGCGCAGGGCCCGTCCAGTTAAGTGCGCAGCTAGGGTTTCCCACATACAACTTTGTCTAAATAACATAACTAACCCTCTAACTATCAAGCTATACAATAACCATCAAAAGTCTATGATCTGGTAACTGTGGTCTCAATATAACCCAACAATACTCCCCCTAGACCACAGCTACCAGTTCTTCCATCTTCAATCAATCTCAACCTCACTTTGCTCCCCCTCAGCCTGTTCTGGGGGGTCTTGAATGTACAGTGCGACTGGATCTTCTTCAACCACTGAAGGAGCTTGAGTAGATTCTGTTGAAGGTCTTTCCTGATCAGCTACTGTTGCAGGATCTTGTGTCTGTACCTCTGAAGTAGTCTCAGCTTCAGGTTGAGTAACTTCTGCAGTAGCAGCAGCAGCGGCGGCTTGGGCAGCTTTCTCCCTTTCTTCCTTTTCTTTATCTGCTTCATTGATCCTGTCGACTATATCAAGCAGTTCCTGCTTTAGCTTCATTGCCCGATCAACTGCCCTTCTAAATAAGACTGCCTCCTCAAATAACGCGTTCCCGGCACCCCTATTAATCTGATTTGCAAACAGCATATTTAGATCTGACAGATTAAATGCAAACACATCTACTGGATCCAAAATCCTCATAGCCTCCGAATCGTCCTGCAATTTAATGACTGCTTCACCAGTGTTGCTGTCGTAAAACCACTTCTTAAAGTCCCTCAGCATAATTGGAAGCTCAGATCGAATAGGAACTCGTGTGACGACCTGAGGAGGGTCAATCACATAAGTTGTCATGCCACGTCCTGTTGCTGGATCGATTCGTCTCTTGGAGATCCGTCTCCTCGGTTTCTGCGGCTTGAAGATTTGGAAATTAGTGTCACATTCTTTCCTTATGAACCACTCAAGCATGGACCTCGTGGTGTCGTTGGTGCGATTGATGAATGGGGCCCTGCTAAGCTCCCTGATATCCCATCGAGGAAGAGACTTCAGTTCCTTTTGACCCTTGAAGTACTGTATCACTCCCCCTCTTCTCTTCACAGAAAATAACCTTTTCTCTTCATCATACTTCCAGGAGATAATCCTCTCCTTGTGAGCTGACCTGGTGTGATGAATGTTTTGATGCAAGGCTGGAATGGTGATGGGCTTTCTAGGAAACCAAGTTGATCTTTCAGGATCCAACTTATGCCCATCTGACGTCTCGTATACAACTTCTTCATCCATTCCCATCTCCACAAATCTATCGGGCATCTCATCTTCACTAATCTCGTCAACCTCACTTTCCTCAGCAGCTCTTTCTTTCTCTTTTTCTTCCTCCAGAAATTTCCCAAAGTCAAATACCTCATCAAATGTTGCGCTAGGAGCACCAGTTTGCTGCTTCTTGAACTCTTGGAACATATCAAACATTTGCATCTGAACCTGATTCTGAAACTTGATCAGGTATCGTTGATCCTTGATGATTTTCTCCATGTTCCTGTTCTTGTGCTTGAGCTTCTTCACTTTCTTTCTCAGCTCCTGATTGTTGTGCACATCACTTTTCAGGGTACAGATTTCCCTGGCAGCCGTCTTTCCAACCTCTTTCACTAGCTTCTCATACAGTTCCTGATGCACCGGTTTGCGACGTGGTGCAGCAGGAGCTGAGGAGGATGGTTCAGCTGGCTGTTGAGCTAGAGCTTTGGGGGCTGGAGCAGCAGCAGTGGAAGGCCCTGGTTGTTCTGGTTGTTCTGCCCCAAAGATGGATTCCAAGATCACTTGTTCCTCGATATCGTCCTGAGTCATTACACGAGGAATCTCTGACTGAGGTAGCTGTTCTCTCCTTTTCTTTCTAGCTGCCCTCTCGAACTCAGCAACTTGTTGAAGGACTTCAGCAGTTTCAAGCTATTCAGGTGTCAGTGTTTCTCTTCCTTCTTGTAATAAACCAGCTGGCCTCTTCCTTTTGCTGGGCTTTGATGGAGCAGTTTCAGTAGCTACTCTTTTGCCCCTGGCCTACTCTAGAGCAATCTCTTCAGCAGTCGGCTGGGCTGAAGATGGAGCAGGGTCAGATGATCCAGGTGCAGAAGCAGCAGTGGATTGTTGACGAGATTCTGTAACATCTAACCTTCTCTTCTTGATCTTGTTGGACAGCTCCATGACCACAGGATATCGCTGAGCTGCATACATATTCTCCAGCATGGGTTCCCAGTAAGGCGTGTTGCACTCAGTAAAGAATCGTGCACCTTTGGTGAAATTGTATTGATCACCTTGGGTACATAACCCATTTGCCTGACCCAGCTTCAGCATTCTTTACCATGTAATCAAAGATCATGCCCGACAAGTTGAAGGCTTCATTCTTGCAAATCTTTATCATTGCGTTCGACCATTCAGTGCTGAGCGCATTGTAGCCTCCTTTTCTATGACACAGAGACATAATGAATACGTGACTGATTAGTCTCCAGTCTCTTGTCAGCTGGCTTTTCTTGATATCGCCTCTCTTGTCAAAATCTCCCTTGTAGCCGAAATTCTTGAACTGTTGGTGAATGTCTGCTTTGGGCATAAATCTGACAGTTCCTGGCTGATCTTGAAATCTCAGCACGTTCCGAACGGTATCTTCAGTGATGACTACAGCCTTGTTTCGGACCGTAGCGTTGATTCGCTTGACTCTTCCAGCAGTTTCAACTCGAGCAGACCTCCAGAAGTCTTCAATGTGAGAACAGTAGACTGGTACAATGTGCTGCACAGCATATCCGACTTTGCTGCGTCTGATCCAAGTCACTACGTCTTTAAACTTGACATCATCGGTTTCAAGATTCATCGGCTGATTGTGCATTCCTCTCGGATCCCAGTCGAGTGCCATCTGTTTAAACCAAGAGCACGAAAAGCCAATTAGATCTCTTGAATACGAATCGACGACCAATAACTGACCTTAGACTTAAACTTCGATGGACAACGTACTTAGACTTAGATTTTATTATTATTATTTTTTTTTAAGTTTTGTAATTTTAACGGTCATAGGATTAAGGTTTGATGGATTTGTTTCATCAGTGTCCATGATACGTTTGATTTTCAGTTTTAAGATCATTAACGTCCGGGTTTAAGTACGCAGTCCGTTCAAGTGTCTCAATGGTCAAGATAAGGGTCACATTTTGTTTAAAGTTCAAGTAAGCATGTCCACAAGTGCGCAGGACAATTCCAAAATCAATTGAGTCAAGTACTCAGTCAAGTACGCCCATACTTGACTGAGCACTTAGGTTAGTACGCAGGCTCTAGACAAGTGCGCAGATCAAATCATACACGGGCATGGTAACCCCTTGGTAACACATTCAAATCTGCGTACTAGCCAAGTACGCAGATACTTAAACCTTCATTTAAGATTTTAATGTTCACAGCCAAGTACGCAGGTCATTAGGGTTTCAAAGGCTTTGTATGATTATGAGACAAGTGCGCAGTCTCTATGAGACAAGTGCGCACTGTTCATTATCAAGTACGCAGTCTTCAACAAGTTCAAAAACCCATCTTCAAACACGAAACCAATTGATTTAAACCATCTTATGAAGCCTGTAATCACAACAAGAGACCATCAGTTCATATTAACTACCTTGATTAGTGTCAAGAATCAACAAGAAATGATGTGAACAGAAGATTGGGGATGCAAGGTGATTAATGAATGCTAATGGTGATTAAGAATAGAATGTATGATGATGAACGGTGAGGATGAACAGATATGGTTAAAGTGAGTAGGTTTAAAGAAGATAAAATCAGTTAAAAAAAAATAACTGAGAATATATACAGTTACCAAATGGGCCTGCGCACTTGAGTCAAGTGCGCAGGGCCCAATTAAGTACGCATGGCTCATAATTTGGCCCAATAAGAGTTTAAAGGCCCAAATCCATTTTAGTATGTGGGGTTTTACCAGATCTCGCCTTCTGCATTCAAGATCATACTAACCATACCTGTTAGAACCCATTTCAACTTCCCGTTGGATAGCTACAGCCTAAGAACAATTGTCGGTATACTTGTCCACTTAAATCCATGCCTTTTCTTTTTCAACATGTGTTTGGTGATGCTGTTTATCATGTTCTTCGGTAATATTGACGAAAATTTTATGGACCCCACAGTGTGCTAGGTATTGTCCTACCGATCCTCAAGGTTTATTGAAAAATAATGATGAGAGCTTCAGGTCTATGTTACCATAAGCAAAGAAGATGATCATTATCTTGATCAGATGATGAGAGCTTCAGGTCTATGTTACCATAAGTAGAGAAGATGATCATCTGATCGTTTGGTGAGCTATCTAGATATGTTTGCACGTCACTAACATTGCGTGTCTTTTGCTGCTCAGTTTCAAAAAATTTCTTAGCCCCGCATTGGTAGCTTGCACTCTTAGGTGTCTTTTGATTTACCTATGCACAAAATTTTCTGTGTCTTTTAGTTTCTCAAGCTATGTATGATCGGACTCAGCTTGTGCAGACCTATAGCACAGTGGGAATCCAGCTTTCCATGTAGATCTTCATTGTTAATCACCTATTAGCAGTTTACTTGATTCCAGGCTGAATCTACCGACACATCGTTGCTTGAGGCCACAACATCCTCTGGGTCCTATTCACATGCTGACGAGATATGATTAGTTCCTATCATTTCCTGAAGTAATTTTGCATTAGGGATGGACTAGTTTTACTTTCTCCCCCAAAAATCTTGTTTTAAGTAAAAAGAAGATTTTTTTGTAAATTATGCACAAGTAAAGTTTTTTTTTTATTCAAAATTTATCATCTCAAGCCATGTAACCAACTGATGAAACCGGGTTTTGTCAAAAGCTTTTGTGAAGATGTCTGCCTTTTGATCAGCAGTATCTATTGGCAACACCTGTATATATCCTTTGTCGTGAGCATCGCGAATTGAGTGAATCCGAATTTCAATGTGTTTGGTTTTAGAATGATCAATTGGATTCTTCACAATGTCACGACAGGCATCATTATCAATAAAAATAGGTGTATGCATGACGTTCAAACCGTAGTCCAAAAGCTGATTTTGGATCCATAACACCTGACAACAACACTTGGATGCAGCTGTGTATTCAGCTTGAGCAGTGGAGATGGACACTGTAGTCTGTTTCTTGCTCTGCCAAGACACTAGCCTGTTACCCAGAAATTGACAACCACCAGAGACAGATTTTCTGTCAATCCTACAACCTGCATGATCACTATCAGAGTAAGCGATTAAATCAAAATTATCACTCTTAGGATACCATAAACCAAGTTTTGGTGTCCCTTTGAGGTAGCGGAAGACTCTTTTTACTGCAGTTTCATGCGATTGCTTGGGATTGGACTGAAAACGTGCGCAGCATCCAACTGCCCACATGATATCTGGTCTGCTAGCCGTTAGATACATCAGTGAGCCAATCATTGATCGATAAGTGTGAGGATTCACTGAAAGGCCTTGAAGATCTGGTACAAGTGTTGTTTGGGCTGCAAAAGGAGTATTGGACGGCTTGCAGTCGGTCATGTTGTATTTTTCCAAAATGTCTCGTGTATACTTGGCTTGATGGATGAGTATTCCGTCTTCTTTCTGCTGAACTTCCAAGCCTAAGAAAAACGATAATTCTCCCATCATGCTCATTTCAAATTGAGACTTCATAATGCTTTCAAATTCCATGCACAAATTTTCATCAGTGGAGCCAAAGATAATATCGTCAACATAAATTTGAACAAGGATAGAATGTTTGTTAACTTCTTTGGTGAACAGAGTCATGCCAATCTTTCCTCTGGTGTACCCATTCTGCAGCAAATATGAAGATAAGGTCTCATACCAAGCACGAGGAGCTTGATGAAGTCCATAGAGAGCCTTATCCAATTTGTAGTATTTGTTGGGATGATGAGGGTCTTCAAAGCCTGGGAGTTGACAGACGTAGACTTCTTCCTTGATCTT
Organism: Ambrosia x helenae; assembly: GCA_030844895.1. Classification (NCBI taxonomy): domain Eukaryota; kingdom Viridiplantae; phylum Streptophyta; class Magnoliopsida; order Asterales; family Asteraceae; genus Ambrosia; species Ambrosia x helenae. Next base: position 78,219,923 of record CM061233.1, read on the forward strand.
CCCGTACAGGAATGCACTCTTCACGTCCATTTGAAAGACTTTGAAGTTCTTGTATGAGGCGTATGCCAGGAAGATACGGATGGCTTCAAGTCGAGCAACTGGAGCGAACACTTCCTCATAATCAATACCTTCCTGCTGACGAAAGCCCTGAACTACCAAACGAGCCTTGTTCTTGATCACCACACCTCTTTCATCCATTTTGTTGCGAAACACCCATCTTGTTCCGATAGGATACTTCCCTTCAGGTAGATCCACAAGTTCCCAAACCTTGAGCTTTCTAAACTGATACAGCTCATCCTGCATGGCTTCAACCCAACTTGCATCTCTGACAGCATCTTCAATGCTGAAGGGTACCCTCTGAGATAAGAAGGCTGATAGTGCAATATTAAGTTTATCTGCCTGATTCCTAGTGAGAACACCCTCTGAGATTGGTCCAATGATGTTCTCCACAGGATGATTCTTAAATGACTTAAATCCCATGTTTGGTTCTTCTTGAATTTGGGAAGGCAAATTAGAGAGGTGATCTACAGGAGTTGATGAGCTGGATGGATCATTTGCAGACTGTTGTGCTGAAGATGTTTCTTCTGAGACTGGAGAGCTTTCAGGAGATGGAATAGTTTCAACAGTTGCATCACCATTTGTGGACTAAAGAGGAACAATTGGATCAGCTACAAGTGGAGAAAATCGGGTGGTGAAAGGTGCAGCATCGTCTTCGGAAGAGTAAAGAGTATCTTCAAGAGGAGAAGGATCGGCTGCTTGATTTTCAAATGATTGTTCTTCAATGATACTGAAATTGTTGAAAACAACATCCACGTCAAAGAACCAGTCAGGACCGGCTCCTGTGTTAGTAGAGTTGGATTCCTGCCAATCAACATAGAAAGATTCGAGAACCATTTTGGTTCGTTTGTTGTACACTCTATAAGCCTTTTGACTTGAAGAGTATCCAACAAAGAAGCACTCATCTCCAACTGCATCAAACTTCATTATGTTCTCGTAGTTGTTAAGCAGCGTACATGAGCATCCAAACGGCCTGAAGTAGTCAATCAGAGGTTTTCTTTTAAACAGCAATTCATAACCTGTTTTCCCACGCGTCTTTACAATTAAGACTCTGTTAAGAACATAACAGGCGGTATTCACAGCTTCAGCCCAGAAGATGATCGCAATTTGGAGTCGATTAGCATGGTTCTGGCCGCTTCAATAAGTGTACGATTCTTCCTTTCAGCAACTCCATTCTGTTGAGGAGTTATCGTAGCACTGTACTGAAGATGAATTCCTTTATTGTTGCAGAAAGTCACGAAGCTTTGATTTTTGAATTCAGTTCCGTGACCGCTTCTGATTGATCTAACTTTTGTCTTCACTATGTTCTCAATGAGAGGAACAAACAGCATCAATATCTCGGCAGCTTCACTTTTGTATTCTAAGAAGTACACCCATGTAAAGCGAGAAAAATCATCTGTTATCACCAAACAATAAGACTTTTTAGCTAAACTTTTAACACTGATAGGACCGAAAAGATCCATATGCAATAGTTGAAGAGGTGAGTCTATAGAGTTCACTGTTTTGGACTTGTGCGATTTCTTGTGTTGTTTTCCTTTGGCACATGCTAAACATTTTTCAGAAAAAGGGAATTCCTTTGAAGGAAGACCTCTGACAAGATTTAGTTTTGAAAGCTTGTTAATGTTTTTGAAGTTAACATGTCCTAATCGACTGTGCCATAACAGTGACTCTGACTCGGATGCTTTAGAAAGTAAACATGTCATTTGACATTCTGATTTAGCATCTCTCATATTTATCACATATGTGTTATTTTGTCTAGGAGCTTTTAGCATGATCATATTGGTGGGCGGAATGAATCCAGGTTTCAGAAAGATGCACTCCATGTCATTGAATAACACAGATATTCCTTTGTCGCAGACTTGTGACACGCTCAACAGATTGTAGCACAATTCTGGGACATAATTCACATCTTCTAAAGTCAGTGCGTCAGAGACCACATCTCCTATTCCTACAAGCTTTCGCCTTTTTCATTTCTGGCGAAGGCAATGAACTCTCCATCAATAAATCTATAGTTCTTGAGAAGTTCCTTTAGACCAGTCATGTGTCTAGAAGCCCCGCTATCAACATGCCATAGATATCTCATCAGTGCGATCAGCCATTTCTGTAACTTATTCTGAAATACAAAAGAAAAACACAAGAAATACACATATATATACAAGAGACTCTATGTACAATGACGACTCAAACCTTTACTTAGTTGACTTTGGGAATCCAGGTTTGGTTTAGTTTTGATCTATCGTGATTTTCACCCAAAACTGACTCTTGTCTTTTCAAACTTTTTGTGGTTTTATCAAAGATTTTTACGGTTTCTTGAAGGTTTTTAATCTGATCAGAAAGACAGTTTAGTGCTTTGACATCACTGAATTTTAAGTGACATGTTTTAACCATATGACCCTCATTTCCACATCTAAAGCATTTTGAGTGCTTTGGCTTGATCTTTGGAGAGGGTCTGGATGATGATGGTTGTGAGGCTCTTCTCTTGATCTTTCTTAAGCATGAGTTTTCACTAGAACATGGTTCATCAATGTTGTTGTTGCTTGATTCCTCATTTGTGTTGCAGTCTGGCTCGCTAATGTCACTTTCTGTATCACTTTGTGATTCTTCAGGAATTGTGTTATCTGTTTCACTTTGTGATTCTTCAGAACATGACATATCTGTTGATGATGGAGTAAACTCTGGAATTTCTTCAGTAAGAAATTTTCCAAACCTGTTCCTTTTTAATTCTGGTACAAACAGAGATGGTCTATATACATTTTCATTATCAGAGAATGCATCATTAAGATCAACACAAACTGGCATAACATTGTCAACACAAATATCTGAGCGTTTGATAGGACTCTTCTTATCATCAGGGTCCACAACGCCCTTTAAATTAAGTTTAGATGTTAATGTAGTACAGTCATCCGGCCTAGATAAACTATTACAGTTATCCATCCTAGATAAACTATTACAATCATCCAGTTTAGTTAAGTTATTACATTCATCCGAATTCAAAATAGTTTTAGACTTGTCATGACTCCAGATGAACCAATTCACTGTAGAGTAATTGGCACCTGGGTGACCTAACCCAATCGTTTGTCCACCACAACATTCATCATTGTCCACCTGATCCTGTTGGGTCATATCTGCACTGCTTTTACTTATATTAGAGTTTGACTCAGATTTGACACATTCTTTTTCAAAAAGATCATTTTTTGGATGTGGTTTTGGAATGGGTATATATTCACTTTTGCTCAAAGGTAAAAATAGAGATTTTACAATTCCCTTTTTATCCTTATACCCAATTCCATCTTTGACGAATGATTTCCTTGAACAATCAAGGATATCTGTATGAGCATGCTTGCTTACATTCCATTTGTCCACAACAATTTGGAGATGATTTGTTTCATTTCTAGATATTTCTAGTTTTTCAGTTAAGTCATTTATTAAAAAATCTTTTCTGAGAACAAATTCTTTTAGAGTATGCATTTCAGCTATTGTTGCATTTAACTTTTGCTGATATGCTAACTCATTTTCTTTCATTTCAGTGTTGATTTTTCGGATGTCATCCATTTCTCTTAAAATTTTCCTATTGTGGGACAAACAGTAAGCAACAACTGTAACACACCTAGGTGAGCACAGCTTTGATTTTATTTCAAGAGGAATATTTACCAGATCTCTCTCCTCAACTTTCTTCTGCACGCTCTGAGGTTGTTGATCAGCTTTGCTTGTGGAAGTATTCTCAGCAACTAAAGCTTCCTCGATAGCAACCTCCTTTCCCTTGTCCTCATTCAGCATACCTTTTAGACCAGCATTCTCCATCCTTTCTCCTTTTGGCATCTCCGCTGATGACCCTTCCAAAGAGCTCACACCAAGTGTTGATTTTATGCAGATCTTTGCCATCAGTGCCTTGTTCACTTCAGCCTCAGCCACAGCAACTTCCTCTCCCCAGTCAAAATCTTAAACCACCAGTGCCTTCTGCTGATTGGCTTCGCTTCCATCCGTGATTGCCACCATTCTCTTTGTCGGTTTAATTTCAGCTTGATTCAACGTTGGACATTCATACTTGAAGTGTCCGAGAATTTTGCAATTGTAGCACCTGATTTTTGACTTATCAAAGCCAGCCTTTCCCATTCCAACCCTTCGACCTGTTCTGTCCTAAAACCTCTTCACCCTTAGAGTAATCATGGCCATTTACCATTTTAGGTCCATCTCCTCCATATCATCTGGATCCACTTGATACATATCTTCTGGACTCATCATATCATTCTTCAGGTCACCTGTCTTCAATGCTTCAAAGCTGGTCATGAAAGTGTTGAAGAGTTCAACATGTTCATTAGCAAGTTTTGTTTGTTGTGGGTTGAGAGTCCTTGCCACTGAGTCGGAGTATGGAACAGTCTTTCCTGAACTGGAGCTACCACCACCCATTCCATCAACATACACATGAGACGAGCTTGAACCCATGTTACCCACTAGGTTCATTAATGCCAAATTTTTCATAGCAGTGCTGGGTACGACCTTCGGATTGGTCTGGTTCATCTCTCTCTTCGTGATGTCCATCTCAAACGACTTCAGGGTGTTGATAAGGTCAGCCAAGGTAGACTGGGCGTCTAGATATTCTTTCCTGATCAACATAAACTGGATGCTCCATTCTTTTGGCAGGGAGTCTAGCAGCTTCTTGATTGAATTTCTGTTGTTCACAGGAATTCCCGCCTTTTTCATCTTGGTCAACATACTCATGAACCTTTCGATATGTGAGCTCAAGCTTTCCCCACGAATGCTACTGAACATGTCATAGTCTTTCTGCACCATGTCTTGCTTATACTGGCGCATCTCTTCATTCCCTTCATAGTACTCATTTAGCGCAAACCACAGATTGTGCGCAGTGCCATACTCCTCAAACATGTTATAAACATCGTTTGATAAGGCCATGGTAAGGGCACCATAAGCCTTATGATCTCTCTGGAGTAGCTGTTTATCGACGTCAGTGTAAGTGGTTGGATCAGGGTTAAACTCTTCTCCTGTGGCAGTGGTTCTCATTGGAATGTGTGGGCCCAACTGGATAGAATTCCATTGGGTGAAGTCCGTGACATAGAAGAATGATCTCATTCTGTTCTTCCAAGTTCCATAGTCTTCAACACCTTTTAACTTAGGAACTCTAGTTGTGGTTCCGGTTTCAAGTTCTTGTTGAGTGATAGGATTTACTGTTGAGTGGTTATCGTTACCGGCCATGATTTAAGTGAATTTTAAGAGTTTTGTTTATCAGATTTTAGTTAACAGTCCAGAAAAGTTTGTCCAGTCCTTAAGTACGCAGCTAAGTACGCGGATAAGTTCGCAGATAAGTTCGCAGCAGTCCAGGTCAAGTATGCAGCAGCCTGTAAGAATGTAAACAGCCTTGTTAAGATATAGTCTTTTGATAAGTACGCAGTCCGGAAGTACACGTGTAGCTATGTTTCTTGATATATGCGCAGATAAGTCAACACTTGGGCATGGTAAGTGCTCAGTCTTGACTGATCAGTCTGCGCACTAAAAGAAGTACGCAAACACTTAAACTCTCGTTTAAGATTTAAGTGCGCAGAAACCCTAGCCAAGTACTCAACATCACACTTTTCAATAAGTACGCACAAAAACAAGGATTTCTGTTTAAGTGCGCAGAAACCCTAGTTAAGTACACAAGACGATTAAAAAAACAATAAGTACGCACAAGCTTGTTTGCGTACTAAAACCAGATATTTAACTACTCAACAATCACAAGTATGCAATATATGTGCTAAGTACTCAAACCAAGAAACAAGTGCTCAACGTATGAGATAAGTGCGCAGAATGTATGAAATAAGTGCGCAAAAACAGGCTGTGAAAAACACAAAAACTCAGCTGAATTCTTTCCAAAACATTTTCATTTCATTCAGAAGTGCTTGGATTGAATTTCTACCTAAAATGACATACTATTAACCTTTAGAAACACAATTTCCACGAAATTTGAAGCCAAAATATAAGAAAAACACCTAAATTTAAAAGTTCATAAAGAAAATAATCTTGATAATAAAAACTAACAAGATGAGGGTTTTGGTATCTTAAAGTAGATACAATCTAGAGCACAGAGGCTCTGATACCAAATTGTAAGTCCCGAATGCTAGATCTTGTGAAATGCAATAGATTGTTATCACTTATAAACACCTATTTGTTAGGTGTTTTAAGTGATTAATCCAGAAAAACAAAGATACTAGATGAACATGAAGAAAACCGACACACACAATGAATAACATGATGATTCCATTTCTGATTTGATGATGAATAACCTTGGAATACACAGACTAGTACGCACCTATTCACGTGTGCTACAAAGATAATCCCAAAACCCTAAAGAAACAAGCTGCACACACACATTCTATTTATAGGAGGAGTTGGGCCTGCGCACTTAACATAAGTGCGCAGGGCCCGTCCAGTTAAGTGCGCAGCTAGGGTTTCCCACATACAACTTTGTCTAAATAACATAACTAACCCTCTAACTATCAAGCTATACAATAACCATCAAAAGTCTATGATCTGGTAACTGTGGTCTCAATATAACCCAACAATAAGTTATTGCAGTTTCAGAAACTGGGAGTGTGCACACTAACAGATTTACCTCCCGGAAAGAAAAAGATTGGAACCAAATGGGTGTTTAAATGCAAAAAGGATGACAGAGGCGTAATCGTAAGAAACAAAGCTCGACTAGTTGTGCAAGGCTTTCATCAAGTAGAAGGAATCGACTACAACGAGATTTATGCACCTGTGGAACGTTTAGAAGCAATTCGCATGTTTCTAGCGTTTGCCTCATATAAGAAATTCAAGGTGTATCAAATGGACGTTAAGAGTGCGTTTCTTTATGGTGTGGTCAAGGAGGAAGTTTACGTAGGTCAACCACTAGGCTTTGAAGATCCTATTCACCGGGATAAGGTTTACATTCTGAACAAAGCGTTATACGGGTTGCACCAAGCTCCACGCCAATAGTATGAGGAGCTGAGCACGTATCTTCTATCCAAAGGATTCAAACGAGGTTTGGTAGACTGCACTATGTTCACCAAACGAACATGGGATGACTTGCTTCTAGTCCAGATTTATGTTGATGACATTATTTTTGGATCTGCTAATGAACTTTTGTGCAGAGAATTTGAAAAGGTGATGCAGGAAAAGTTCGAAATGAGTGCAATGGGAGAGATGCAGTTTTTCCTCGGCCTGTAGGTGGAACAAAGACCAACGGGGATCTTTATTCACTAGACAAAATACGCTTCTGAAGTCTTGAGCCGATTCCAGATGGAAGATTCGAAGACGATGGATACCCCGATCCAACCTAATCACGGAATTGGAGTGGACGCTAAGAGGGAGCTGACTGATCCTTTTACATACAAAGCAATCGTCGGATCTCTGATGTATCTCACCGCATCCAGACCAGATATAATGTTTGCCACATGTCTCTGCGCACGATATCAGTCGAAGCCAAAACAGAGTCATCTCGTAGCTGTCAAACGGATCCTACGATATCTGAAGGGTTATCCGTCGAGAGGAATATGGTACCCTAATGATGATATGTTTGACCTAATTGCTTTTAGTGATGCAGATTGGGGCGGTTGTGACAAAAACAGCAAATCCACAACGGCTGGATGTCAATTTATAGGGAGCAGGCTCGTGACCTGGCAATGCAAGAAGTAGACGGCAGTCGCACTATCCACATGTGAAGCAGAATATGTGTCAGCTTCAAGTTGCTGCTCACAGATTCTGTGGATTCAACAACAGATGGTCGATTACGGTTTGCAATTTCTCAAAACCCCTATACACTTTGACAATGAAGCCGCAATCGCTTTAACTAAAGGCACGGTCAATCACTCAAAAGCTAAACATATCCAGATTAAGTATCACTTTATCTGTGATTGTTATGCCAAAGAGTTGATTGACATGGTCAAAATCCACACTGATTACTAACGTGCAGATCTTTTTACCAAAGCTTTCGATAGATCTCGATTCGAGTTTTTGTTAAAAGCTAACGGTATAAAAGAAAAACAAGACTGATCATCACCTCTGTTCATCGTTTTTTTAGTTTTTAGGACTACTGTTTTTCACAAATTTAAAAATTCAAAAACTCAAAAATATGTTTTACATTGTAGGGGGAGTTTTAGATTTTCAGAAAAATCCAAAAACATTGAAAAATCCAAAAAGTCATAAAAATTAGAAAAATCCAAAATGATTTTCAAGAGAAAAAGAGGATATGATAGTACATCAGTGGGGATCTGACACATGCTAAAGATTTGAAATGTTATATAAGTCGTGTGTTGAGTCTATGTGATGTGCTGGTAGGCTTCGTAGAACTATTACTGCGTGTTAGATACATACATATCAAGCAAATTGAATGTGGATGAACTCCTCATTGGCATATGGTCTTAGTACCGTAATTTCGTTTGATAGGGTATTTGTACAAAACTCGGAGGTTTCGGGTCGTTATGTTACTAGTTATCTGGGGATAGCCTTTCTGATCTTCTATCGTAAGGTTTTACGAACCTAGATCAGACAGGGTATCTTGCTAAAAGAGCTTTATTGCCAAAACCTAAAGTTACCGAATTGAGGAACTTTCCATGTATGACGATAATCAAAGATTATCTAATGCATCGTATCCAATCATTGATGTACGTCATAATTGATAGTAGCCCTCAACCTGGTAGAGTGCATATGTTACTCTGCAGCATTGATTTGCTGACATGTACACCTCTATGCCTCAATACCTTGTAAAATTACAGATAATGAAAGCATAATCACGTGTTACAATGAGTCTTTGTGCAAATTATTCCTTGATACGGTAGTATGTCGTGTGCGTGGGAACCACGGACAATTTTGTTTATACTATACTATAGATAAATCGTATCAAACACTGCATAAAAGTCTATATGAGAGCTTATGTCGATAACAATATCAGCAATTGCTGGATCACACATTGACTTTAATGATAATAAACACTAAAGATCAACGGTGTGATCAGAATTCTCAAAAACTGATATGATCCTCTTACCAGAAATCACAAAACATTTACTGCTTTATGTTTACATTCATGCATGTTACATTTTATTGTTAAAATATCAAAAACTCAAAAAGATTTTAGGTGTGTTTTAGCATAAATTTTAGAAAAACCAAAAAGATTTTACATTTTCATATTCTTTTTTATAACGGGTGGTGATTGATGGTCGTTTTCTGAAACTTGATGAACCATTTGAGTTTTGTGACTTTAAAATGATAAATGATGAATGTTGGATGCTTAAAAGATAAGAAAATGTTTGAACGGGATTCGATTTTGAGATTTGGTAAAAACTTCAAAAATTCCAATCTCCATTCGCCCCTTCGATGGGTCGAATGTGGAATTTTCCTTTACATTCGAGCTTTTTAAAACGTTCGAATGTGAGTGTTCATGTGTACTTTGCACATTCGAACCTTATTTCTTCTTTCGAACCTTTAATTAGGTTCGAATGTGGAAATAGTTTCACATTCGCCCAAGTAAAACGGTCGAATGTGGAGCCTATATATACATCTCTGCACTTTCGAACCCTCATTCAAATTTTTTTCAAATTTCTGTGATAACACCACCTTGTTGCTCGATTTTTCTACACCGTATAACTTTGATCCTGAGTATTTTCTGATCATTTCCATACCAGAATTGCAGGTAATCATCAAGTTTTGAAGAAAGAATCGTGATTTTTGTGCCGAAACATAAGACTGAATCGTTTGGGGTCTTAGAGGATGTAATAGTTACAATTTTTTATTAGGATTCAGTAATTATGTGTTTTAGGGGGAGAATATCACAAAATCAGGGTTTTAAACATATTAGATTACTTAATTGATTGATCAAAATTGTCAAACCCTAGATTTTGGGGAAAACACATAATAACTGAACAATTGATACAATTGATGGTTGATAAAGCTTAATCGGTCATGTTAGAAGCTAAACAAATGAAAATGACATGTTTAAATGGTCAAAATTGAAATCTGAAAATTTGGCATATGAACAGTCTGTTTCGACCGTTCAAAAAGGGTCGAAAGTGACTTTTTGGTCGAAGGAGACTTGTTCATAGGGTCGAAGGAAGAATAAAGGTCGAATGAACATTTTTAAACAAATTTTTCCACATTCGAACCTTATTTCCACATCCGAACCTTGGTTTTTTCCACATTCAAACCCACGTTTGGTCGAAGGTGGACTTCCAAAAACCAAAATTTCAATTTCGCGTATTTTGTCTGTTTTTAACAAATTTTCATGTGTTGTTTTTGCAGATTCTTAAATGGCTGAACCTCAAAATACTGATATTCCAGCAGAATCGTCTGATAAGGCTACCGGAAAGAAGCCTGAGGAAGAATTACCATTCGAAGAAGCTCACAACTGCTATGCGTTTCTTGGCGATGTCAAGAAGCATACAGAATTCACCGGGATTATTGATTTCTTGAAGCGTAGCAGAGTTGTAGATGTTATTGCCACACCTGCCATTATTTACAAAGACCATCAAAAGGAATTTTGGAAGAATGCTAGGATGGACTTTTAGGATAATCAAACAGCAATTATTAGCAACATTTAGGGGGAGATGGCAATTGTTACAGAGAGTGACATTCGTAAAGCTTTAAGATTGAAAGACAAGCCAACTGATCCAAGATGTTTATCATGGATAGAACAAAGGAAGTGCTTTCTGAGAATGAAGTACAACGGACCAATAACAGATGGAGCCTTACACAAAGGTAAACTGTGTCCACAGTTTAAATACCTGGCTCATGTGATGTTGCATGTTTTCGGTTCCGTTAGTGGTGGCTACGATGTTATGAGGAAGAGTATTAGCTCATTGATGGTAGCACTTATTCTGAACAAGCCGTTTAATGTATCCGGGATGATATTGGATTACATGCTAGAACCTTTAAAAGGTCTAAAGAACAAGAAATTTCTACTTTATCCCAGATTTCTTCAGATGATTTTTTATCAGAAATACAAGAAGTTGAGGAAAGATCCAACACAGATTGTCGTTCAAGATCATATGAGTTTGAGTACTTGGTGAGAATGAAGGGTTATAAAGGAGTCCCTAAAAATGAAAGACCACCTTTGAAGAATTTGTTTGGACACTTGCTTAATCTTGATTATCAAGATCCAGGTGTTGATAAGGCTAGGAATGAGAAGAGTGATTCTGACAATGATGATCCTTTATGTCATGTGGATCCTGAAGCAAAAAGAAAGCGACAAGTGGTGAATGTGGGTGCTAAGTCTGGGAAGGGAAAAACTAAAGTTGTTGAAGAAACAGCACCATATGCACCTAAGAGACATAAGACCATGGCCAGGAAGAAAAAGTCTGGTAAAACTAAGACATTGTTGGTTGATGAAGAGTAGATTGATTCTGAAAAGACTCAGGAAGACGAGAGGTGGGACTCTACTGATGAGACTATGAAGAAAACCAAGTCCAAGGACACTGTGGCTGGTGAATATGAAAGTCTTAACAAAACTTTAGAAGAGAAGAGTTTGAAGAGTCCGATTGTGATGGATGATATAGATTTGAGTCTTGGCATAGATGCTGCAGATTTTAGTGGATCACCGATGACTGGTGAAAAGCAAAAGAAGCCTATGTACAAGAAGCAATAAAAGGCTGATGAGATTGAAAAGCCAATGAAGAGGAGAGCAAAAGAAACTGAAACTCTTATTGAAGGAAAGAAGGTTCCTGAGATGTTTAGCTCTAAATCTACTCCCGTAACATCCCCGGCAGCAAAGAAACAGAAGACATCTGCTGCTGAGAAATCTGATATTCCAACTGATGATTTCAATGCTGCTTTGGATAGAGTTTTAAACAATTTTAAGAAAAAGACTCCAGTTGCTAAGACTTCTACTCCACAGGTTACTGTATCGAGTGATGTGATGAATGCAGTTAACCAGAAGCTGACAGAGATGATGAAAATTATTAACCAGCAACAAGAAGAGATTGATCAGTTGAGAAAGAATGATAGAAAAATGTTGGATGTTGTTGTATCTTCACAGGAGAGTCAGGAAGGGTTAGAAGCAAAGATTAAACTACTCCAGAATGAGAATCAGAAGTTGTTAAAGCATGAACAGAGAAATACTAGAAGATTCATTGCTTTGAAACTTGAAAACAAGCAAGTGAAGAAAGATAATAAAGGGCTTAGAAAGCTGATTGTATGAAAGAGCTCCTCAGTTGAAAGAAGGAGATGAAGACAAAGAACGTGATGAAGAGCTTGTTGATTTTGAACCATCTAAGTCAGAGAAAGATGAAGAAGATGATGAGGATTTAGAACAGGATGCCGGTGATGCTCCTGAGAAGAAGAATAAGGATGGTGATGATAAAGATGGTTCGGGTGTTGATTCTGGAGATAATAGTTCTGCTAGTGATGATGATGATGATGATGATGATGATGACGATGATGATGACACTGAGAAGTATAAGTGTGAGAAGAGAGATACAGGAAAAGATGCAGGAGAATCTAGTTCGAAGGCTCCTAGTGGTAACACTGATGATGATGATATTTTCTGGAACGAAAAGATCAGATCTTTATCTGATGAGGACAAAAATTTATATCGCCAGATGTTGACAAAGAAAGTCTGGACGATTGAGCTAACAGGAAAGTTTCCTGAAATATTTGAATCAGATGATATGAGATTCGAGCTTGAGTATAATGATCCTGATCTTGAAGACGGTGAAGTTTCTGCAGCAATTTCTAAAGAAATACTTGAAGGATTGGCTAAACAAGTTGGGAAATCTCTAGAAGAGTTAATGAGTGAGAATCAGATTCCAAATATTCCTAAGAAAGAAGCAGGAAATCACTCTGATGATAGAGATACTCCAGTGTTTGAAGATGTTGAGATAGAGGATATTAACAGTGAGGAATATCTAGAGTACTTTAAAGACAATCAGGATTCTGCTTTTCCTGAATTTTCTGAAGAATTGTTAAGCCAAGCTGAGAAACTTGCACGTGAAAAGAGTAAGAAGTTCGTTGATGAAGTCTTCAAAAATTCAGAAAGTCAGAAATCAAATGTTGAACAATCTGACGATCTGAAAAGTTTGTTGAGAAAGCTAAAAGAGAAAGAAGCCAACCGACCGAAGACTGAGATTCAGGGAGGTTTCTATAAGTTCCGTAACGAACTGTTCAAAGGAAGAGCTCTCGGGTGGAAGTACCTAAGACAGTTGAGGTGTGTTGCAGTTAAGTGGGAGAAAAGAATTCTGTATTTCGACAGATTCCATGATATTAAAACACTACCTTATTGGGTTGTACGCGATGTCTGCCAACATACACTGTCAGGTGCAACTGTGAAGAACGATGCAGTTGGCTACTTTGTAGATCGCATGGCAAGAGAGAGTAGAACGAAATGGGATGTGTTCACCCCACAGTATCCGAAGAGGATTGTTCACAAGAAGAAAGATCAGATAACGAGGATGAACAAGGTTACCTTGAAGTACAAGCCACTAACCGTGTTAAAACAAATACCTTTGATGCCTATTCCACAACACTTTGCAAAAGATTTTATGTGGTGGTACTATGACTGGAAGACAGCAGAAGCTATTATCTTGTTGAAGGATGGAAAGAATGACTTCAAGAAGATACACATTTTTGATCCGATGTGGCTGATAAACTGCTCTTATGAAGATATTATCATGTTATATTACAACCCAATCTACTGTGAAGAGAAGGATAGCGAACAGGCTTTTAAGTACCAACGTGTGGTATATTTGTGTTTCGCTTGGGATGTTAATGCGGGGTGCGATTATGATAAGAAACTGGGAAAGTTTGTTGAAGTTCAGAAAGAAAAGAAGAAACCAAAAACAAACTTTTGAACCGGTGATGACTAAAGAGCAAAAGAAGATTTTCCGCATCAAGTTGATGAATAAACAGATGGACGAAGAGCGAAGGCTAAAGCAATCCAAGCAATAGTCGAGGGGGAGTTTGTTGATACATATTTGCGACTAGTGCTTTTGGATTGCACATATAAATCTGTTTTGGCATTTACGTGAGGTCGAAGGTGAAATATAAGGGTCGAAGGTGATGAAAATAGGTCGAAGGTAGAAGATTATGGTCGAAGGGAAAGCTTTGAAGGGAACTGTGTTGATTCGCCCAAACAAAGGGTCGAACCTGCACATTCGACCTTACGAATGGGCGAATGTGCAGGTCTATAAATAGGATGATTTCATTTTAAAGTTAAGTTTTTGGTCATTAGTTCCCTCCTTTGATCTAGTTTTCTCCCTAGGGTTTTTGTTAAGTCTGATTTGAGTCTTTATCATTATAAACAAGGTTTTGTAAAGATTATCATGAATGTTTATGAATGAAAAGCAATATTTAAAGTGATTTGTGTGTTTTACTGATCTTATTATCATTTCGTAATTGATTCAGGGATTCCGCACCTGAATTGATATACTTGTTTGATCAATATCTTTGTTTTTGACAATCGGATCCTCATACACCTCGTACTAAAGGCTGGTGTGTAGTAGAACATTCCGCGCGTGGGCGCACGCGCATCTATTCTTACTAGGTGTAGTTGATAAGGCTTCTTTGTGTGTAGTCCTTCCGCTCCCTGCAGATTGACTTCCGCGTGAATGCTTCCGCGGATCGTTATGAAGAAGGATAGGGATGCCGCTTCCGCGTGGATTAACCTCCCTATCCCTTCAAAATCTTATTAAATAACTACTCATCATCATAAGTGCCTAAACTATGAAAACTTAATATCCTTATTTAGTTTCTTCTAACCGGCCTACAATATAAAATAATAGATAGCATATATATAGTATGATTTGAATTGTAATTATTATTGTAATTATGTGATATTCTCTATCCATGAATAGAGACCCTAATGTATTATTATATATTGATTGGAAATCAATAGAATGAGGCAAGCATTATACTCTATCATGGTATCATCCTAGAATACCTAACCCTATCTCTGCCGCCTTCCTTTCTCAGTCGCATCATTCTTCTTCTGCGGCAGAACCCTTTCTCCGATCCTGTACCTCCATTTTTTCTGTTCTTCTTGATCTCCCACCATGTCTTCTCCAAACAACAATACAATTATACCCACTGTCAACCTCGAATCAAAACTTCACCCCGCCACCACCGTTACCAACATCAAAAACTATATACCCATAACCCTTGAAATCGAATCCTCTCAGTATGGTTCTTGGGCAACCTTGTTCAAACTACACTGCAGAGCGCTCACCGTCGATAACCACCTCAAGCCGAAACCACCACCCACCGAAACAGAATCTTCCACAGCCTCTGATGAATGGGACCGTATTGATGCCATTGTCTTACAATGGATATTCAGTATGATCTCTAACGATCTTCTCCACACTATTATCAACAATGTGTCTACCGCTCACGAAGCATGGGTCGCCATAGAGGACCTCTTTCATGACAACAAGGCCGCTCGTGCCATCCACCTAATGCATAAATTCTCAAATATTCGTCTGGATGGTTTTCCAAACATGACTGCATATTGTTAAGCGATCAAAGTCATTGCGGACCAGCTTGCTAATGTCGATGCTCCGGTAGAAGGTGATCGCTTGGTTCTTCAACTTCTCGCAGGTCTCAACGCTGAATATGAGGGCATAGCCACTATCATTAAAAACACCCACCCTCTACCATCTTTTTATGCTGCTCGTTCCAAACTGAAACCGACAAAAACGAAAGAGCTCTAGCCACCGCCAAAACTGCCTCTTCGGCTCTTTCTGCCACCACCCAAAACACCCAACATAACCCTCCCGCCTCCCAAGACAACACCCGTCCACCGCCTACCTCTGGCCGAGGCCGCGTTGGCCGCTTTGGTCGTCGGGGAAGAGGTCGAGGTGACTATGGAAGATCCCAGGCTACAGCCCCATCTTACTGGCCTCCCAACATTGGTAATTGGCCCACACAATGGCCCCAACAGCAGCTCTCTAGGCCGGCCCAGTACACACCTTATCCATTCCCTTGGGCAAGCCCACCGTGTCCCTACCCAAACACAAACAAGCCCACCAGTAGCTCCACTTCGGCCCAACAACCTGGAATCATGGGCCCGAAACCTGCTCAAAACCATTATGCAGCGTACACCCCAACTGATATCGAGAAAGCCCTGTACACGATGTCTCTGCAACAACCCGACCTGACACCATACATGGATACTAGAGCATCCTCCATAATGACAAATAATCAAGGTGATTTTCACTCCTTTTCTAACTCTTGCATTGTTAAAAATATTATTGTAGGTAATGGTGATACAATTCCGGTTATAGGCCAAGGTACCAAATACCTACCCAAACCATTCCCGCCCTTTATCCTCAAAAATGTCCTATACTCACCTAAACTAGTTAAAAACCTTATTTCCGTTCGTCGTTTTACTAAGGATAATTTAGTGTCTATTGAATTTGATCCGTTTGGTTTTCTTGTGAAGGACCTCAAGACGCGGGCTCCACTCCTACGATGCAACAGCAGCGGTGATCTTTACCCTCTGGTGTTAGGGCCCTCCTCCATCACTCCACCAACCGCCCTTGCCGCCATCTCTACTGACCTTTGGCACCAACGTCTTGGCCACCCAGGACGTCAACCTTTACATTCCATTAAAAACACTAGTTCTATTCATTTAATAATTTTTCTAATAATGTTTGTGATTCCTGTGTTTTGGGAAAAAGTATTAAACTTCCATTTTTTGCTTCTATGACGTACACTGCATTACCGTTTGATATTATTCATAGTGATGTGTGGACCTCTCCCGTTATTAGTTCCTCGGGTCACAAATTTTATGTTTTATTTTTGGATGACTACTCAAACTTTTTGTGGACATACCCCTTAACTCATAAATCAAACGTCTTCTCCGCCTTCTCCCAATTTGCTTCAACTATAAAAACTCAATTTAACCACACCATTAAAACGTTTCAATGTGACAATGGCCGTGAATACGTCAATAATGCCTTTCAAACCTTCTTCACCACAAACGGCATTCTCTACCGTCTGTCTTGTCCTTACACTTCGTCACAAAACGGCAAGGCCGAACGGAAAATTCGTACCATCAATAACCTCATTCGCACAATCCTTTCCCATGCCTCCCTTCCCACCAACTTCTGGCACTTTGCCTTAGAAACCGCCACATATCTCCTCAATATTCTCCCGTCCACCATCACCAAAAATAAAACACCCACCGAAATACTTTACCACACCACTCCCACATACGACCACCTTCGTGTCTTCGGGTGTCTTTGCTACCCTCTCTCACCCTCATCCACCATACACAAACTAGACCACCGTGCCCACCCTTGCGTCTTTTTAGGTTACCCACCTACACATAGGGGGTACCGTTGTCTCGACTTGAATACCAACGAGATCTTTATCTCTAGACACGTAATTTTCGACGAAACCACATTTCCCTTCAAACACACCCTAACACCTAACCCGGACTACACCACCTAGACACCGACCCTACACCATTCCCACATCACCTATCCCATCACTTCTCACAAACCACCACTCCCACACCCACTGACTTTACCCCAGCGCCCAACCCCAACTCGCACACTAGCCCAGGCCCACATCCCACCAACCTTCCTCACTCCCCTAACTCCTCTACGGCCCAACAGACCACCCCTTACCCCACAACCCAACAACCAACCTCTCACCCCACAGCTCAAACACAAACCAACCGGCCCACAACCACAACCAACCCGATCCCCTCAACCCAACCCACGACACCAGCCCCACCACCTAGGACTATCCACACCCGCTCCATGAGCGGTATTTTCAAACCCAAACAACCTTTTAACCTGAACACCACCACCACAACCATCATTCCCATACCCAAAAACCCAACCGATGCCTTGACTATACCGGAATGGTACTCTGCCATGACTACAGAGTACAATGCACTAGTTAGAAATGGGACGTGGGAATTAGTACCTCGTACCTCTGATATGAATGTTATACGCGGTATGTGGTTATTTAAACATAAGTTCAGGTCGGATGGATCTTTGGAGCGTTACAAAGCTCGTTTGGTATGTGATGGTCGACTTCAACAAGTCGGTGTGGATTGTGGCGAGACTTTCAGCCCGGTTGTTAAACCAGATACCATTCGGACGGTTCTGTCGATTGCACTATCGAAGGACTGGTCCGTTCATCAGTTGGACGTCACCAATGCCTTCCTTCATGTGAATCTCCATGAAACAGTATATATGTACCAGCCCATGGGTTTTTGTGACAAACGGTTTCCAGATTACGTTTGTTCTCTCAAGAAATCCCTTTATGGTCTTAAACAGGCACCCAGGGCCTGGTACCAGCGGTTCACCGACTTTGTTCTCTCCATTGGGTTCTAGCACAGCAAGAGCGATGCCTCTCTTTTTACTCTTCATCAGGGCACCCACACCGCTTACCTTTTTCTATATGTGGATGATATTCTTCTCGTGACGTCCTCCGATAAGCTACGCCACTCTCTCATGGCTAAGCTTGCTGGCGAATTTGCCATGAAGGACCTCGGTCCCCTCAGCTACTTCTTGGGTATTTCTGTGTCTCGCAACAAAGACACCATGTTTCTCTCACAACACTCATACACCAGCGAGATTATCACACGTGCAGGTATGCAATCCTGTAACCCAGTTGCCACGCCAGTTGACACAAACAACAAGCTCAGTGCAACCACCAGCGACCTCTTCCACGACCCCACCTTATACCGCAGTCTTGCCGGGGCTCTCCAGTATCTTACATTCACTCGGCCAGACATCTCCTATGCTGTCCAGCAGATATGCATGCACATGCACTCTCCCAGAGTTGACCATTGGAATGCACTTAAACGAATCATCAGATACATCAAAGGAACTTCCACCTACGGCCTCACCCTTCGCGGCTCTCCATCTCAGACGCTTGTGTCCTACACTGACGCCGACTGGGTCGGGTGTCCCGACACTAGACGCTCCACCAGTGGTTACTGCATTTATTTTGGGGACTCTCTCATCTCCTGGTTGTCCAAACGCCAAAGCACCGTTTCCCGCTCCAGTGCTGAAGCCGAATATAGGGGGTCGCTAATGTAGTTGCTGAAATATGCTGGGTAAGAAATTTACTACTCGAGCTGCGTCACCCACTGACCCGCGCCACTCTGGTCTACTGTGACAACGTCAGTGCTATTTACCTCTCTGGGAACCCGATGCAACATCAGCGCACCAAACATATCGAGCTGGACATTCATTTTGTACGGGAACACGTTCAACGGGGTCATATGCGCATACATCATGTTCCCACTCGGTTCCAGGTTGCAGATATATTCACCAAAGGCCTGCCTCGTGTGTTATTCGAAGACTTCAGAGACAGTCTCAGCATCCGGTCTGCTCCCGCTTCGACTGCGGGGGTGTAATAGATAGCATATATATAGTATGATTTGAATTGTAATTATTATTGTAATTATGTGATATTCTCTATCCATGAATTGAGACCCTAATGTATTATTATATATTGATTGGAAATCAATAGAATGAGGCAAGCATTATACTCTATCATAAAACAAACCTACTACAAATACTAAAAAATATGACATAACCGTTCAATTATCTCATGCTAATAATTTGCAAAAACACTAGTCATCAAAATAATGAGCATACAAAACATGTTCATCTTTGTTTTTTTCGGAATAATCATTTGTGTATCTAGTTTCCTTTTCCTCGTTGATAGCATGTTCATTGTCATTAGTGCCAATTTCGGTGACTTTCCCACTTTGCCATGTCCGATATCCTTATTCACTTCTCCGAGCTTCCGTCTTCTCCGTCAGAGTCGTCACCTTCACCTACATTATCCGGCTCCCCATTGTCTACAATTTTAAACTATTGATCACCAAAAGAACGTAGCTCCGAATCCGTACAGTTTTGCTAACTCGCCGGAGGTCACTGACGAATATATACATTATATCATGCTTCTATCAATCAATAACAACCTTACCCAGTATATTCCCACACATAGCCAAACTAATGATAAGATATGAGGAGAATAGGACGTAGATAAGTCTTACCTCTATCTAGGAGTGCAAGCGAGGCGAGGCAAGTCGAGTCGAGCCCAAGCTCGTTTCATTTATGAAAACTCGAGCCTGAGCTCGGCTCGTAAGCGTTTTTTCAAGCTCGAATTGCGCTCGGCTCATTTATTATTTGTTAGTTAATTTATATTTATTACAAATATTATTTTTAATATATTTAGTTTTTTTAATATTTTAATGATTAATAATTAATATTATTTAAATATGTAATTAATGTCAATTAAAAATTTATACGGTAGGCTTGTTTAGGCTCGCGATCCGACTCGAGCTCAATAAGCGAAGCTCGGGATTGAGCTCGTTTACTTAACGAGTTCGTTTTTAGGCTCGAGCTCAAGTTCGTGTAAGCTCAGCTCATTTCAAGCTCGTTTAAGCTCAGCTCATTTCAAGCCGAGCTATTTCGTTTACACCCTCTATCTCTCCTCCAAAATCAAATCCAAACATAGTATATGCAAATAGACACACATTGAAAAAGATAATACCAAATAAAATAAAAACCTTTTATCCATTTTAGTAAATAAAAATATATATAATCTGATATAATATTATAATATTTTAGTAAATAAAAATATGTATAATCTGATATAATATTAATAATAAATAAAAAAATATCATATATATAATCTGATATAATATTATAATAATAATCATATGAATTCTCACAACAATATTGTTTTGGTATGGTATCTCCCTTGTTCCGCGTTTTAGACTCCATGTGACTAACCAAACCATTGCCCAAACCCTTTGACTCTTATAAATCCTTTCTTCCCCTTTTTTTCGCAATCCATCTTTCAGACAGATCTACACTTCAAAGTAACTATTTTTATTCTTTACCCATTTCAACTTTTTCATTTTATTTTTTTTACTTATTATTATTATTAATTCATCCTAATTTTTGGTTCTGTTCTTTCAGCAGATCTTTAATTCTTATTGTTTATTATTAATTGATTATTATTATTATTCGTTTGCATTCAAGCATCTTTTGTAGTTATGAAATTACCAGCATTTCAGTTTCTTGATTAGTTGGTACTGTTCTTGGAATTAGGGTTTCTATTTTTAGTTGTTAGTTAATCTGAATTCTTAATGGGTATCTGAATTTTGTCACTATGCTGATGTTTTTAACAGATCTTTGTTTTTTTATTTATGTAGTTGTGATGATTTATTTTGTGATTTTTTTGCATTAGGGTTTTGATTTTTACTTGTTATTTTGTTCCAATTTTAATGGCTTTATGAATTTTTTGACTATAATTCTCTTGTTGAAGTTAATGTTTATGATTGTAGTTCATTTGCATTTTATCAGCTTTTGTAGTTCTGATATTGCAAGAATTTCAGTTTGCTAATTCGTGCGAAGTTTTCGAATGATTAAAAATTTTGTAATGTTTTTCTGTTAGGGTTTTGATTTTTAGTTGTTAATTTATTTCAATTTTAATGGGTCTGTTAATTTTCAGATTATAATTTTCTTGCTGATGTTTTCGATGGTTCTTTGTTTGTTATTATTTATGATTAATTGATTATCATTCATTTGCATTCATTCATCTTTTGTAGCTGTGAACTTACATACATTTTAGTTTCTTGATTCGTTCTGATGATTGATTTTGTTATATTTTGCGGTACGGTTCCTATGTTTAGTCGTTAGTTCATTCCAGTTTCTAAGGGGTCTGTGTTTTTCAGACTATAATTTTCTTGCTGAAGTTATCAGCAGATCTTTGCGTGTTCTTGTTTAGTTTGCATTTATTTCAGTTTCTTGATTTGTGGGGAGTATTGTGATGATTGATTATCATTCGTTTGCATTTATTTCAGTTTCAGTTTTTAGTTATTGTTATATGATTATCCTTTATTTGCATTCATTTAACTTTTTGAGTTCTGATAATTAATATTGTTATTTCTATCATTAGGGTTTCGATTTGAACGGGCATCAACAACAGAGGAAATTAATCAATTACCGCGTTACTTTTCTTTGTGGAGATTGCTGTAAATGGATAAGGATATCAAGTCCCCAAACCCTAGTGGGAGTGCACTTCCTCCATCTGGAAGGCATTCAGTTTATTCGCCACCGTCTGGAAACAATTTTAGTGTAAAACCGGAGCCGTTAGGGTCAACCACATTGCCGCCGATTGGACCGGGTAGTAGTGAACCTGGTCGATTCGGTGGTCTTGGGATGAGTTCTGATTCAGGTCGTTTTAGTCATGATGTTAGCAAAATGCCCGACAACCCGCCTAGGAATTTGGGTCATCGACGGGCTCATTCAGAAATCCTGACTCTGCCTGATGATATTAGCTTTGATAGTGATCTCGGTGTCGTGGGTGGTTTTGAAGGCCCTTCATTTTCTGATGATACCGAGGAAGATTTGTTCTCTATGTACCTTGATATGGATAAGTTCAATTCGTCGTCAGCAACGTCTACGTTGGCTGGTGAATCGTCTTCGAGTGCGGTTCAAGTTTCGGCTGGTTTGACACCTGGGCCTGAGACCGTTGTCCCAAGCCCGAGTGAAAGGCCAAGAGTTAGGCATCAGCATAGTCAGTCCATGGACGGTTCTACTACGATCAAGCCCGAAATGCTCACTTCAGGTTATGAAGAAACATCTTCTGATGCTAAGAAAGCCATGTCTGCTGCCAAGCTTGCTGAGCTTGCTCTTGTTGATCCTAAGAGGGCAAAAAGGTAAATAAACTAAAGCTGATGCATGTTTATTTTGACTTCAGGTTACTCGCCTTCTAATTTTGTTGGTCTCATATTAGTTCTACTAATATACAACTAGGAACTTTAATCAAGTATTTGTTGCTTTTCACATTGTTTATTTTGACTTTGTTTTTTAGGATATTGGCCAATAGGCAGTCAGCTGCAAGGTCAAAGGAAAGAAAGATGAGATATATCGCAGAGCTTGAAAGGAAAGTCCAAACATTGCAAACAGAAGCAACCTCGTTGTCTGCTCAGCTCACCCTTTTACAGGTTTGTTGACCTCGAATGTATTTGATTGAATAAAATCTTTTAAATCTCATTTATAAAAAAAGCTAGATTATTATTCGAATTATGTAAATTTTATAATCATATATAACCCCTGTTTCAACCTGTTCGCTAGCCCTCCTTGTTCCGCTAGTAGCTTATCTTGATTGTTTAATTGGTTGCATTATATCCAAAATGACTGATTTGAAATGATAATATATTTGTGCTAGAAAAGATTTTGCTATGCTGTAGTTTTTTTCTTTTTTCTTTCAGAGAGACACGAGTTGCATGACAGCTGAAAACAGTGAATTGAGGCTGCGTTTACAAACCATGGAGCAACAGGTTCACTTGCAAGATGGTAAGGCTCTTCAATATACGTTGACTCCTAAAGCACCCCCTATCTTAAGTCTTAATATTGTGTGGTGACCTAGAGATAATAATATACTATGTGTAACGACCAAATTGACAATTGTTCTATAACTTACTAAGAACTGTCAAGGTATAAGGTTTAGCTGAAAAGGGAACTTGTCAGTTGTCAAATGGGTTCGTCGAATCATCATCCCAGAAGTGTACTTATTATGCATATAATCTCATAATTAATGTAAATAATTATGTTATGATTTTTTTTAATGTTTATATTTTACTCTAAAAAGATGGACAAGAAAGTGTTTTATTTTTTATTTTTTATAAGAATTGAATTTATAAGGAGGTGATATTAGAAGACGTTATTAATAAGCTAAATGAGAAGTAATAGATGAGAAACTGCACAAAGATAAGTCTTCCAATGTAAAGTTTTTTCCCAGTTTCTTTAATTAGAAAAATAATTGTAGTAATAAAATTCTTATTCCGTGTAATCCTTGCTAGCCGTAGAAGGTCACATGACCCCTAACTTTACCTTAAACCTTTTATAAAAGTAGTTGTCGGGTCGCCATCTTAAGTAGGGGCTAATTTTTTATTAATAAAGCATTAGCTACAGTGTCATTGATTAGGAAATCTAAGTGTTTTTGTAGGTGGCAAAGAATATTTGAAATGTCTACTATCTTTGTAAATCCCTGGATTTTAACGCCATGATGCTTCTGCTTCATTAACCCATTTTTAGCCTACGTTACTATTTTAGGACGTCTCAAAATAAGTATCCGCTTTCACCGAAAGATAAAGTATATGATCTTAATAGCTTTCCTGTTTAACTTTTACTCCTGATTGAGTAAGTAGTTATTGTTCTATGTTGTGACTACAAGCACTAATAATCTGAATCTTTGAATAAGACAAATTAGGAGGTTGTGTGGATTAAAAATAATTTTTTGGTGATTTTCCTAATTCCGACCATTCAACCCATATCAGCCGTTTCCCCCTTTTAGCTAACCTTTCTGATTCTACCCGTTTGAGATAAAAGTAAACAGATCAAAATTGCCACCTCTAGTTGTATGCTGAAAGTAATATACTGCAATCTTTTTGTTTCGTATCAAAACAATCATCTATGTCTGCTTTCATCTGTTTACTATTAGTTTATTTTATTTTTTCTTGCAAGTATCAAACCGTGCTTCATTGTTTATTTCCATTGGTGCATGCAGCTTTAAACGATGCACTGAAAGAGGAAATCCAGCATCTGAAAACTGTAACTGGGCAGAACCTTGCGAATAACGGATCGATGATGAACTTCCCTCCATCGTTTGGATCAAACCAACAGTTTTACCCTCAAAACCAAGCCATGAACACAATGTTAACCGCACAACAGTTTCAGCAACTCCAGATCCAGTCTCATAAGCAGCAGCAGCAGTTGCAGCAGAAACATCAACTCCACCAAATGCAGCAGCAACTTCACCAGCAGCAGCAGCAGCAGCAAGAGCGGATGGCGCAGAGCGGTGATCTAAAAGCAAGAAACTCAATGAGCCCAAAAGAACATGGTCAAGATGTCAACAATCATGGGTCCAAGGATTGAGTAGATATGTTCGGTTGGTTTGTTGGTTGGTTGGTAATGGTAGGTTACTTGTCAGATGGGATAGTTGTTGATATGCATCTTTCTTTAAGACCTCTATATTAGGATGTTTTGATTACATTACATTGAAGCTTCTACATAAGTATGTTCGGTTATAATTATTATTTTTTTTCCTTGTTTAGCATATGCATGTAGTTGAGTAGTCAGAGTATTATGTAACATTCATGGTGACTGAAACACTTGCATGAGTCATGTAACATGGTTTTAGTCGTAGTTTAAAGCATTGGTAGCAACATAGTTGCTGACAATTCTAGTAAATTGCTGGTCTTGACGTCCGCGCATCCTAAGATGTCTGTACGTATCTAAGAGGTGGATAAATGTTATACGATTACCCAAACATGTGACTGAGCGCAGGATGTTATGTAAGTGTTGAATGCTACACAAGCGTATGGGTATTACCATTTGGGAGAGCCGATTTCAGTAGGGTCTGAGTTCTCCCATCGATTTAGGCCATTTTGTGGGCATTTTTCACTCTAGTGCTTTTGAAGCTTTAGTTTGTGAGGCTATGATCTAGTGGTTTAGATAGACTCATGTGTGGCTCGGTCGGTGTTATTTTGAAAAATTTATCATACGAAACTTCCGTTGAGGATATTGCTCATAAGTAACGTTGTTGGATTGGTTATAGATCCAGTGTTCATACTAGCATTTCATAACAGGTTGTGTGACATACTGGTTGAATGTGTTGAACATTCATTTGGGAGTTTCTAAAACACAAAGCAATAAATGGTAAAAACAGTAAAACAAAGTGATGAGGGATTTTCAAAATCAGTGAAAATTATTACTTAAAACAAGTTCAATTAAAATCAAATCTCAACTCACTGTGAACAATGATCATGCAGTTATAAAGATTTAAAATAGATCAATGTTTAAGCGAATATGATGAAATCAGATATAGATTGATGTAGTCAAGTTTTACGTCACAAAATCAAGAGCAAAGTCTGAATCAAATTGATTGTTGATCAATCAGAATCTTAGAATGAAATCTTTGTTGGTCCTCGGTGGATCACAAAACTTTATAACGACATTGATGTCAACAAATAAAACAAAACTTTTAATCGTGCGGAATGAGAGATCAAGTAAACACAAACACAAACAAAAACTAATTTGTAACTTAATTAGCATAAATTATTAATTTTATTACCAATCCTGGCATTTATATGGTTTTAACTTGATTAGTTGGAAAGTAGACCAATTTCCCTAACATTAGTGTTGTTATCACATGAGTTGGTTTTTACATGTATCTCATAGAACATATCTTTGTGTAAGACCTACCATTAACAAAACTCAGGTCTTAAATGAAGCTAACTATCATTGAACTTTTCAGGGACATCAAAAGGCTCCATAATAATATTGTATGCACCCTTGAATTCCCTGTAACATTAAAAAAAAAAAAAAAAAAACTTTACAAAACTAACTTGAAAAGAAAATTGTTAAAAAAAAAAGTATACCTATGGACAAAGTTGCAACACCAAAAATGGTACTAGTCTCTGAATAATTTATTTATTTTTTCTTTTAATCAATATTCAATAAAAACAGAAACTATCTCTGAGATTGCATCTCATTGGACTCCATTTCCTTCACTTTGTCTACAATGTCTTTTATCTTCTTTGATAAAGACTGATTGTGTTCTTCAATGTCCTTAACTATCATTTCCAGGTGTCTTTTGTACGTTGCGGTTCTTCTTTTCTCGATTGTCAGCTGTTGTGAAAGTTCCCGAATTTTATCATGTTCGTTCTACAATAAATGAGCATAAACACATCAGTAAGATGCAATTATACTTTTTGGGTTATCGTTGACATTACAAGACCTCTAAATAATCATTGCCGAGAAACAAACGACATATTGCTGCCAGCCTAACAAATTTTTGAAAACAGTTTAGGATTTCGAAATAAGAAAACAAATAATAGAAGAGAGAAGAATCATCAACAGATTAACCAGCTTATTTTTCTAAGATTAAAAAAAAGTATTTTATGTCGCAAAATTTACAACTTTTTTGGTTGTGCCAAAAGTTAAAAGAGAAAAGCTTAAACATAATCATTTTGTACGCATCTGTATCTTTGGTTGTAAATTTGTAATTCTAGTGTGAATATGCAAAAAACAAAAAAAAAAACAATATTAATTAAAAATAAAATTTCAGATTGAAGGAGTCATGTTGGTGCAACTGTGAATGACCGTGTGATGTCCGTGTTCATATATATGACACGATTCAGGTTTGACCCACAAAATGACCCGTTTAGCAGCCCTGGACAATAGCTAGGGCACCTAACCGACTAAGCTAGCATAACCTAGTATAACTATCAAATGTCTACACTCTGCACAGGACAGGACAAAAACAGGTCAGGCAGATCCAGGCTTCTGAACTACATATATTTGAGATGCTGCTGATATGTACACAGTTTCAAAAGGAATGCCATCTTAATCTTATACAAAATAATTCCCACATGTCGGATAAATAGCATGAACCTTTAGGGTTTTATTCCTCATAAAAGTGTAGAAAAAAAAAATTAATAATGTTTCTGCAGAAATAATATTTGCAGTTGTTCACATTATGAGAAGTGATTAAAGGTTTGCCCACACTTGAAGCCCATGCAAGTATTCGCCGTAGGCGGTTAATTGATGTTGATAATATGATGTTATATTTATAGATTTTTTAATGATGATCTTTAAAGGTCAATGTATTATGTTTTTAATGTTGATTTAATGGCTGTACAACCACCGGGGCTGATATTAATTAGTGATCATTAATTGCAACTTTGAGTAAATCTTTATAGTTATGTATTTATTTAAAAAATATTGTATGATTTTTTTTTTGAACGGCAAGGAACGACATGCCAATCACCGTGACGCCGGGCGTTGTTGCCAAGGTCGACTACTCGACCGCCGCCAGCCCCTTGGCACTCTCAGATGCACGGAAACCCGACCTCCACCCGCACAAAGGCACGACAGTGGAATAATCGGTAAAATCTCGCCTCCCATCCAAGTCGAACCGGCGCCACCCGTATTCGCTCTTCACCTGGATGCCGCAGAAAAATATTGTATAACTAATGGTTCTTATAGCAAAGTTTACTTTTAGTCGACCCAAAATAGTCGTCAAGACGTCAACTTCTCTATCATACAAGAGTATGTTAACTGTAATTTAGTAATACAATATTACAAATGTAGGAACAATAAACATTAATAAGAACACCTACTTGATTTAAAAAGATCTATAAGCTATGATCTGACTTCTGGCTTCCAGTTCTACTATTGATATAGGCCCCATATTAGGGTCACTTGGTACCTTTCCAAGTATTATTATGGCCTCCATATATCTATGTAACTTAGAAAGTAAAAGCACTAAAACTAAATATTAGAATAACAGAAATATTGTGCAGTGCATCACATGATTTTAAGAGGATCATAGGATTAGTCATGTCATGATCTGTTTTCCCTAGTCCGGTTTTGCTGTTTCAAACCTGGAGCTATCTGCTAACTTACATTCGGGGCTTCTTCAACTTAAATCTTCGATTGCTATTTCATTATTCATGTCATTTTACATGGTATCATAGATTTAAAAGCTGAAGCGTGTCACTAATAAATGTATTTGTTTGATCTACAGTTCTCAATAAGCTATATGCAAACATGAATTTGAAAACAAAGATTTTAAATAACTTGAACTCAGTTGATTCTAGCTTTAGTATTTCTATATGATGCATAAACAGGCTATAAATGCAATACCAAACAGCCAAACCTGAAACCTCTATTTCTCTGGTGAGCGGATCGGGCATACATTAAGAGTATGGAAACACAATTATATAATGTTCAAAATTTAGCAGCAACATGAAAGATATTGTAGGTGAAATTAACCAGATTGAGTAAGAAATCAACAAACCGGATATTGGTCATAAATCAAGTCCCTACGCCCTTTGCCAGGTGTCAACGGGTGAGTATGCTCCTTGACAAATTTAGTAATTTCCCATTTCCCGGAACTTACTTTCCTAACCAAAATCATCGCTCTACAACCAACCCTTGTCTCTGCCCTCTGTCTAACAACTTTTTCACGCTTATCCGGCATCCTAAACCCCTCTTTATTGCACACAAGAGCTCTCCCAATCGCACTCCCATCACGCCTTGACCTAGAAAGCTTGCTAACACGGACCAAAAATCCCACCCGCGTAGCATAAGCATTGTAAAACGCATGTGCTGCTGCTTCCGATTCAAACTCCTGCCCTATATACGGCTCTTCCCCTAAAAGCGACGCATCGACCGAATGAGCCAGATCTAACGCATCCAAACCTCTTTCCGAATCATCATCATTATCATCATCATCTTGATCGATTTTAATATCATGATCCTCCTGAAACATCCCTCCAATAGAACATCCCACCATACCATCATCATCACCTTCACCGTCATCATCAATAGTCCTGCCTTCCATGTCAGCAGAACTAACTAACACCTCACCGTTAACATCATCATCCACCTCAAAATCCACTGCAAGACATACATTATACATACTATTAAATCCCATGGAAAGTGAATAAGGACATATAATATAGTATTGTATTTTTTTTTCTTTTTAAATTTCACACATTATACTTTTAAACATTGTACGCCTTTAATCCATTTTGTTTTCATTTAATTTAATTTTTCTCTGATAATTCGCGTTCGTTAACTTTTTAAAAAAACTAACCACACGATTGTGCTTACATTTTCCAAAGTTCTGATATACATTTTATTGATAACGGGGTTGCTTCAAAATAGAGTGTTTCTTTTGTTTCGTAAGCTATATACGAGTGCCTATACCCTAACGAACCGAACCGAACCGAACCAAACCAATTCCAACCGAGCATCACTACCGGTATTCGATTTCATTGTTTTTTTATCGATGTAAACCAATAAACCACGTGTCGGTATACTTTTAGACATATCACTAATTTACTTTGTTTGTTCTCTTTCTATTGCTACAGCGAGACTAACCGAAACAACACGTAGCGCAGGGGAATACCACTACTCCACTCTCCACTGGTTCATAATTTCATATATAAATAGAATACTAAAACACATGAACATAAGTAATAAAACCCTAGAATCCTAATTCAGCATCATATTTCAATAAACCAAACAATCAACATATTACATACATAACAATTCATCTGTATAAACAATAAACATGTATAAAAATGACCAAAACGCACCACTAACTGAACATAATACCTCCAAATCAATACATCAAAAAGGACTAAATCTGTAACAAGGTCCATAGGGCACTAATTCTTACAACAAACATGAATATTCACTAAATTTGTTAACAGATGGTTGAAATTACAATTACTGATGCTTAATAAAATGAAACAAAATAATAATAATAATAACAATGAAATAAGCTGGAGATATTAAAAAGCTTACTGATTAAATAATAATGATTGAAACTATGATGGATTTTCTGATTTTGCACCGATTGGTTTTGTTGTAGTGTTTTGTTGTTGTGGCTTTGTTTATAAATGTGTGTGTGTGTGACCCAAAAGGAGTAATGTTCTTTTCCATAGATCGCCTGGTTTTTGTTTAAGATAACAGTCCCAACTTGTCAACGTTTTTATTTTGTTGGTCCCAAACTAACCTCAGTTAAGTTTTTCTGTTAAGTGCCAACGTGGCAGTCCACGTGGCATAGTATGTCCAGTTGGCAAAAAACGCGGGTTCCACTTGTTTTATAATAATAACAAAGAATTTATAATAACAAATAATAATAATAACACCCACCACCACCTTCTTCCTCCATCATCTTCATCATGTTCACCATCACCACCACCACCCTCTTCTGCAACAGAACACCCCCCCCATTCTCTCTCTCTCTAAACCACCACCCTTCACCGGAAACCACCACCACCCTTCACCGCAGCCGTCGTTCTGCTCTCCGACGAAACTCTAAACTCTAAATCCGAAGCAAACAATTAGGGCTTCTTCCCCACTAAGACTAAACCAAGAACCGAAACCCTAACATACTAAAACATGTGGTTGTGGTGGGTGTCAATTTGAACCTGTTAATCAAATTAATGTTAGGGCTATTATAGAAAAATGAATTCCGAACAAAACCATACTAAATAATCACACTAACCTGTTCGTTTTCGAGGTGTAATCGATTAAAAAGGGTGTTCGGCCACCGAGCATAAAACCAATGAATTGGAGCTTGATTTGGATGTTGCTGTGACATCCGTCACTTTTCTTATTTATTTTAAACATTCTATGTACGTTAAAACTCCAAATAATACGACATTGCATTTTTATCATTTTCGGACGTTCAAAAAAATATTCTATGACACATTCTGGTTTACATAATCATACTATAAACATATACCAATGTAAAACCCTTGAAATAATTGCCCAAAAAATAAATGCTTTGGGACGCGAACCGGCCCAACACACACACGTTTCAAACCAACTGAGCTACACCATATTCTGTTTTGAAACCCACGCTGAATAATTATATATCATGTATAATTTCGAACAGTTTGACTAGAAAAGTCAACTGCACTAATCGAGGATCACTAATCACTCTTCCATACGCGTTTTTGATCCAAATATGGAATGGAGTTGAATACCTTTGACCATTACGCGTCAATTACAGCAGCAATTAGCACTAAAACTTTCCAATTTTCGACTAATTATCCGCGTCATCATCATCATCGAGTCAATACTTGCCAATTCGTTCATCCAAACCTTCTCACTATAAATTGGACCTCCCCATTCCTTCTACACTCGCCGAAACCTCTCTTCCAATCTCTAATTTCTGTTATTGAATCATCATTCGAAGCAATCAAGCTCGTGTTGACCTTTCTGTTGACCGAAGCCTTAGACACGATCACGGTTCTTGTAAGTTCGTTTTTTTTGTTGGGTTAACTCATCGGCACGTGACAAACAACAGCCCCAAGAATCCAGGGGCTATTGATCCCTAATTGTTGTGATTGAAAGATTAGGGCTCGGTTTGGTGGAATTGGGGAAGAACACGAATCGCAGACAACATATAACATTTTTTTGAAACAGAAACTCAACAACCAACTGACCTAGATCAGTTGGTTTACACGCGTGGAAATAGGATCAGAACCGGCCTTTGGCCAAGGTTTGATCCCCACAAACAACTCTTATTTTTCTCCATTTAAACCATTTATCAAACCAACACAAATAAACCTATATAATTAATTTGAAACCAAAATAATTCGTTCTCAGGGTGTGGCTCAGTTGGTGGCCACGCTTGTGATAAAACTCGAACCGGCCAGAGGCCCGGGTTCGACTCCCATAACCAACAAACATTTTTTTTCCTTTTATATATATATATATATATATATATATTTTACATATTAATCTTTTAAAATAGTTTTTAAATACTAAAAGTGGTTTATAAATTCTATAAAAATTACTGTATGATCTCCAAATGGCAAAGTTCATCATACAATTTTTAGTTTTTTAAAAATAATTTATTTAATATATATTATAAATATTACAAGTTTATTCATTTATAATTGTAAAATTCAATAAAAATATCTAAACGGTTTTATAAAATTCCACAAAAATTATCCTAAATGTGTATAGCAATAAACATTTCGGAAATAATTTTTATTTCTGAGAAACCGTTCATTTTATATTTTTAATAAATTTTTGTTAGTTTTAATCATAAATAAATCATAATAAATTCATTATTTAATATTTTTGCACCAAAATTTTATATAAATTATTTCTATTTATTTAGAACTGAAATACAATTTTTAATTCGAAAATTCTTTAATGTTAATATTTTTAGATATTAAAGTTATATTTTGACAATTTGAAATAAATAGATTAAATATTCTATTTTCAACAAAATAATTTTATAAAAATTATTTTCATACTTAAAACTTCATATTGTGACCATCTTTAACTTAAAAATTTACAAAAAGACTTTTGTTTATTTATTTGATTATTAATCAAATAAATACTTATCCCCAATTTGAAACCCTAGAAATACATGTATCCTAGAATTATTTCCCTTACACATTATCAAATTCTTTAGGTTAATCCTTTGGGATAATTCCAACTCAAATTTCGTTGTCCAGTTGAATTTCAAGCTATTACGTGAACAGTGAGTACTTCCTACCCCCTTTTTGCTTTTATTCATTTTTGGGGTGTTACATGTACACTATTACAAAGTTCAAATACAAGTTTACATTTTTACAATACAATTCTAGTACTATGTGCATTGCTTACAACGTGCTTTATGCTTAGACAATACATGTGGAATACATTTGTACTTAGTGAAATCATTAACATGGTACAAGCCGACCTTAACATTGGATAGCGCTATTTGGATTGACAACCCGCCTAGGTTGATTCTCCCCCTTTTTCATCGGAGAATCCGTGGTCATTGTTAAGTTTTTATCCATTTATTAGATAAGTACACCGCCATTCATTTAGTACATTATACAGTCACAGGATTGATTTCGCTCATTTGTATGATACATAGTTTACGTATTTGCACTGTAGCTTGCACTTGAATTGTATATCTTTTCAACTTACTATATATATTAAAACTAGGAATGCTCACCAACATTTCATATGTTGACCAAACCTATTTTTGTACATGTTTCAGGTGCAGTTTGATCTAGTGCTTTAGCAAGGGACTTTTAGTGCTTTATTTTAATCAGTTATTTCAATATTTACGTTTCATTTAGACTTTGTATTTTCCATTTCCATGTAAGACAATTTTGGCTTATTCAATAATATTTACATTTTAGTACCATGTGCTTGTGAACAATCATCACTACGTGACACCTCGATGATTCCGCCATCGGTTGGGGTGTTACAGATTGGTATCAGAGCCATGGTTATAGGGAACTAGGTTATTAGATGAATTGGCCTAGACTATAACCGAATTTCAACTTTCAGGTACAACATTTCCTAATTTATCATTCCCCTCATTTCCCTCTACTTTCCTCCCTCAATCTTTCCCCTTCTTCTCCATTTCTCCTCATCTTTCATCATGGTGTATAGAGATGGTGTCCTACAAGGAGTGGAAAGACTACATCATCATGGAGCAGGAGCAGTACCTTTCATGAAGACACTCTTAGGCATAATGCCTACTCTTATTTTTGCTCCTTCAAAGTTGTTGAACTTTAATGAGTGTGATAAGGACACGTGCAATCTGGAAGGGTGGATGCATATACACTGGGTTTTCTGGCATAGGCAAGTATAGCGCATAAATCCATTTACGGACCTGTTATGCTTACCTGGGGATTCCTGGAGTGAGTGTCCACTTATAGGCTAAAGCATGTCTTCTTTGATCACCATTGGGTTCAATTCCTTTGAAAAGTCAACGTTCTTGTTGGGCTTTACAGCTAGACAAGGGCAATCCAAGCATTCTATGCAAATTTTTCAATGATACACTCTTATTTCACATACAATATTTTGTATTCATAATCGTTTGTACAATTATACACTTACATTTTATAATCTCATAATTTTTCATTGACTGCCTTGTAGATGTCTGCTCGCCGCATGCTCCGTGATGCTAGCCAACGCACTGTTCGTGCTTCTGGACAACGTTCTGACCGTCGCCTCGCTTCTCTAGTTGCTGAGCAAATTGCTGCAGTGATCCCAAATCTTGTTAGTGAGTTAACCCAGAATAGTAACAGCGCCAACACAGAAGGTGCAACTCAATTTCGGTGCACTTTCAAACACTTCAACTCCTGCAACCCCACGAAATTTACTGGTGAGGAGGGTGCTACTGGCCTCCTCCAATGGTTTGAAAGTATGGAAAGTACCTTTGTGAACAGCGAGTGTCCTGATGACCTCCGCGTTCGCTATGCTACCAGTGTCCTTCAAAAGGGGGCGATAACCTGGTGGAATGGTGAAAAGCGTAATCGGGGCGCTGATGTTGCTTTATCTTTGTCTTGGGCTGAGGTTAAGGAACTCATGATCGCCAAATTATGCCCTAGGAACGAAATCAGGAAACTAGAGGAAGAGTTCCATGGGTTGAAACAAGACAGTGGTGAAAATCTTGCGTACAACACTCGATATCACGAACTCAGCATATTGGTTCCACACATGGTTACCCCGGTCTCTCGAGCAATCGAGAAATATATCGAGGGATTGCCTGACCTAATTCAAGACGTAGTCACTGGAAGCAGACCCACTACGGTGGAAGAAGCCATCCAGCTTGCAGCCTCCTTGACTGACAAGCACGTGAAAAAGGGAAATCTGGTTAGGAAAGGAACCAAGAAACCAGCTAAGAAGACCCCCGCCCCTACTACTGAATCATCAAGAGTTGCTGTAGACAATACCGGTTCCAACACTAGGAAGCGAAAGTCCAGAGGTAGAAACTACGCCGTTGTAGCCCCAGTAACCCAGGCTCCAATGGCCCAGGCTCCTCCTATTAAGAAGGTTTATAGTGGAAACATACCCAAATGTGCTACCTGTCAGTACCATCACCCCTCAAATTTTCCTTGTCGCCACTGTACCACCTGTGGTAGGTATGGTCATGTAGCTACCACATGTCGTTCAGTGCTTAGACCTCAACCAATCAACGCTCAACCAGTTAACCCTCAGCCAGCCAATCCTCAACCAGCTCGCCAAAACCCACAACCCATAGCATATGGTCGAGCTTGCTTCAATTGTGGTGATCCAAACCACCTCAGAAATCAGTGTCCAGCACTTTTCCCAGCAAACCGTGCAACAAACCCAGTGGCTCGTGGTAGGGCTTTCAACATCAATGCAGCAGAAGCCCAGGAAACAAATGATGTGGTGAATGGTACGTTTTTACTTGATGGTCATTATGCTTCAATTTTATTTGATACTGGTGCGGATAAAAGTTTTGTGTCGTTAGAATTCGAACCTTTACTATCCCACGCTCGCTCTAGATTAGGAGCGCCTTTCACTGTCGAGGTCGCGGATGGTAAACCCATCTCAATCGATTCCATCATCCAGGGTTGTACTCTTAGCCTTAACGAACATGACTTCACTATTGATCTCATACCCATGAAATTGGGAAGCTTTGATGTCATCGTGGGTATGGATTGGCTTTCTAAACACCATGCTGAAGTTGTCTGCTTTGAAAAATTTATCCGGTTTCCTCTCACATCAGGTGACTTTTTACGGGTTTATGGTGAAAAACCGTCCAGTGGTCTTAAACTCATGTCCTGCACTCAAGCACAAAAATATCTACGTAAGAAATACGTAGCCTTCTTGGCCCATGTCGTGGAAAAGAAAGGTAAAGACAAGAGTATCCAAGACGTTCCTGTTGTTCGTGAGTTTCCAGAAGTCTTTCCTGATGACTTACCTGGACTTCCACCGGTGCGTCCTGTTGAATTTCGTATTGACCTTGTACCTGGTGCCACACCCGTTGCAAAATCACCATATCGTCTTGCACCTTCCGAGATGCAAGAACTTGCGAGTCAACTTCAAGAGTTGGCAGACAAGGGCTTCATTCGTCCCAGTTCATCACCTTGGGGAGCTCCAGTCTTATTTGTAAAAAAGAAGGATGGATCTTTCCGAATGTGTATCGATTATCGTGAGCTTAATAAACTCACCATTAAAAACCGGTACCCTTTACCCCGCATTGATGATCTCTTTGACCAACTTCAAGGATCGACATGTTTCTCAAAGATTGACCTTCGTTCTGGATATCACCAACTTCGAGTTCATGAAGACGATATTTCAAAGACAGCTTTTCGTACACGCTATGGTCATTACGAGTTCATGGTTATGCCTTTTGGACTAACGAATGCACTCGCTGTCTTCATGGATCTCATGAATCGCGTGTGCAAACCCTTCTTGGATAAATTCGTAATCGTTTTCATTGATGATATTCTCATTTACTCCAAAACCAAATCAGCTCACGAACAACACCTTAGACAAATTTTGAGTCTTTTGAAGAATGAACAACTGTATGCCAAATTCTCCAAGTGCGAATTTTGGTTTAAGGAAGTTCAATTTTGGGACACATTATCAGTGATAAGGGAATACACGTGGATCCAGCTAAGATTGAGGCCGTTAAAAATTGGATTACACCCAAGTCTCCCACGGAAGTTCGCTCCTTTCTTGGCTTAGCGGGTTATTATCGTCGTTTTATTCTCAACTTCTCCAATATTGCCTTACCTCTCACTTCTTTGACCCATAAAGATAAACCATATGTATGGGGACCCAGTCAAGAAGAAGCATTCCAGACATTGAAGCAGAAACTGTGTGATGCTCCAACCCTCACTTTACCTGACGGCAATGAGGATTTCGTGGTTTATTGTGATGCCTCTAACCAAGGTCTTGGTTGTGTTCTCATGCAACGAGGCAAGGTTATAGCATATGCATCGCGACAATTGAAAACCCATGAGAAAAATTATACTACCCATGATCTTTAACTCGGAGTGGTCATTTTCGCACTTAAGATTTGGAGGCACTATTTATATGGTACAAAATGTGTAATTTTCACAGACCACAAGAGTCTTCAACATATTTTCAACCAAAAAGATCTGAATATACGTCAACGACGATGGGTCGAGTTGTTGAATGACTACGACTGCGAGATTCGCTACCATCCTGGCAAGGCGAATGTTGTAGCCGATGCCCTCAGTCGTAAAGATCATGCCCAGCTTTATTGTGCCCAGGTACAGTCTGATATCAAACTCCGCATCATTGAAGCCCAACATGTCTCTGTTACTGAAGGCAACATGTATGATGAAATGTCGTGTGGAGCCGAAAATCAGTTGGAAACCAAAAATAGTTTACTTTACTTCATGAACCGTCTTTGGATCCCTGATCGTGACAACCTGCATACCTTCCTCATGGACGAGTCCCATAAGTCTCGTTACTCCATTCACCCTGGTGCAGATAAGATGTATCAGGATCTGCGTACCTTGTATTGGTGGCCCGGTATGAAGAAGGACATAGCTCTATATGTGGCTAAATGCCTTACTTGCTCCAAGGTCAAAGCTGAGCACCAACGTCCATCTGGTTTACTTGTACAACCAGAAATTCCAGTATGGAAGTGGGAGAACATTGCTATGGACTTCATTACGAAACTTCCACGCACCACTCGTGGGAATGACAGTATCTGGGTCATTGTCGATCGATTGACCAAATCTGCTCATTTCTACCCATTCGTGAGACCTACACAGCTGAGAAACTGGCTAAAATCTACATCAGTGAGATTGTCAGCCGTCATGGTATTCCTCTGGACATTATTTCCGATCATGATAGTTGGTTTACTTCTCGCTTTTGGCAGACATTTCAGTCCGCACTTGGTACGCAACTGAATCTTAGCACGACTTATCACCCACAGACGGATGGTCAAACTGAACGAACCATCCAAACATTGGAGGATATGCTTAGAGCGTGCATCATCGACTTTGGTGGCAATTGGGACACGCACTTACCCTTGGTTGAGTTCTCGTATAATAAGAGCTACCATTCCAGCATTAACATGGCACCATTTGAGGCACTTTATGGTCGCAAATGTCGTTCCCCTGTTTGTTGGAGCGAGATTGGCGAAACACAAATCACCGGTCCCTAACTAATACAGGAAACGACAGACAAAATTCTTCGCATTCGTGAAAATTTGCAAGTTTCTCGAAGCAGACAGAAAAGTTATGCCGATCAAAGGCGCAAGCCTCTAGAATTTCAAGTAGGAGACATGGTACTTCTCAAGGTTTCACCTTGGAAGGGTATATTTCGATTTGGAAAGAAAGGGAAACTTGCACCACGGTTTGTAGGCCCTTTTAAGATCCTTGAGCGAATTGGGAAGGTGGCTTACAAGCTCGATTTACCACCAGAGCTCAGTAATGTCCATCCAACGTTTCACGTCTCTAACCTTAAGAAGTGTTTGGCTGAAGATAACCTCCATGTTCCTTTAGAGGATATCCAGATTGACGAGTCGATGCGCTTCATAGAAAAACCTGTGGAGATTATGGATCGAGATGTCAAGACGCTTAAGCGAAGCCGAATTCCAATTGTCAAAGTTCGTTGGGAATCCAAACGAGGCCCAGAGTTTACTTGGGAGCGTGAGGACCAAAGATGTCAAAGTATCCTCATCTTTTTCTAGAGACTACCACTTGAACGAATTTCGGGACGAAATTTCTAAAAGTAGGGGATGCTGTGACATCCGTCACTTTTCTTATTTATTTTAAACATTCTATGTACGTCAAAACTCCAAATAATACGACGTTGCATTTTTATCATTTTCGGACGTTCAAAAAAATATTCTATGACACATTCGGGTTTACATAATCATACTATA
Source organism: Ambrosia x helenae (assembly GCA_030844895.1). Classification (NCBI taxonomy): domain Eukaryota; kingdom Viridiplantae; phylum Streptophyta; class Magnoliopsida; order Asterales; family Asteraceae; genus Ambrosia; species Ambrosia x helenae. The sequence goes on from CM061233.1 coordinate 78,259,151, forward strand.
AACATATACCAATGTAAAACCCTTGAAATAATTGCCCAAAAAATAAATGCTTGGGACGGGGTTCGAACCCGCGTCCCAAACCGGCCCAACACACACACATTTCAAAACAACTGAGCTACACCATATTCTGTTTTGAAACCCACGCTGAATAATTATATATCATGTATAATTTCGAACAGTTTGACTAGAAAAGTCAACTGCACTAATCGAGGATCACTAATCACTCTTCCATACGCGTTTTTGATCCAAATATGGAATGGAGTTGAATACCTTTGACCATTACGCGTCAATTACAGCAGCAATTAGCACTAAAACTTTCCAATTTTCGACTAATTATCCGCGTCATCATCATCATCGAGTCAATACTTGCCAATTCGTTCATCCAAACCTTCTCACTATAAATTGGACCTCCCCATTCCTTCTACACTCGCCGAAACCTCTCTTCCAATCTCTAATTTCTGTTATTGAATCATCATTCGAAGCAATCAAGCTCGTGTTGACCTTTCTGTTGACCGAAGCCTTAGACACGATCACGGTTCTTGTAAGTTCGTTTTTTTGTTGGGTTTACTCATCGGCACGTGACAAACAATAGCCCCAAGAATCCAGGGGCTATTGATCCCTAATTGTTGTGATTGAAAGATTAGGGCTCGGTTTGGTGGAATTGGGGAAGAACACGAATCGCAGACAACATATAACATTTTTTTGAAACAGAAACTCAACAACCAACTGACCTAGATCAGTTGGTTTACACGCGTGGAAATAGGATTAGAACCGGCCTTTGGCCAAGGTTTGATCCCCACAAACAACTCTTATTTTTCTCCATTTAAACCATTTATCAAACCAACACAAATAAACCTATATAATTAATTTGAAACCAAAATAATTCGTTCTCAGGGTGTGGCTCAGTTGGTGGCCACGCTTGTGATAAAACTCGAACCGGCCAGAGGCCCGGGTTCGACTCCCATAACCAACAAACATTTTTTTTCCTTATATATATATATATATATATATATTTTACATATTAATCTTTTAAAATAGTTTTTAAATACTAAAAGTGGTTTATAAATTCTATAAAAATTACTGTATGATCTCCAAATGGCAAAGTTCATCATACAATTTTTAGTTTTTTAAAAATAATTTATTTAATATATATTATAAATATTATAAGTTTATTCATTTATAATTTTAAAATTCAATAAAAATATCTAAACGGTTTTATAAAATTCCACAAAAATTATCCTAAACGTGTATAGCAATAAACATTTCAGAAATAATTTTTATTTCTGAGAAACCATTCATTTTATATTTTTAATAATATTTTGTTAGTTTTAATCATAAATAAATCATAATAAATTCATTATTTAATATTTTTGCACCAAAATTTTATATAAATTATTTCTATTTATTTAGAACTGAAATACAATTTTTAATTCGAAAATTCTTTAATGTTAATATTTTTAGATATTAAAGTTATATTTTGACAATTTGAAATAAATAGATTAAATATTCTATTTTCAACAAAATAATTTTATAAAAATTATTTTCATACTTAAAACTTCATATTGTGACCATCTTTAACTTAAAAATTTACAAAAAGACTTTTGTTTATTTATTTGATTATTAATCAAATAAATACTTTTCCCTAATTCGAAACCCTAGAAATACATGTATCCTAGAATTATTTCCCTTACACATTATCAAATTCTTTAGGTTAATCCTTTGGGATAATTCCAACTCAAATTTCGTTGTCCAGTTGAATTTCAAGCTATTACGTGAACAGTGAGTACTTCCTACCCCCTTTTTGCTTTTATTCATTTTTGGGGTGTTACATGTACACTATTACAAATTTCAAATACAAGTTTACATTTTCACAATACAATTCTAGTACTATGTGCATTGCTTACAACGTGCTTTATGCTTAGACAATACATGTGGAATACATTTGTACTTAGTGAAATCATTAACATGGTACAAGCCGACCTTAACATTGGATAGCGCTATTTGGATTGACAACCCGCCTAGGTTGATTCTCCCCCTTTTTCATCGGAGAATCCGTGGTCATTGTTAAGTTTTTCTTCATTTATTGGATAAGTACACCGCCGTTCATTTAGTACATTATACAGTCACAGGATTGATTTCGCTCATTTGTACGATACATAGTTTACATATTTGCACTGTAGCTTGCACTTGAATTGTATATCTTTTCAACTTACTATATATATTAAAACTAGGAATGTTCACCAACATTTCATATGTTGACCAAACCTATTTTTGTACATGTTTCAGGTGCAGTTTGATCTAGTGCTTTAGCAAGGGACTTTTAGTGCTTTATTTTAATCAGTTATTTCAATATTTACGTTTCATTTAGACTTTGTATTTTCCATTTCCATGTAAGACAATTTTGGCTTATTCAATAATATTACATTTTAGTACCATGTGCTTTTGAACAATCGTCACTACGTGACACCTTGATGATTCCGCCATCGGTTGGGGTGTTACAGTTCTTGATGGGGGTTTTTGCACAGAATGGATCGATTTGAAGCTGGCAACATGTGGGTATGACCAGATTTGTGATTGGGTTCGATTTGAAGGTGGTGGTGAAGATGACGGTGGTGGCAGGTGGTTGTGGTGGTGGTGGTGGTGAACATGATGAAGATGATGGAGTAAGAAGGAAGGTGGTGGTGGGTGTTATTATTATTATTTGTTATTATAAATTTTTTGTTATTATTATAAAACAAGTGGGACCCACGTTTTTTGCCAACTGGACATACTGTGTCACGTGGATTGCCACGTTTGCATTTAACAGAAAAAACTTAACTGGGGTTAGTTTGGGACCAACAAAATAAAAACGTTAACAAGTTGGGACTGTTATCTTACAACTTTCAAGTTGGGACTGTTCCCTTCCAACCCCCCAAAGTTGGGATTATTAAATTCCATTTCCCATATTTTGATTTTGTGTTGGTTTGTATAGATTGGCTCGTTAAAAGCTTGATGTTATGGAGTGTTCGCGGCCGCAGTTGTCGGATGTAACACCCCCACCGATGGTGGAAACATCGAGGTGTCACGTAGTGACGATTGTTCAATAGCTCATGGACTAGAAATGTAAATTTGAATACATTGAATTTAATAATTTATTACATTGAAAGAAAAATACAAGATACAATAATTCTAAAGTAACAACTAAGACTGAAATACAATGAATCCAAAATCCAAAATCTAAGTAAAAATTCCAAAAGCCTAAGAGTCATCTCATAAATAACCTGAAACATGTACGAAATAGTATATGTCAATACAAAAATGTATTGGTGAGCATACCCTGTTTGAATACATATAGTAGAAAAGAGTTTCGCAATTCACGTGTTATACTGTCTACAATTTAGTGTTCAAGCCATGTACAAATGCTACCCAAAATCAAACCTTTGTTTAATGAATCAAGAGTCACATATATATAGTATTCGCTCATAGTAGGCGATGAATAATCGTTCACACATAACAATAATTAAGTGCTATTTATTGCTATGCTAGGCCGCCCAGCGGTTAATGATTAAGGTCATAAGTACACACTATCAGCGATCAACAAGTAAAACACAAACAAGAATTGCGATTGTGAATATATGATAAAACATGATTAAGTGAGTGAAGTAATAAGCGTACATGAGTCACCCCAAAAGTGTAAAACATGAAAAAGGGGAAAGATATACTCAAAGTTTGCGAAAGCGATCAAAATCCAACTTAAGCGATCGTGAGCTAAGTAATGGGAATTCCGAGGAATTCATCCTATAATGTATAAGAGTTCTAATAAGAAAATGTCTAAGAGTCTAAGGTATCTATGGTCTAAGGCATTAGGGTTTGCTAAGTCGATTTGGGGAAGTAGAGTTTTTAATATAAAAATTGTATATCCAAATAATATTATGCCAAAGTTTGTAAATGTGGTTTAAGTAATATAATTATTACCAATTGAATATTTAGTTCAAAATATGTTTGAATAATTAAGACAAAATAATTTAGTTACTTACATTAACTAATTATTATAAATAAATACAATAATCATAAATATTGAAAATAATTATGAGTTACACAAAGATCCAACAATGATAATAAAGACTTTCAATCATAAGAATATTTCTATTTTATAAGAAAAATATTTATAAAATAAATATTAATAGTATAAATAAATAAATGATTAATTATGTCTAATTAAACATAAATAAGACTAATAATACAAGTTATAATCTAAAAATGCTATTTTTATAGAAAATGGATGATTTATAATGTAAATCAATGAAAATAATTTTCCCATAATTTTTATAAACCTATTTATATTTAAAACTGATTTAATGAAATTAAATCATGTTTAAATGATTAAAAATAGGAAAACTAATAAAAATAAATGTTTTCTGAACCAAATATTTTTATTTCAGTTCATAATGATTAGAAATAATTTCCCCCAAAAAATTGAGATTAAAACTATTAGAAATGAATTTTTAATCAATTAATTATGATTAAAAGAATTTAATTCAATAAAAATATAAAAATAAGATATTTTCCAGAAAATAAAAGCGTGGTAATTTTCTTTATGGTGTCAAGAAGCTACACCTAAGATTTTATAATTTTTGGAGATAAAATGAATTTATTATAAATATTTTAAGATATAATGTATTTTAAATGTATAATATAAAGATTAAATTAAGAAAATAAAAGAAATAATAAAAAACACAGAAAAGTGATGGGGAGTAGGATCGATCTCGGGTCCCCTCACACCCCCAACACCATAATAACCACTACACCAAAGACTTGTTTGTTGAAATCTTAGAAACAATAATATTTTAAACAATATACCAAGTGTCCTCATCTTCCCCAATTCTATCACATAAACCCTAACCCTAGCACCAAAATCAATAATCTGATTCATGTCCGATAACACTTCTGTAATAGAGGGTTTTTAATCGGACATCAACAAGAATCAAAACGGCATATAAAACAAGTACTTACAAGAATGTTTAAGGGTCGAAAAATGAAGAACTAGACCCGAGTAAAAATCCAAAGATTAAGAGCTTCTGGTCACAATTTCTTAACGTTTCTGGTGGGTTTTAGGACAAAAATTGGCGCAGAAAAATTATAGGTCGCTTGGTTTATAGAGTAGTGGGTTAAAACGGGCTTTGATTGCTTGTCATAAACTCCGATCGGTTACACTTTAGACCCGATTAAAACACACGATTTAACCCGTTTAAATGCGTTATAATGGTGCCATTTAACTAAGAATTTATGGAGAAACGTTTTAGGTACCTTTAGACGAGTTACAATGCTATAAAACCCGGTTTTTGTGTTGGCCGGAAGAATTCCGGTGGCCGGAAATGTTGTTGCCGGAAAACCGAGAAAACAGGAAGGAGAGGTTTTGCTTTTTAAAAACTTTTGGATATTGGCAGAAATGATCCCTCCATATTTAACTTAGTTTGTTTCTATAATAAACTTAGTTAGTTTTCCTTAATAAAAAGTTAAGTTGGTTAACTAACTTAACTTAAAAGTTTTTAAAACTTTTTAAAACTTATTATTATTATTTTTTTAGAATCTTTTACGAATACGTTTCACATGCGCATTTGATTAAAACTTATACCTGATCCATAATAAATAAATGGTAAATTTTAGTTCGCTCTAAAATTAAATTTTAAAACGACGAACTTACAGCGACTATAATGGAAATATTTGCAGGCTATTATTGTCAATTAGATGAAAGACGAGGGTGACGGATGTCACATCGGAGGATTAGTTATTTTGTTTCGGTTATTTATATGAGTGATTGATTTTGTATTATTATGGACTTTTCCTTGGGAGTGACCTCATTAATTGGGTACATACGTTTTCCATCTGTTGGGACTACTCCTGAGGGTTGCAGAATAGGTAGTAAACCCAAATTATTCAACACAGTTGAGTAAATACGCAAGAGTTAAACATTTCCTTGATATGGATTCTCTACTCTTAATTATTGTAATACGGAAAATATTGTTAAAGAAAAGAGTATACAATAAATGAAAATATCCATGTTGGTGTATGGCACCTAAATGGAAGAAAAATTCAGATCAAACCTTTATGTAGCTTAACATTGGGTTAATTTACTTTGCGGAAAGGGAACAAAATTGGTCAAACCCTTATTCTTATCATCACAGTTTCTCTCTCCTCCACTCACAAGTACTTTCAACAAATATTAAAAAATAAGTATTGTTTCCTGTTTTCACCAAAAGATTCCCAAATAACCCCCAAATAAACCGATAAACAGTAAATTCTCCATTTTCTTCACTCACGACCACTTACACCCACCCCATATAATTTGAGGGATACACTCACAAAAAATAGGGGAGCTACTATGAATGCTCTTAGTTTTCTTTTTCTCTTTATGTTTGGGTTCCTATCCAATGATCCAGGACACAATCCTGGACATGAATAATAAAACAAAATTATTTGTTTTTCTTGCTTGATTATAAAATTTTCTTAATATTTTATTTTAGTCATTTCACACATTTCACTAGGAAAAAATAAACAGTGGTTTGCTAACTGTTGAGCCTTATGTGACACCCGGCATATTTGGCTTAAACATTTTAGTAACATCTAAGTCTACCTTAGCAGGAAACATTTATAAACGGACTTAAATAGGTTAGTTGAGTCGGGTCAAATTAGGATTGTCCAGGGTTCAATGATCTGGAGGATCATTGGGAGTCACTACAAAAAAAACGAGTATCTGTGACTGAAAAATCAGTATCTGACATATTAAAATCAGTCACTAATTGTTATTAGGGACTGATTTGCCAGTCCCCAGCCAGTCTCGGATACCCAGTACTAGATAGTCATTTTAGTAACTAAATATCAGTCCCAATTGAATGACACCAACAAAGACTAATAGTCAGTCACTGATACATAAAAATTCAGTCCTTAATTTGCCGCTGATACCACTCCATTTCAGTCCCCAATAAGTTTCTTTGGTGACTGCAAATTAGTCTCGTATATTATGATATTTTAGTCCTTAATGTATTACTTTAGGGACTGATTGTTAGTACTTTAAAGATGTCTATAGTGTCCTTAATATGTTTGTTAGATTAGTGCTTGCATGTTAAATCAGTATCTAATGAAATGTTTTTGAGACTGAAAATTAGTCCCATGCACTACGCAATTTCAGTCCACAATATGCTTTTTTTAGGTACTGAAAATTACTCTCACATAAGTTGTTGTTATAGTACTTAATATGTAGTTTTAGGGACTGATAATCAGTTTAAGATAAAATTTATTTTGTAGTCTCCAATGTATAATTTATGTTCTAAAAATCAGTCTTCTAAACTAGTCGCTAATATCTCTTTTCAATGACTATTTTTTAGTCTCCAACACTATGTCTCAACTTCCATTGTATTATACTGACAAATAGTTGCTAATACAATTTTAATTATGTCTCTGACAATAAATTCAAACATTAATATCATAGCACAAACCATTCAAAAAAAAAAAAAAAAAAAAAAAACCAAATTAAGATTAATTCCGAAATTTGTAAGAGCGTTAAACAAAAAAAAGACAATAAATATCTTCGCCAAAATACTAGATAGTGTTGCCACTTTCGCTGTGTTCTCCATCTAAACCATCATCCTCACTCACAGCATTTGTAGATATTATGCTCTCGAAATCTGGATACTTTCGGCTCAAGAACTCAGTCACTTTAGAGTATTTCTCCTTACTTTCTTTCAGTTCAGCCTTGAGTTCAATAACCTCATTTCTCAAATCTTCAGTCTCAGTGGAATCTCGTTGAGAAGATTCAGCTACCGACTTCATCCAATTATCTTTTTTCTTAAGCACAGGACCAACACCGACTTCCCATGCGGATTTTATTGTTTTATCCTTGCCACATACACTTTTTATAGCCTCTTTCTCAAGATTATGTTCCATAGCAGTGGTAACGATGGTTCCTTGAGAATTTAATTTAGCCATGGCCGTCTTTTTATGTGTACACATATTGTCCTAAAATAATAGAATGTATGAGAACATATAGAACTTGTAGCAACCAAAAATAAAATTAGACTAAAAATTACATTCTAGATAAAAAGCTTTTATCATGGAGATGCTTACATATACAATACGTGAAGCATCGTTTAGCCATCCATTCTTCTTGGCACTATAGTGTAGCTTGTGGTAAACTTCTAACGGGCTAGGTGGCATTTGAGTCTCCGGATTTCTCTGCCATCATAAAACTCATATAATGAAGAATAAATGTATTCTAAAAGAGTGAAATCAATCTTTTTTTAATATATATAAACCTAAGAAAAAGTCAATCAAAGATTTATGATTCATAATCATATTTTCTTGCTAGTTGTTGCTTATTCAAACAAGTAGATTCTTCTATAACATTAAAACACCAAAACCAAATGACTAAATATTTTTCATGAAATTCGCTACTACATTAACAATAGCTTATTACATTATGGGTCAAAAAGTGTAAATCTTACAATTTTGAATGCATGATTTGCTATTGAACAAGATCCACCTCTGCTTATGTTTACTTGTTTTCCTCTGTTAAGTTCCATTTGATCACTATATTTCTACAAAATTAGAATTCGGCATACATGTTAGAACACGAAAAATAAGAACATAATTCATGAAAATGTGTTATGATTTGTAAATTAATTCATCATAGCTAAAAATGTGTCTGTTGAGCAAGGTAAGGTATATGGGCTTAAATCACATGATTGTCACGTCTTAATACAGCGCCTAATTCCAATCGCAGTTCGTCCTTTTTTGACAAAACAGATTCGTGATGCATTAGGGGAGTTGTCTCAGTTTTTTAAGAAACTTACACAGGTCACATTACATATGACGGAGTTGGAAGCGTTGCAAGAAGACATAGTTAAGATTTTGTGCAAGCTTGAACGGATATTTCCACCGTCATTTTTTACGGTTATGGTGCATTTATGTGTGCATCTTCCTCAAGAGGCAATTTTGGGAGGTCCTGTGCAATCAAGGTGGATGTATCCAATAGAAAGATACCTTGGCCATTTAAAGAAATATGTTGGAAACAAAGCTAAACCCGAAGGCTCAATAGCAGAAGGTTATGTTGTTGAAGAAGCTATAACATTTTGTTCACACTATTTACGAGGTGTTGAATCAAAGTTGGACAAACGTGACAGAAATTATGACAAAACCTCGAGTGATGGTCGAACCTTTGAGTTGGATATTTTTAGATTGAATGGTCGAGGTATTGGGAAGAAAGAAGTCCGTATCCTTTCTACTAATCTGATGAAGAAAGCAATATGGTTTATTTTCAATAATTGTCAAGAGGTTCAACCGTACCTAAAGTAAGTTTTTTTTTTTTAAATATATTTGGTTGTTAATTAGTATTAAGTGTCACATATCAGTAAATTTATAAATTAATCTACATGTGGCAGGGAACACTTACAGTTTTTACAAAGGCAACATCCGGAATCATCCAATTTTTCTAAGATACAACAGTCTAAATTCCCAGATTGGTTTGCAAAACGGGTAAGAATTATACACTAAGTTACTTAATTTACTTTTTAATACTGTATTGCACTCTAATAACATGATTACAATGTTGAGAACTGAGAACAGATTCGAGAGATATATGCGCTAAATCCATCTAAAATTAATGAGGAGTTATATGCATTATCTTGCCTTCCTGATAGTCGAGTTTCGTCACAAAGGGGATACATAGTGAATGGAGTTAAATTTATAGTTAAGTCAAGCGATGACTGTAGACAAACACAAAATTGTGGAGTTACGGTATCGGGCGTTCATAATGATATCGAGGATGATTATTATGGATATCTTGATGAGGTCATTGAATTGTCATTCATACGAGATTATCGTATTATTTTATTCAACTGCACGTGGTTTGATACTAATCGTCGAAGAAAGAACGTGATATTTGAACCTCATTTCATAAGCATAGACACGTCCCGACAAGCTTATAAGGAAGATCCTTTCATTTTTGCAAATCAGGCTAAACAAGTGTTTTATATAAATGATCCACTTAAACCAAATTCAAAATGGAAAATCATTGAAAGAACTAGCCAGAGACACTTATGGGATTTTCCAGAAGAAAAGAATGCAGAAGATCAGTTAGAAGATGTTAACCTTCTTCGTGAAGATGTTGAAGAAGAAATTGTTGAAAACATTGATGTTCTGCGTTCAGATGGCAATTCAAACAATTTTATTAATGAAGAGATGGTTGATTCAGATAATAGCATGGAAGATTTTGGTTCAAAGTCAAATTTGGATGATTCAGATACTGATAAGCCCAGTAATGAAATTGAGTATGACGACTCAGACGATGATGATCTAATGTGCAGTTTGCAAATTTTGTAAGTGTTCTAATTGTGTAAATTTCCCCAAGTACTAGTCTTATTGTTACTTATGTATATGTAAAAATAGAGTTCTTTTACATTAACTAAAAAATTACTATAAATATTATGTTAATTGCAGGTAAAACTATAATTATCAAGGAAGGAATATATCATGAGTAGTATTTTATTATGTTTTGTCAGATTTGGCTCATATATTACCCGCTTTTGAAAAAAGACAAGTTTAGATGTTTGTGCTACTTGGACATCTGAAGGTTCTTGATATGTTGTAATAGGTTGATTTGGATGCCAATGATCTTATTTTTTTTTATTTTGTTGAACTTTGAACTTATTTTAAATTCATTTAGACTCGATTTGGGTTATCCATGATCTTAACATCTGCAAATAAGTTTTGTATACTGAATAATATTGTCCAATATGGTATTTACAAGGATTTTGTAGACTGGTGTTCGGTCTCTAATTCTTCGTTCATAATGGTTGATCGAATTGGGTGTAAACAAGCTGGGTCGAGACTGAACATGACTTTACTCCGGCTCGACTGGTAGTTGTTTTTTTCGAGCGTTTCCTTGGCTCGTTTACTACTTATAGTTTAAGTATGTTTATAATTTTTAATATAACTCTGAACTTATAATTTTTTATATAACACAATACGTATACAATTTCTTAAAGTTTTATATTCTCATAATAATTATTGCATATATATTTATTTGTATTATATAAATAGTTTACTTGTAATCTTCATGAGGCGACTCAAGCTCGATATGCGAAGCACAAACTTGAGCTGGTTTATAAAAGAAATTTGAAAACTAAATATTAGTCCCTAGTATGGCAAGTCAGAAAAAAAAAGATAGATTTCACAACCCATAATACTTCCCAATAGATGGAATATGCTTAAAATAATTGGACACTGAAAATTAGTCACAAATCATTTGTTACACCAAAAGGCATTCAAAACTGAATATTAGTCCCCGATTCTGCATGTTTTAAAAACATTAAGAACCTTTTTTTAGTCCCTAATATGTTTCGTCTATATTATGAACAAAAAATTAGTCTCCAACACATTTGGGCCATTTTTCATTATAGGCCGAACATATTTGAGACTGAAATTTAGTAGCTAATAAGTGTCTCTCTAAAAAGCTATACGACGAAAACATATTTGTGACTGGAATTTAGTCTCAAATAAGGTGTCAAGATATTAGCGACTGATTTTCAGTAACTAATATATATCGTGTACAAATCAGTCCCTAAAACTATCAGTAACTGATAAATCAGTCCTAGATATGATGTATTAGGGACTGATATATCAGTCCCTAAGAATTTAGTCTCTAATAATCACTTTTCTTGTAGTGAGTCGTTTTGGGAATACACTAGTACCGGGTCCCGTTGTTGGTGAAATTACATGAACTAATTAAGTGTATGTGTAGATTAATTGTCGTATGGTGGATTATATGCATAGATGTGTTTAAATGATGTGTAGATGATTATCCATGCTTAAATATGTTAAACATAGACTAAGGTTGCATGCTCATATGTTAAGGTGCGTTAAAATGCGTTAAACACGACAAACTGGAAAACTGAAAAAACATAGGTCCTGGTTCGACCACTTCAAGTGGTCGAAGGTGGAAATATGTCTTGGTTCGACCCTTTACAAAGGGGCGAACCTGGGATGGGGAATTGAAAGAATTCCCTTCGACCAAATCAGGGTACATTCGACCCTGTAAAAGGGTCGAATGAGGCTACATTCGACCAGGAACAAGGGTCGAAGGTAGACTAGTATAAATACCAAACTTTGTCATTTTTCACCATTTCACAAACCCTAACCGTCTCAAAACACTCTCAAACGATTTTAATCACTAAGGAAGGAGTTTTTGCTCTTCTTTTTCATAATCTAACCTATCTACAACATCTAAACAAGAATCCAAGGTGTGTTCTTAATCCTAAACCTTTTTAAGGCATTTTAATTCGTTTTCATCTAACCCTAAATGTCCAGATCTGTTCTAAAGGATGTTTTTATCAATAAAAACCTTTTAAACACCTTTCTAAATCTAAATCCTATCATTAAACATAGGTTTTGTATCAATAAACGTATGTTAATTGTGTGTTATGTGATGTTATGTGTTATTGAATGATTTGATGTTGTTCTAATGATAGAAACATGATCTAGGGTTGCTATTGATGTTGGTTTATTGTTGTTTAGGGTTACAATTAGATAGATGGTGATATTATGGGTATTTTGGGGATTTTATGAAATCTAGGGCTTGTGCATGTAAGTATTATTAATAAAATGAATGGGGTTTTCGATTACAAGATAAGCTGAGCATTTGTAGATGATTATGGGTTGGTATTAAAAAGTTTCCAAATTGGGTAAAGATTTCATGCATGATGTGACATTTCCATAATTTTGCCATTTTGGGAAAGTATTAAAACAAGCTGGTTTTGGGGCAAAATTGGTGGGGTTTTGTAGGGATAAGTTATTCATGCATGACTGCTGTGTTTGATGATGTTTCGCGGTGTTTTGAATGTGTTTGAAGCGTTTTTAGGAAAATTTGTCTAATAGGGGCGAACCTGGGCTCATTCGACCAAACGAGTGGTCGAAGGAGAGATTTGACGGGTGGTTCAACGAACACCCTTTTATAGTGTTAAAATGCTTATTTTATCCACATTTATTCGTGTTATTGCTTGGAATTGGGTGACTACGGTTGCTTTGGTTGTAGGTGTAATAAGAGCTAAAAATGACGAAATACGGGCTTTGGGAATGGACCGGAACGCATCGGAACGAGGTGGAATGCAAGAAAGAAAAATGAAGATTTTGAAAGGTTCCACCGTACCCTTACGGTAGCCACCGTATGGGTACGGTGGCTTCAGGACATCAATTTGCCACCGTAGGGCAGCGTATAATGGCCGTCAGGATTTCATTCCCACCGTACCCTTACGGTAGCCACCGTAACGGTACGGTGGCCTCTGCACCAAAAGTGTAACTCCCTTATTTAAAGACTACTTGATGGTGTCTTTTCATCATCTCTTCCATTGTGAACGTTTCTAAGCATCCTAGGGGCGATTTTTGGGCTAGAGGAAGGTTGGAGAACAATTATAATCATTGGGATATTGTCTTTGATTCGTATGAACAATTATTCGAAGATTATGATGATCCATTTCATGCTGCTAGGCTAGAACTCTTGATGATCATCTTTGGTGAAGTTTTTCTTAAACTCTTTTATGTTTGTTCCTTTCATTTCTAGAACGATAATCTAGTACATGTTTGCTTGATTTTTGTGGTGTTTGAACAATTGCTTGTAGTAGTTAATCAATTTCTCAATTTCTAGTCTTAATCGTACGTTCTTGGTGTTGCTAACAATCGAGATATTGCGGGAAGGATTTGGGTTGGATAATTGATTAATCGGTCATCGGGAAACAACCTCGCATTGCTATAATCCGAGTACTTTGTTCCCTTTTATCACAATAATTGTTTAAACACGAGTTATGTCTATGTAACTCTTTCTATAATCTGGACAATCGGGGACTAGATAACCTTATGGTTATTAGTCGGAACACTTATGTGAACATTTTGATAGATCTCCGGTAGAGGGATTATCAAGGGCTTAGCATTTTACTAGTTACCGAAGAACGCTATCTAAGGTGAGTTCACGGCCCCACTTTTACTGCTTTAACTTTTGGGGGAGAAAACATGCGCTAAACTATTTTGGTAACATATGTCATACTATGGTTTTAACTTTGTATTGCTATAACGATCATTTGAAGTCCCGGGGAAACCATGAATGTGCGGGGAAGCACAACGGGGGAAATGTGGATAGATCTATTGGGCGTGACCTGCCCCACTTGACGGCTTGGAGGGCCGGGCGGGTGCATATTGTCTTGAACTTTGCTAAACATGCTGAACATTATTCGGGCTGCTTAAACATATGCTAAACATTGCTAAACGTGTCCAGTAATGGTTTCCAATCATAGTAGTAATAAAACATACGCCTAGCTAGCGTACTTGGTGACATTGGTATAGTATGGACATGGTAACGTTTTGATAACTTTTGGTAACTTATTGAACAAACCTGTGAACTCACCAGCATTATATGTTGACGTCTTTTTGGCATGTTTTTCTCAGGTTGCTAAGGTAGCAACATTGGACTAGGCGCACGAGTCTGCATGGCGCCTAGGCTTAGCTTCATGTTTTGAATAAAACTGTTTGAACATTGTCGTACATGGTTTTGTAACTGGTTAAATGCTTCCGCTACGATTTGGATAATTTGAGAACTATGTTTTAGGTTTTACGTATTCATATAGTGTTGTTTATTGTGACCGTTGACTTGGATCCTGGTTTGTCATGCGCCTCGCGGTAAAACTCCGCAAGTGGAAATTTGAGGGTGTGACAGTGAATTCAATGGAGTCGGTTATGGCGATTCTGTTACTGTCAAAACAAGATGTTAGATGTGCTCAATTGGGGAAAATTTTAATTCAGATCATGCTACTTTAAAATCTGATGGTGTTTTTCGTAGCAGACCATTTTGGACATGCTTCATTTGCTTTGATCGTCTTGTTTGGAGACATTTGGCATGGGCTTCAAGCGTTTGGTTGTCTCATTAAGTTGATTTACTTTTTATTGATTTGGCTTGAACTGATTTAAATATAAGTTCGTTGGCTCGTAGAAATGTGTAAGTGAAAATTGTTGAGTCGTATAGATGTTGGAGCAAAATTCAAGATGAATATAACTCTATCGTATAAGAAAAATTGAGTTGACTTAGCTTGCGATTTAAAGTTGGCTCAACTTAAACTCACTCGTAATCAGCATTGCTTCACATGATCATGACAGAATATATATATATATATATATAATATATATATATATACTATTATATAATGCATCCTAGATGGGCATCAATGTAATTTCACCATCATTTTAAGATGGCATCCCAAGAGCCTCAAGTGTAATTCTCAAATTTTTAACCCCTTTCTTCCATTTATACCCTTGTGTACCACATTTTATAACAATTGTACAACATAGTAATGCAAGTCATTGTACGCAATCCCTCAATGTTTTTGTAACCTTATATCATTAACAAAAACCATTCATTATGAAGGAGTTAATACTATTGAAGCTTCTTGAATATAATAACTATGCAGTGATTTCAATATTTGTTTTTGACGATTTAGTTGCTATCTAAATAAGCTTCGGTTTTGTTTTATTTATATTATTACTTACTATGAATATTTAATCATCAGTTAAGCATGGCTACCAAGATGACCACTGTTGATAAAGCAGAAGAGCTTCTTGAAAAGTTGAGGAATTCTTCTTGGAGTGCTGCAGTTCAAGTACATGTTTCAGTTCCATGGAATTTACTTCTATTGTTATTATTTAAGTCTTACAAAAATCATTGATCCCATTTTCTTGCTTCTACAATATTCTAGAAATGGAGGAGCTCAAGCAATTTGCCAGAGGTCAAGGTGCTCCGAAGCTGATGAGTTGGCATAATGGTGATATTAACTTTTGGAGTGAAAGACTAAGAGAATCAAAATATGAGATAAATGAGGTTTTTTTTTCTTTTATCTCCATCTTATCTCACAATAAGTTTTAATTCTTATTTGTTTTCTTTATATAACAAATGAATATGACATGTGTTTTGGATTACAGGAAGAATTACGACTAAGGGTGAGCAAATATTGGGTCGACCCGAAAATTACCCGAAAACTGGACCGAAAGTGTTCCAAAACCGAACCGGTAATAGCTATTTAAGTACAACATCGGTCTTATATTTTTGCCAATTTCTGGTTTGGGTTATTCGTTCTTTAATTCATGGTGTGTCGGTATCGGGTCGGTCGGTTATTCTTCGGTCGGTTCGGTTCTGGACTTTGCTCAACCCTGATTACGACATTACTTTTCTTTGCCTAAAGTTATGGATGGTCTTTTTAACCTTGTGAAGATGCTATTTGATATTGATGTTGTACCAGCTGACGGTTTTAGCACCAGTAAGATAACAGATAACCCATTTTTTGTTTATTTGCTAGATGGCTTGCTTCATAGATTTGGTTATTTTGTAGGTTTGGAACAGCGATCTACAATTTTGCTCATCAAGGATTCAACAGGGGCACCTATTTCATATTTTTACTTTGATCCATATTCTCGACCTTTTGAAAAGAGAGGTGGTGCATGGATGGCTGAAGTTTTTGCACGAACCCGTGTATTTTTCAAATGATAAAACCTCGGTTAGGCTACCTGTTGCTCATATGGTCTGCAATGACACCTGTCGTGACAAGCCAAGCCTATGACTTTCCGTGAGGTGTGGATTTCATTAAGAAACAATTATTACATAGTGCAATGGTATACATATTTTATGTTCATGTAAAATTTTATCCGTTCCTCAGGTGGAGACTATATTCCATGAGTTTGGTCATGCACTTCAACATATGCTAACAAAGCAAGACGAGGGACTTGTTGCTGGTATCCGTGGCATAGAGTGGGATGCTGTTGAATTACCTTCACAATTCATGGAAAATTGTGTTATCACTTATCATAGGTACATTAGTGAGAATTTGAATTCTCTTAATACATTCAACCTATATGAAGATTAATGTAAATCCTTAAATATTGAAGAAACAATATAATAGTGACATGTGGACTGCTGATCAAATTTAAAACTTATCAGCCAAACACCGCCCAGTCCCGCCGCAACGCGC
Source organism: Ambrosia x helenae (assembly GCA_030844895.1). Classification (NCBI taxonomy): domain Eukaryota; kingdom Viridiplantae; phylum Streptophyta; class Magnoliopsida; order Asterales; family Asteraceae; genus Ambrosia; species Ambrosia x helenae. Next base: position 78,276,187 of record CM061233.1, read on the forward strand.
GGTTCTTGCTAGTTTAGTTATAGTTTATCTTATTATGAAAAAGAGTTGTTGGATCAGTTGTAACTTATAAACAGTTCTTATCGAGAACACTTGCTAAGATTTATCAAAGTATTTAGCACAGCGAAATAAGTATAAGAGTTCTAAGTTAAGATTTCACTTTTAAACAGGAGTTATTACTCTCTCCCCCCCCCCCCCCCCCCCCCCCAGTTAATGCACTAAAGTATAAATGAGAATCAAAGTAATGAGTAAATAAAACAGTAAAAGCTATCAATGATTCTCAAAGTAATGGTCTGGGCACAAGATTATAACACAAAGGTCTCAGGATCGAGCCCTCTAAGGGCCGATTCTGGTGCAATTTTGTTTCAAGTTTTTCTTTTTCTTTTTCTTTATGTATATATAATATGCATATAAAATCCAATTAATTATTAAAAATAGTAAACCTTGTCCAATATTTTCATAAAAGTTATCCTAACTTCATTAAACTCTAATGTTTTTATTATAATTTTATTTTCCTGAAAAATAATTATTTATTATTTTTAATCTATTTATTTATCTTAAACCATAATTAATTCATTAAAATTCGGTTTTAATCATTTAAATACCAAAATTTTGGGGGATTATTTCTAACCATATAAAACTTTTTGGTAATTATATTTCCTACAAAAATAATATCTTTACCAGTTTTATAGAATTATTCCTATTTAGTTGATTATAATCAATTAAATTCTGTTTTAAATTAAAATAATTTGAAAGATTATTTTTAAAATTATTTTTCACTTATAACGCATATAAACTACTGTTCAAAAATGAAAATAATATTTTCGCACTTGATTTTTATTCATTTCCTAATTATTTTTCCTCTTAATAATTATAAATCAATTTAAAATATACAAAATACCAAAAATTATAAGTTTAAAATTCTGAGGGTTACTATATTTCTCAAAATTGAAGGGACTTGTAACTTCAAAATTTATTTGACTATTGACTCATTCTATTAATTTCTACTTTTATTTTTCATATTAAATCATACTAAGTCTATTAATTAAATTCAAGTTATTTCATATGTACACTTTCAATTATTTTACATGCTTTCATAATATGATGTAATTATTAAAAGATAGTTGAGTTATAAAACTTTCATTAAATAATTAAAACAACTTAAAACTAATTATGGTTTAACTCAAAAACCCTAAAATCCCCAAATCTAGTCATTAAAACCCTAAGTGCATAATCCTAGATAACTCAGACTCTAAGTTCAATTCCTTACAAATTATTATTTATTTAGGTTAATCCTTGGGATATTCTAATCCAAACTTTGTGGTTCGACATATTTCAAGACATTATGCAAGCGGTGAGTTTACGTAACCTTGTTTATGCAATTCTTTATACTTGAAACTTTATACTTATGCAATTCTACATGCATATCTAGTTGTAAAGTTTAATGCCTCATGACTTAGACAAAAACTATTAGACTTAAGCTTCAACTTACATAATCATTAACCCTGATCAAGCCGGCGGTATACAATGATAGATCTATTGGATTGACAACCCCACCCAGATTCGTTAACCGTCTTTTATGGGGAGCGCGGGTGATTGTTATCGTTCCAACGTTATATTAAGGTGAACCGTGGATACGGGATGGACCTAAACTTTGTCGGAGGATTGATTATGTGCATACTATACTTGTTGCTTATTCATGTAGACTTAAACTTACATTAGACATATGAATTGCTAAACTTTTATTCTTTTAAAACTTATTGCTTGACTTGGCTATGTATTCTCACCAACTTCTAGTTGACCCCCCCCCCATTTTTCTAAACTCAACAGAAAATACTGATGCTTGAAGTCTAGAACTAGCATGAGGAGATATTTGAAGCTTTATGCTTTGTTTGATTATTTGATGTACTAAATTTCATTCGAGACTTGGTTATGTATTTCAAAATTTGGATATTTTACTTTAAATAAATTATTAATTAAAACTTGTTTCACATGTGCTACTGAACAATCATTCATACGTGACACCTTGATGTTTCCGCCATCGGTTGGGGTGTTACAGATTGGTATCAGAGCCTTGGTTATAGGGAATTAGGTTATTAGAAAAATAATCTAGTCTATAACCTTAGGATTTTAACCAGTACTTTGCTCCTCTTACTTGCAACTCTACTTGTTTCTATTCTCTACCTCCATCCTACTTCTTATCCCCACTTTAGCCTCTGCAAGATGATTACTCTTCATCACTGGGTCTACCCTTAGACTAATAGGACAAAATTCTCAGTCCTAACCTGAACTGCCTTGTAAATCTCGTCGAAGCTCTATATTCTAATAACGAACACGGGCAATATGGAAGAGTGAACACCTGTATTCTGAGTTTTCTGTCTAGGACTGGCATTGCGCATATATCCTAATCAGACGAGGGACCCGGATGCCTACCTGGAAATTCTTGGGATGAGTGTTCACTTATAGGCTAAAGCATGTCTTCACTATGTTATTAGAATCTAGAAGTTTTGATAAGTCAACGTTTTCGTTTATTCGTTTTAATTAATGAATAAATGATTACACTCACTTTTCCTTAAAACTAAGCTCTAAAATCTCAAAATTTTACAACTTAAATCAATCCCATTTCATAACCATCTATGGATTTCACAATCACACTTCACCTTACCATCTTAGCCACTTGTTTAAATATTTTCAACACCCTAGCCAAATCATATTATTTCCTTTCTCAACAAGTTACATATTAAAAAAAAAAAAAAAAAAAAAAAACTATATGTCACACCACGACAACGGCGGAAACACGTGGCGCGACGGTTCAAAAGCATAAAGTCAAGGTTATTGCTAAACACAAGTAATTTAAGAAAATGGGTCATTTATTATGACGTCAAATCTGTTTCAAACATTACACAAAAGTAAATTGTTTTTGAATTAATCATAGAGGTTTCTCATATATATCCCAAATGCCTTGGGAAATAAAAGTGAAACCCCGCAAAAGTTCGACGTCGCATTGGAGATTCTCCGACCCAGCTCGCCTGATCCTTCATCATCTAGTTACCTGAAAGATATGTTTAAAAAGTTTCGTCAATATAAATATATTGGTGAGTTCACAGGTTTTCAGTTTCTAAAACTTGAATACTTGGGAATACCATGTTATGACAATATATAGGAGTTGCAAATTCCTATAAATCTACTTGAGACTATAATCAAACCAAGACGTATATAGATAAAATGCCCCGCTCCAAGTCGTTACTCGTTTCCCACGACTTAAGTTCAGAATATTTGCACCCCAGGCATAACCTAATGCACAATCGACGCTATCGATTAGGGGTGGGCCTTGTCAGGCACCAATAGTACTATCCGAATATTCCTCCGGTTTCAATCTCCGAATAAATGATTATAGAGGCGAGGACTCAACCCCGAGTGGCGGTCACACCTCAAGTAATAAACCCGTCAAACATTTCCCTAACATATCTTTCCCCCGAAAACGTAAAAATAGTTTAAAATGGGGCCGTGAAACTCACCTGAAACTGCGTCTGGCTCAAAAGGTAGATAGCAAGTGGGTGGTCTCGCACCTACAAACGTCCTAGACGTATAAGTCACTATTCCTATAGTGCATGTGCCTTGGCAAGTTGTACACCCAACTCCCGACCACAAGTTGTTCCAAATCCCGTTTAATTAAGCGCGTATCCTAGGTTTTGTTGGCGTTACATTACCCTTTGTACTACAAGTTATATATTACTCTTGTTAATATTTCCTTAACTTGTATCTTATTATCATCGACTCGACTTCACTTAACATATAATTATTTTCCCATTTAAATAATTATACTTAAGATCGCATCGCTCGATATAATATATATTTCAACCCTCGACCCGACTCACTTTGCCGCACATTTGTTTTCCCATTTAAACAAATATACTAAGATCTTGTCGTTCGATTGTATATTCTTAACGTCCCATTTCAACTCACCATACCGTATATTTATTTTCCCATTCAAATAAATATACTAGGATTTCGTTGGTACGGCATACACATATATATATCCTTGTCTTCTCGTCGCGGCTTTCCTTCCCACATATCTACTTTCCCATTAAGTAGATATACTAGAATTTTGCCGAGACGAGCGTACATATATATATAAATGTGTAATTTTTCTCATTAAGTATATACGTTTGTTTAACGTCTTATTTGTTTATGTCATGTGTTTCTCCCACGAATAATTCTCTTAACACTTAGGAAAGTGTTTATTAGTTTTCACCCAATGTATATATATATTTTACTTCTTAAAATATATATTTTTCTTATCTTGCCGCAATGGCATTTTTCTCATGATTTGTCCGTGTATGGTTCGTTAACGCGTTTTAGTTCGATATCTTAACTCGATTAGTTAATTTTTCCAAGTTTTTCCCAACATGTATTTTATAGAAATATTATCCATATTTCTTCCTCTTTTCACATGTTACTTGGATGGTTTAAAATACTTATGTATTTTTAACCCAACTTGTTAACTTAACTACAAAAATGTTTCCAACACTTTTATATTCCCATTTATATAAAAGTATTCATTTTTGTATAAGTTTCCAAGTTTGTTTAATATTTTTATAAAATCTCTATTTTATAAAAATCCTTATGTTAAAACCCTTTATATTTTTATAACTTTCAAAAATACACTTTTATACAAAATACCCAAGTATTTCTACTAGTATTTACAAAAATCATCCTTAGACTTTATTACTTACATTTTTGACACCAAACTTTCCATACTTGTATTTTTGGACTAATAGTTTCTAAAATGTCCATTTTAGTCCTCTAACTTTCAAAGTTACAATTTAGTCCCTTAACTTCCAAAAGTTGCATTTTTCCATTCTAACTTCCAAAGTTAACATTTTTCACTCAAAATAGTAAACTTTGAAGATTCAACTTTTTATTGGTAAGTTATTTTTGTATCAAAACACTTATGTTAGTCTTGTATTTCATATGGAAGACTAATTATGTGTGTGTTTTATGTATTTGTCCATTTTAACAAAATATCATTCATCTAAGTAAGCTAACTTAGATTTTCCATCTTCTTTATTTATGAACTTCTAACATGTTTTACCACATATTATAACATGAATGATCATAATAAGATGATTTAAAGTTACTTTTAACATATTCAAGTTCATTCCACAATTTTAACCAAAACATCATCCTACTTAGTCTTACATGTAAACTTTATATATTTTCAAGACTAATACATCATCATCAACAAATCCATGGTTTATTTTCATATCTTTAATCTTCCATTTTACACATGAAAACCTATTAAAGATTATGTTCAAAACCACCTTTTAAACCCTTCATGTACAACTTGCTACTAGGAACACATACATGAATAATAACAATCAAAAACAAGATTAAGAATGCTTACTACTAGCACAAGGCTAGGGAAGACAAAAACCTTGGATTTGAGAGGGGTTTAGTGTGTTCTTCCAAGTGGTTTAGCTCCAAGCTCTTGAAACACACAATAGGGGTTTGGATGATGGATTGTTTAAGTAATTTGGAAGTGTTAAACTTGAAGAACAATGTGTGTGTGTGTATGGATGCCCACGGCTCAAGAAAGGAAGAAGAAAGAGTGTTTTGCTTTGTTATTCAATCTCCTAACACATGTTATTTTATACCCTTATCACATGTAATGATGCTAAAGATTCAAGAGATCTTATGGAAGATTATATGTGTGCTTGGGAGATTTTTGAAAAGATGATATGTGTGTGTGTGTAAGAAGCCGTATGTATGTATGTATAGATAGGAGGTTTCTTGCAAATCTTGGTTAAATCCTTGTTAGCTATTATGATCTCTATATACAAGACTTAACAAGGCATGCATCCACTAGTGTTATGATTACTTGGATTTGTGTTTTGGATTATCTTGGCCATAGGGCCGAAAATTATACAAGAGGGGACAAGACTTGAGCCACTTTTGTACTTAGTGTTTCCTTACACCTTTTCCTAATCCATGCATGCTTTATCATTAGGTATATAGGTTATTATTAATATTTATACAAGATATGGATATGTAAAGGCCTCTAGGCCGGCCCCTTGATGGGTTTGGTGGGGTCCACAACTTCAAATAATTACCCATTGTTTGTTATGTTTAATCCCCCGTCGTTCGGGTGTCGTTCGGGTATTTTTCGGGTTTTAATCACGCGTTATCCGGACATTAAAAATACCTTTAATAACCCTTAAATATAGTCTATTTTAAGCGTTGATTGGTTATTTAGGCCTTTGCCGGGTGAAATTATGAGTTATACGCGTATCGGGTGCGGTACGCGCATTTTATTCGTTACCGGGAGATTTGTACAAGACGTTTTCATTTATGGTTTTGGAGTTCCAAAACTCATTATATCTTATGAAAATACCCTTTATTTTATATCCTGGGTGTCCGGGATCCGTTTCGTTTATTTAATTATTACCGGGTAATTGCCAACGTCCATACCGGATAGCTTATTCGCACATGATCCAATCATGCTTTACCATTAAACGTATGCATTCCTATGCACTATTTGGAAATTGCTATCTCCTAAGGCCTTGATAATTAAATCACACATAATTGCATTTAATTACGTTAATCATATATTAATTAATTTGTACGGAATTACCTTATTTTTGCCGGTTGTTACATTCTCCCCCCGTTAAGAGAATTCCGTCCCGGAATTCACTTCGAGTTCTCCGGTACAGGTGTCTTCTCGAATAGGGCGGGGTATTTTTGCTTCATCCGGTCCAGCCTTTCCCACGTGAACTCCGGTCCACGCTTGGCATTCCAGCGCACTTTGACCAATCTGATCTTGCTGCGCCTTAGTTTTTGGACCTTCCAATCAGTTACCTCGATTGGTTCTTCCACAAAATGTAACTTGTCGTCAATCTGGATTTCGTCAGCAGGAATAATGAGAGTTTCGTCGGATAGGCACTTTTTCAAATTTGACACATGAAACGTGTCGTGTATTCCACTAAGCTCTTGAGGCAACTTGAGCTTGTATGCCACTGTGCCTACCCTGGACAAGACTTCGAATGGTCCAATATATCGTGGGTTCAGCTTTCCGCGCTTCCCAAAGCGCGCGACACCTTTCCAAGGTGACACTTTCAGTAGGACCTTGTCTCCGACTTGAAACTCTAAAGGCTTTCGCCTCATATCAGCATAGCTTTTCTGGCGGTCCCGGGCCGCTTTGAGGCGTTCCTTTATCAAAAAGACCTTATCCGTGGTCTCTTGAACAATTTCGGGCCCGGTGAGTTGCTTTTCTCCAACTTCCGCCCAACATAATGGCGATCGGCACTTGCGTCCATATAGAGCTTCAAACGGTGCGGCTTGAATGCTCGTATGATAACTGTTGTTATAAGAAAATTCTACCAATGGCAAGTGCGTATCCCAATTACCTCCGAAATCAATCGCGCATGCCCGTAACATATCTTCCAATGTCTGGATGGTTCGTTCACTTTGACCATCCGTTTGGGGGTGATATGCGGTACTCATGTCGAGGCGAGTACCGAGGGCTTCGTTCAAACTTTCCCAAAATCTTGACGTGAAACGACTATCTCGATCGGAGATGATAGATACAGGTACACCGTGTTTAGATACCACTTCCTTAATGTACAAACGGGTCAGTTTCTCCAACTTGTCCGTTTCGCGAATCGGAAGGAAGTGTGCAGATTTCGTCAATCGATCTACGATTACCCAGATCATGTCATGGCCGCTTGTCGTCTTGGGTAACTTGGTAATGAAATCCATGGTGATTCGTTCCCATTTCCATTCCGGTATTTCCGGTTGCTGGAGCAAACCGGAAGGTTTCTGGTGCTCAGCCTTGACCTTTGCGCAAGTCAAACATCGCGCAACATAGGCTGCTATATCCCTTTTGAAATTCGGCCACCAATAAAGTTCCTTCAAATCGTGGAACATCTTGTCTGCACCAGGGTGAACCGAATATCTAGAACTGTGAGCTTCGGCCAATACTAGCTCACGCAATCCACCATATACTGGAACCCAAATTCTATTCATGAAATACAGTGTCTGGTCCGCTTTTGGTTCCAGTGAATCAACCATCTTTCGTAACCTTTCACCTTTGACATTCTCGGGTTTGAGGGCGTTCACTTGAGCTTCACGAATTCGTTCAGTCATATTCGTGTGGATAGTCAAACCCAAAGCTCGAACACGCAATGGTTTAACCCGTTCCTTGCGACTCAAGGCGTCAGCTACGACGTTCGCCTTACCGGGATGGTACTTAATTTCACAATCGTAATCGTTTAATAATTCAACCCATCGCCGTTGTCGCATATTCAAATCCTTCTGATCGAAGATGTGTTGTAAACTCTTGTGATCAGTGAAAATCGTGCACTTGGTTCCGTACAAATAGTGCCTCCATATCTTGAGAGCGAACACCACTGCACCTAATTCCAAATCGTGTGTAGTGTAGTTCTTCTCATGGATTTTCAGTTGCCTGGAAGCATATGCTATTACTTTTTCTCGCTGCATCAATACACAACCCAAACCTTGATGCGAGGCATCACAGTAAACCACAAAATCTTCCGTACCATCTGGGAGTGATAGTATCGGAGCGCCACATAACTTGTCTTTTAACAATTGGAATGCTGCCTCTTGCTTTTCCGTCCACTCAAATTTCTTATCCTTTTGGGTTAGCATGGTTAAAGCTTGTGCTATCTTTGAAAAGTTCTCGATGAACCTTCTGTAATAACCCGCAAGGCCTAAAAATTGTCGTACTTCGGTGGGAGTTCGAGGTACTTCCCAATTTTTAATTGCCTCGATCTTGGCGGGATCAACGTGTATGCCCTTCTCGTTTACCACGTGGCCTAAAAAGTGAACTTCCCGAATCCAAAAGTCACATTTCGAGAATTTAGCATAGAGCTTCTCTTTGCGTAATACTTCAAGAATTAACCGAAGGTGATTCTCGTGGTCTTCTTTCGTGCGTGAATAGATCAAAATATCGTCAATGAAGACGATGACGAATTTATCCAGGTATGGCTTACACACGCGGTTCATTAGGTCCATGAAAACCGCTGGTGCGTTGGTCAAACCGAACGGCATCACCAAAAATTCATAGTGTCCATACCGGGTTCTGAAGGCCGTTTTTGGTACATCTTCTTCTTGTATACGCAACTGGTGATAGCCTGACCTCAAATCGATCTTGGAGTAATAGCTGGAACCTTGGAGCTGATCAAATAAATCGTCGATCCTGGGGAGAGGATAGCGATTCTTGATGGTTAGCTTGTTCAGCTCTCGATAGTCGATGCACATGCGAAATGTGCCATCCTTCTTCTTCACAAATAAGACGGGAGCTCCCCAAGGTGAGAAACTTGGTCTTATAAAACCTTTGTCCAATAATTCTTGCAGTTGGCTGGACAGTTCCTGCATCTCTGATGGAGCTAGGCGGTATGGCGATCGTGCCACAGGAGCTGCTCCGGGAACGAGGTCGATGCGGAACTCGACTTGTCGAGGTGGCGGCAACCCCGGCAAATCTTCTGGAAATACATCCGGAAAATCTCTGGCGACTGGAATGTCTTCCAACTTTCGCTCGTCGGCCTTCTTGTCCACTACGTGTGCCAAGAATGCGACAAGCCCTTTTCTCAGACACTTACGAGCCTTCATGCTCGAAATTATCCTTAGTGGCGTCCCGTGTCTTTCCCCTTGAATTGAGAGAGTTTCACCGCTTGCGAGGGGAACTTGAATAACTTTATCGTTGCAAACCACAATGGCACGGTGCGCGGACAACCAATCCATGCCGACAACGATGTCAAAACTTCCCAATACAACCGGTAATAGATCAATCCCAAACTCGTGCCCACAGAGTTCTAACTTACAATCTTTTGCTACCTCTCTCGTTTCAATAGTTTTACCATTAGCCAGTTCTATAGAGTAGGGTGTATCTAGTTTACTAGTTTTTAAACCAAGTAGTCTTTTAAACTCAATGGATACGAAGCTAAAGTCAGCACCGGTATCAAATAATACAGAGGCATAATGACCATTTAGAGGAAACGTACCAGTGACCACATTGGGGTCTTGCCGTGCATCACCGGCTCCAATCACAAATGCCCGGCCGCGGGCCTGATTGTTGACCTTGGGGCAATCTTTCTTCCAATGATCTAATGACCCGCATGCAAAGCAGGGTCTAGCCCTCCATTTTTCGGTGCTCCAGATCGGCACTCTTCAGTCTTGTGTCCGGTGCGGTGGCACTTCCCACAAGTTAACCCGTTGTTTCTCCCCTGATTTCCCTGCTTGTTACTGTTACCACGTCCCGTGGCGACATATCCCTTTCCCTTCTTGTTCGAGCTACCCGACGCTCGGTCCCTTTTTCCTTCATCCCTTTTTCTTTTCCCAAACCTCGGTTTGTTACCCTGATCATTAGTCACAACAGCTGAACTTGATCCCTGATTCTTGGCCTCAACACTGCTTGCCTCAGAAATTTTTAACCTGAAACTTGGCGGATTAGGGTACCCATGCGGATAGCGTCCTCAGTGAGACTTAGTGCCAGATCAATTGCCTCGCGCATGGTCGTGGGCTTGGAAGAGGTGACCATGCTGCGGATCTGTGGTGCTAATCCGAATAAGTAACGTTCCACCTTGTTCTTCTCCGGTGTAACCAGAGGAGGTACCAGTCGAGCGAGATCATGAAATCTAGACGTATACCCAGTAACGTCTGCTCCTACCATGGTGAGGTTCCAGAACTCGGTTTCCAATTTCTGCACTTCGCTTGCCGGGCGGTATTCGGCAGTCATAAGTTCCTTCAGTGCCGCCCATGATAGAGAGTATGCAACATCATCTCCTAGAGACTGTACTTGGCCATTCCACCAAGTTAGTGCCTGATCTAGGAACAGGTTGGTGGAGTACATGACAGACTGTCGAGGGGTACACCCGCTGATGCGGATAACTGCCTCGGTCTTTTCGAACCATTTGACCAGGCCTATGGAACCTTCAGTGCCGCTGAAGTTTATTGGCTTGCAGTCCAAGAAAGCCTTGAAAGTGCAGCCGCGCTCTCCCGAGGCTGTCCCTGTAATAGTGATGTAGTATGTTAATATGGGATAGGAGTTTTTGAAATATCCTCCCATCACTTTTTCATTTATTCTTAAACCTCTTACCAGTGGGGGAGGTCTCTCGTCGCTCGCTCCCTGTCCTGTCATGGGAGTGTTCAGAGCGTGCGGCTTCATGTTCAGCGATGGCGCGAGCTATGCGTTCAGATATCATGGTTTCGAGCTCGGCCGGTGTTGCGGGCAGTCCGTCTGCTCCGCTATTGCTTCTAGTGGCCGGTGCCATTTCTCTTCAATAATAATTATCAAAGGTTAATTTGGCAAACATTTATACAATACAAAGCATAAATAACAAACCAAAGCATGAACACAATAATCAACACCATGTCATCACACAACATACCAACACATCATACAAAAGTGAATAGTAAACAACACAACATCACCACACAAATATACAAACCACAACATATGGAGTAAGCAATAATAATCATAGACAACAACATATTTCACCATAATAATAAGATTTTTCATTAATTTCAATAATACCAGTACAATGCTTGTTCATAATACAAAATGGAGAATACATTTCTCATACAATACATTGCTTTTGAAATAATAAAACATCATATCATACGCCGTAATACCCGTACGGCTAGGCAAAATGCAGACGAGTGTCATAACCCGTGCTGTACTCCCATACTGCTGCTAATACGTACATAAGCTGGTGTGTCTTCTGTGCATCCCCGATACATCCTACTATGGCGGTGGCGGAGGAAACTGATACTGAGGCGCATACATGCTAATCGTCATGCTGATCTCCGTGATGCGCTCGTACAAAAACTGTCGATGCGCCCAGTGTGCATCCCCAGTAATCCCGCACTGCGCATCCATGCGCAATAGCTCCTCTGCGTAATGTGCTAAGGCATCACGAGCGTCAATCATCCTCGCCCACATCAATCTCGTCTGCTGCTCAACCTGATTCACGGTGCGCTGCACCGTGTTGACTAGAGTCTGAAAGTCCTGCTCTAAAGTGATGGTTGAGGTCCGGGCGGGTCCAGAGGGGGGTGTCATCCTGTGAAGGTGGGACGGTCCGGGTATATCAGGGCGAACTGGCGGGAATGGGCCAAAAGGGTCTGGTGCGTGGAAGAACATCGGGGCAAAGCCCTGTGGTATGGGTGTAAAGAGTGGAGGTCTCATGTAAGGATCTCCCGCACCCAAAGGGTATGGTGTAGGTGTCATGCCGGGTAAGGTGGGTATCGGCAGTGTCATGGTCATGGTGGGTGGTGGTGGTACAGGCTCGGCTAAAGGGGTCAAGAGAGGCTCGGAGATAGTGGCCCACTCTGGGGTGGACACCACTACAGGGGGTGTGGGAGGGCTCGCAGTGGCGAAGGCCTCCATGCCTGCCCTATGTAGCTCAGAGCTACGGGCGGGACTACCCTCGAGTATAAGTGCTGCTGGGGCTGGCTCCTCCTGAGGGATGGGCTCGAGTGGTGCTGGTAGGGCTACGGGGTCGGCTGGGGCGTCCTCTAGCATTGGAGCCATTGGCTCCTCCTGATCAGCCGGAACCTCGGGCACCAACATGTGCCCTACCGAACCTACAGACTCGTCGTCGGAGTCGTCGGATATCCACCCGTTCCTCCCACGGGCGATAGGCAGGAGTCTCATGCCTGCAGGTACGTGAATGTGGGGTGCCGGTGCTGGCTCAGGCTCAGCGTGAGCCTGTCGGCGGAATGGAGACTCTGCCGCATCCGACTGGGCTGGAACTGGTCGCGATGGACCGGCACAGCCGTCAGGGAAGTCCCTGATGGCTCGAACGGGGTGTACGGCCAAAGGTGCGGCCGGTACAATGGGCAGTGGCGCGTCAATCACGGCCGGTGCCCAGTGGGGGTCCTCGCTGGGGTCTGTCTCATCTGAGCTATCGTCGCCTGCTCCGTCGGCGGCGACGTCCATCTCTACGTCCTCATCTCCCGAGGAGAGCACTACCAACTCTGCTGGCTCTGGTGGTGGTGCTGGGATGATCTGTAAGCTACTGTTGTAGCTCGGCGCGATACTTCCTGCATTCGACATTCCTGGCAAAAGAACCGTACTAATATATATGAATTATTTAAATTAGACAGTTATGGCGTACTCTATAGTAACCTTCCTAACTTCTAATTTCACGTTAAAGCATAACAATACCCATGGCTGACTTGGTCGGAATCTCCTCATGCCCAATGCTTTCTTGAAAAATTACTTTAGTGTCTTTCTATATTTTTCTTTTGAAAACTTTATCTTTAGAACCAAATCCGGTTATAGTCTAGTTTTTAAAGAAAATACTCTAGTTCGCTATAACCTTGGCTCTGATACCACGTTCTGTCACACCACGACAACGGCGGAAACACGTGGCGCGACGGTTCAAAAGCATAAAGTCAAGGTTATTGCTAAACACAAGTAATTTAAGAAAATGGGTCATTTATTATGACGTCAAATCTGTTTCAAACATTACACAGAAGTAAATTGTCTTTGAATTAATCATAGAGGTTTCTCATATATATCCCAAATGCCTTGGGAAATAAAAGTGAAACCCCGCAAAAGTTCGACGTCGCATTGGAGATTCTCCGACCCAGCTCGCCTGATCCTTCATCATCTAGTTACCTGAAAGATATGTTTAAAAAGTTTCGTCAATATAAATATATTGGTGAGTTCACAGGTTTTCAGTTTCTAAAACTTGAATACTTGGGAATACCATGTTATGACAATATATAGGAGTTGCAAATTCCTATAAATCTACTTGAGACTATAATCAAACCAAGACGTATATAGATAAAATGCCCCGCTCCAAGTCGTTACTCGGTTTCCCACGACTTAAGTTCAGAATATTTGCACCCCAGGCATAACCTAATGCACAATCGACGCTATCGATTAGGGGTGGGCCTTGTCAGGCACCAATAGTACTATCCGAATATTCCTCCGGTTTCAATCTCCGAATAAATGATTATAGAGGCGAGGACTCAACCCCGAGTGGCGGTCACACCTCAAGTAATAAACCCGTCAAACATTTCCCTAACATATCTTTCCCCCGAAAACGTAAAAATAGTTTAAAATGGGGCCGTGAAACTCACCTGAAACTGCGTCTGGCTCAAAAGGTAGATAGCAAGTGGGTGGTCTCGCACCTACAACGTCCTAGACGTATAAGTCACTATTCCTATAGTGTATGTGCCTTGGCAAGTTGTACACCCAACTCCCGACCACAAGTTGTTCCAAATCCCGTTTAGTTAAGCGCGTATCCTAGGTTTTGTTGGCGTTACATTACCCTTTGTACTACAAGTTATATATTACTCTTGTTAATATTTCCTTAACTTGTATTTTATTATCATCGACTCGACGTCACTTAACATATAATTATTTTCCCATTTAAATAATTATACTTAAGATCGCATCGCTCGATATAATATATATTTCAACCCTCGACCCGACTCACTTTGCCGCACATTTGTTTTCCCATTTAAACAAATATACTAAGATCTTGTCGTTCGATTGTATATTCTTAACGTCCCATTTCAACTCACCATACCGTATATTTATTTTCCCATTCAAATAAATATACTAGGATTTCGTTGGTACGGCATACACATATATATATCCTTGTCTTCTCGTCGCGGCTTTCCTTCCCACATATCTACTTTCCCATTAAGTAGATATACTAGAATTTTGCCGAGACGAGCGTACATATATATATAAATGCGTAACTTTTCTCGTTAAGTACATACGTTTGTTTAACGTCTTATTTGTTTATGTCACGTGTTTCTCCCACGAATAATTCTCTTAACACTTAGGAAAGTGTTTATTAGTTTTCACCCAATGTATATATATATTTTACTTCTTAAAATATATATTTTTCTTATCTTGCCGCAATGGCATTTTTCTCATGATTTGTCCGTGTATGGTTCGTTAACGCGTTTTAGTTCGATGTCTTAACTCGATTAGTTAATTTTTCCAAGTTTTTCCCAACATGTATTTTATAGAAATATTATCCATATTTCTTCCTCTTTTCACATGTTACTTGGATGGTTTTAAAATACTTATGTATTTTTAACCCAACTTGTTAACTTAACTACAAAAATGTTTCCAACACTTTTATATTCCCATATATATAAAAGTATTCATTTTTGTATAAGTCTTCCAAGTTTGTTTAGTATTTTTATAAAATCTCTATTTTATAAAAATCCTTATGTTAAAACCCTTTATATTTTTATAACTTTCAAAAATACACTTTTATACAAAATACCCAAGTATTTCTACTAGTAATTACAAAAATCATCCTTAGACTTTATTACTTACATTTTTGACACCAAACTTTCCATACTTGTATTTTTTGACTAATAGTTTCTAAAATGTCCATTTTAGTCCTCTAACTTTCAAAGTTACAATATTAGTCCCTTAACTTCCAAAAGTTGCATTTTTCCATTCTAACTTCCAAAGTTAACATTTTTCACTCAAATTAGTAAACTTTGAAGATTCAACTTTTTATTGGTAAGTTATTTTTGTATCAAAACACTTATGTTAGTCTTGTATTTCATATGGAAGACTAATTATGTGTGTGTTTTATGTATTTGTCCATTTTAACAAAATATCATCCATCTAAGTAAGTTATCTTAGATTTTCCATCTTCTTTATTTATGAACTTCTAACATGTTTTACCACATATTATAACATGAATGATCATAATATGATGATTTAAAGTTACTTTTATCATATTCAAGTTCATTCCACAATTTTAACCAAAACATCATCCTACTTAGTCTTACATGTAAACTTTATATATTTTCAAGACTAATACATCATCATCAACAAATCCATGGTTTATTTTCATATTGTTAATCTTCCATTTTTCACATGAAAACCTACTAAAGATTATGTTCAAAACCACCTTTTAAACCCTTCATGTACAACTTGCTACTAGGAACACATACATGAATAATAACAATCAAAAACAAGATTAAGAATGCTTACTACTAGCACAAGGCTAGGGAAGACAAAAACCTTGGATTTGAGAGGGGTTTAGTGTGTTCTTCCAAGTGGTTTAGCTCCAAGCTCTTGAAACACACAATAGGGGTTTGGATGATGGATTGTTTAGGAGTAATTTGGAAGTGTTAAACTTGAAGAACAATGTGTGTGTGTGTATGGATGCCCACGGCTCAAGAAAGGAAGAAGAAAGAGTGTTTTGCTTTGTTATTCAATCTCCTAACACATGTTATTTTATACCCTTATCACATGTAATGATGCTAAAGATTCAAGAGATCTTATGGAAGATTATATGTGTGCTTGGGAGATTTTTGAAAAGATGATATGTGTGTGTGTGTAAGAAGCCGTATGTATGTATGTATAGATAGGAGGTTTCTTGCAAATCTTGGTTAAATCCTTGTTAGCTATTATGATCTCTATATACAAGACTTAACAAGGCATGCATCCACTAGTGTTATGATTACTTGGATTTGTGTTTTGGATTATCTTGGCCATAGGGCCGAAAATTATACAAGAGGGGACAAGACTTGAGCCACTTTTGTACTTAGTGTTTCCTTACACCTTTTCCTAATCCATGCATGCTTTATCATTAGGTATATAGGTTATTATTAATATTTATACAAGATATGGATATGTAAAGGCCTCTAGGCCGGCCCCTTGATGGGTTTGGTGGGGTCCACAACTTCAAATAATTACCCATTGTTTGTTATGTTTAATCCCCCGTCGTTCGGGTGTCGTTCGGGTATTTTTCGGATTTTAATCACGCGTTATCCGGACATTAAAAATACCTTTAATAACCCTTAAATATAGTCTATTTTAAGCGTTGATTGGTTATTTAGGCCTTTGCCGGGTGAAATTATGAGTTATACGCGTATCGGGTGCGGTACGCGCATTTTATTCGTTACCGGGAGATTTGTACAAGACGTTTTCATTTATGGTTTTGGAGTTCCAAAACTCATTATATCTTATGAAAATACCCTTTGTTTTATATCCTGGGTGTCCGGGATCCGTTTCGTTTATTTAATTATTACCGGGTAATTGCCAACGTCCATACCGGATAGCTTATTCGCACATGATCCAATCATGCTTTACCATTAAACGTATGCATTCCTATGCACTATTTGGAAATTGCTATCTCCTAAGGCCTTGATAATTAAATCACACATAATTGCATTTAATTACGTTAATCATATATTAATTAATCTGTACGGAATTACCTTATTTTTGCCGGTTGTTACACTATAATCTCATACCTTAGCACAACACTAAAGATTTTTTAATACTGTCACATTTTCATCACCTATAAACCATGGAAAATACGTATTTTTGTCAAAAGATATCCTCAAACTTAATTTCTAAATTCAAATGTTCATTCCTTAGCATAATAAAGAATTATCGATATAATGTCACCTTGATCTATAAAACCTAATGTCGTGTTTAAAATCTCCAACTAACTTGAATACTTTAATCAAAGCTCACTTAGTTTGTACTATTTAACGACTTTTGCTTTGTGTACAAAACCAATTTTGAGAAAAATATATATATATATATATATAATCTTCTCATCCATAGGAACAATATTTAGTCTCCAAATACCCCATTAACAACTACTTATTTTCAACTTGTTTAAAATTTTACAATATTTGGCATATACCACAACCATGTTTTCTCATACACTTGATTCTAACCTTTGATCCAAACCCCACAATTTACACTGCTACATAATCTCCTTACTATAAAATAAACTCTTTATCAACTATCCTCACATTCACTATCTCTCACAACCTTGATTTTGTTTCGAGATTTTTCATCATTCTCTCAAGAACCCATGATAACCAAACTATTGAAACTTGATTGTGTGTTGCATCAAAACTTAATCCTTAGTTATACATGAGGATTCGATTATCTACTATATTTGAACATTTGATACTTGAAAACATGGAACATAAACTATTTGCTATAGACACACTAAGAGTCATTAACCTTGTCTAGGGCAACACTATTACAACTCGCATGTTATACTTGATACTTGATTGTTTATATGTACATATTATCAATTTGCAATTTATGTGTGAAATAATTGGTACACTTAATCAATCAACTGGTAGAGGATGAAGTATTTGCTCAACAGTTAGTAGAGTACCAAATAACCTACTCAACGATTGGTAGAGGTCATCATGCCTGCTCAACAGTTGGTAGAGGCCCTAACAACCTGCTCAACGACTGGTAGAGGCTATCGCACCTGCTTAACAATCGGTAGAGGTTCTTACTCACTGACTGGTAGATGTCTTTTTCCTGCTCAACAGTTAGACTTATTTTTGGATACATTGTATACGATTCAACCACAAGGTTAATTGCATTATTTTGCATGTGTGTTTAGAGTCATAGAAGGACACAAAACCTTAATGTAAGGTAAATTGGTGATTGCGGTCTGGAACGTAATCATGAATTTACAGGTACGTTAAGGTAGTATGAAATTCTAGCAAGGTTTTTTAGTAGATAACCAGCTATAAACTCTAGTTACCTGGTAGTTCATTTAGTCTTTCTATAGTCAATCAACTCATGCATTTCTTTTAGGATTCCTAAAACTTAAGTTTAGTGTTTTGCTAGATTCATATTGCTATTTCAGACGAACCTAATCCAACCCTTAAAACTCACACAATTCTTTATACTTGAAACTTTATACTTAAGCAATTCTGCATGCCTGTCTAGTTGTAAAGTTTAATGCCTCATGACTTAGACAAAAACTATTAGACTTAAGCTTCAACTTACATAATCATTAACCCTGATCAAGCCGGCGATATACAATGATAGATCTATTGGATTGACAACCCCACCCAGATTCGTTGACCATCTTTTATGGGGAGCGCGGGTGATTGTTATCGTTCCAACGTTATATTAAGGTGAACCGTGGATACGGGATGGACCTAAACTTTGTCGGAGGATTGATTATATGCATACTATACTTGTTGTTTATTCATGTAGACTTAAACTTACATTAGACATATGAATTGCTAAACTGTTATTCTTTTAAAACTTATTGCTTGACTTGGCTTATGTATTCTCACCAACTTCTAGTTGACCCCCCCCCCCATTTTTCCAAACTCAACAGGAATTACTGATGCTTGAAGTCTAGAGCTAGCATGAGGAGATATTTGAAGCTTTATGCTTTGTTTGATTATTTGATATACTAGATTTCATTTGAGACTTGGTTATGTATTTCAAAATTTGGATATTTTACTTTAAATAAATTCTTAATTAAAACTTGTTTACCATGTGCTACTGAACAATCATTCATACGTGACACCTCGATGTTTCCGCCATCGATTGGGGTGTTACAGGTGTGGTCTGGGTAATGGTTGTGGTGTTAGGTGTTAGCGGTGGCGTTGGTTGGTTCTCGAGACGGTGGTGGGTTTAGGTGGAGGTGGTGTGGTGGTGGTGGTTTTAGGGTGGTTTGGCGGTGGGTGATGTTGTGATGGTTTAACAACAGCGGAATGTTGATGGTAGTGGTGGTTTGAACTTTGAAAAGAGATACAGAAATTTAGAGGGAGGGGGAGTTAGAAAGTGGTGTTTTTATTTAAAAGCTAAAAAAGAAATAAAAAATTTTAAATAAATAAAACAAGTTGATGCAAAAAGTCACAAATACCCCCTCAACTTAATGTCAAAATTTAACTAGGTTAGTGTCAAGGACGATCTTGGCAACAAAACGTAAACTTGAATGATCCAGTTGAAAAATAAAAGTTATTTTGGATGGATATGGCAAAAATAGTCAAACCTCAGGGACGATTTTAGCCATTAACTCTTATGAAAAATCTCATGAGCTCTTATTAGTAGGTAGAACGTGAGGTTTCCTAATCTGATTAGGTCCACTAGATTCGGATGGAACTAAACTTTTATATCAATAAGGTTATGTGTTGTGAAATAACTATTAGCTTTAGTTACGGAAAAAAGTGTTGTCACTTCAACGTTAAGCATGCAGAGTAAATAACTAAACTCTTCAACAACAAGGTGTTATGGAATAACTATCCTACTATCATTCAACAATCATTTTTCAACAAACATTTTATATTTAATTTAAAACATACCATATATATAAAATAAAACATACAAGATTAAAACTAAAACATACCAAATTAAAATAAAAACAATTCAATAATTGTGAGTCCACCCGCCATAGGTTTTCAATATTCGTCAAGGCGGAACGTGACGAAACTCATTACTTTAGATTTCTTGGTACAGTTGACGGGCGGTGTTAACCACTTCATCATCTATTAAGTCCGCGTTGTTGATCGCCTGGTTGTAGAGTTCTTCAAATTTGATAGAGGTGTAACCTCATGGATCGTGCGTTGGTTTTGACCCACATATTGTTGGAACTATGTAAAAATGGAGTCCCATCACACCAAAGAGGCTTGAATCCCCACCGTTTGTTTGGCCATAGCGGCCCAACTCGTTGCTAACACGATTTCCTTTTCTTCAGTCCACTCCCTTGCCAATGAAACTTGAAAATATTGAGAGTAAATATAGTTGAGAGTGAAAGTATCGTGCGGAAAAGATGAATGGTTTGTGGGTATTTGTAAATGGTAAAAACAATCGTCGTTCGAATCACTGTGACCCTATTAACAAAGTCCATTAAGACTCGGGGCGGTGTGTTGTGTCGTTAATGGGGGGTGATGTGCCACCTCCGTTAATCGATGATGCACGGTCTAAGTCATGATATGTGTTTAGGACGATATCAATTCGATTCACACGTTAGTGATACTCTTTGCCGATTTGCCTCATGATCCAGAATAAACAAATAATAAAAGGTGAAACGAATACAAGCATCTTGCTAATATGCAATGACATGTCAATCCTTGAACAAGAATCATGATTTGAATAAGGCATACGTTTGTATCATGTATGAGCGCCACTTTTTGCAATTAAAAAGCAAAAGAATAAGTTGCTAAATAAATGAGGAAGCTATCAAACTAGTTATAAACGAAAACATCCTTGTAACTAATAAAGCATCCTTCCGATAGCTCCCATCTAGGTGATCCACCTATGTCAATCTTATGATGATTCTTGTCTTCTACAAAGAGCATGAACAAAAACTACAACAAGATTATCCATAGCAACTTGCTCAATCACCGAAGCAACTTGCTAAAACATCAACGCATCTCACTAACATTTTTAGAGAGAACACCTATGCAAAAAATCTTTACTGAAAAAATGTTACCTAAGTTACACATGAATATGAATTATGAAGTTTCTAAGTCTACAAGCTCCTTTAAACATTTAGCAACTACAAAACCTACAAGGTCAAGGCAGGACAAACCAAACTAACCTGAGAAGCATGAAAGCATTTAAGCAACTTACAAAATCGTGAACAATGCAAAAACATGCGGATACAAAAAAAAAAAAACCAAAAAAAAAAACAAATTCCTAGATCATCGATGCAACTTAGTAACACCAAGAATTGTAATCACTATTTTATTGTGTACACTAAGGCTACAAAATAACTATAGTAAAAAAATGCAAGCTACATGAAAGCATAAAACCATATGCGTAAAAGCAATGAAGCATCATGCTATACACAAAGGAAGATTAAGGAACAATGACACCACAATGCTAAAGCATGGAAGCATGTTGGTAAAACGACAAAGCGAGCTACTTAGCCACTAAAATAAAATTGTCGAGACACCAACACCTTGCTAAAGCACTTTAGTAGTGTCTTCCTAAAAGATACAAAATTTTTACAAGTGACCTGAATGGGTTACTAAGTCACCCCTTTATTTTGAAAAATCTCACGAGCACATCTTAATAAGGTATTTAATGAGTTTTCCTAATCTGATTAGGTCCTTTGAAAGTAATCTTTTACAACAATAATATGTTTGGCTTTTTATAAATAATAAAAAAAAAGTAAATAATAATAATAACAAAAATAATAATAAAACTAATAATAATAATAACAACAAATGGATACACTATACATTGGAAGTCACTCAGAAAATATACATGAACTCTCTTCTGCCACCACATGTCTCTAATCCAAACACTCTTACAACAAATCGTTCAAAGGAACTATAAAAAGCACAAGGACGATTATTATGAAGAGATCCAAAAACAACCACCCATTGCAGCCTGCAAATCCATATTAATTAATATTCACACTTATAGATCAAAATACTATGCATTTTGTGACAAAATAATAATAATAATAATAATAATAATAATAATAATAATAATAATAATAATAATAATAATAATAATAATAATAATAATAATATTCAAAATATTCAAAATATAATTAGGGAAAATACGCACCAGGGTATACCGTATCTGATGTCGGTAGTGCAGGCAATGACATCTCTGGCAAAAATAAGAAATACGAAAATGCAAACGGGTCAAAAGTCACCCAAAGTGTGTTTTTCATTTTTAATTCATTAATCGTCCTAAATCATTTTAATAATAAAAAAAAAAAAAAAAAAAAACATATTGATACTCGATACTAAGTACTTAAAAACAAGAGTACTTCAAGTCAATTCAACCCGTCGTGGCTCATTTAGATGAGTCAAAAGATGAACCGTTTTGACGTGAACCCCATTTGGCCGGTAACCCAACCCAACTGCTTTGTCAGCCTTAGCAGTTATGTATACTTGGATGCCTTACCAGGAGCACAAAGAGAGAAGGATGCCATGGATGATGATGAAGGCCATGGAGCAGCAATATTGTCACTTAAATCGCATGTGAAACTGAAGCCACTTGAATTATCATACCCCACATCTGCAGGCAAACTTCTAAGTAGACACCCTGCATGTGTATCCAAACTATGGATTAATAAACGGTAAACCGTTAAACTGACTGACGTGTCCAAACCGAAGCAAGTCGCCTGGTTTGACTGGTTTGAGATGTACATGATCTGATTCATGTTTTATAGTTTGAAAAACAGGGTCTAGCAGTTCGCTTTACGGTTTGGAGCTTGGAACCGGCTGTTTACCTTTATACTTTCTATTCATTTTTAACATTTTTATATATTTTAATACAGACTAGCAACTTTGAGTTTTTATTTTAATATAAAAACAAACTGATCCAAACCACCCGAACCATTTTGGTCAAAACTTTTCGTTTTGAAACCGTGAGGTTTGGCCTAGAGCCTTCGTTAAAACCGGCCAAACCAGACCATGAACACCCTTAATGGGAACTGTATATCCCTTGTACACTAGTGAAGGAAAATAACTATAAAGAAAATATAGAAAAGAAAGGAAGATCACCTTCATTTCCATAAGCTACTTCAGAGTTCAACCAAAGATATCATAGTTGCATACAGAAAAAGAAAGTCTATCAGTTAATCAGTTAAAATGTCGTCTTTGGGTTATGATTTATCTCAACGAGTCAAATGGGTCAAGTTAAAGAACTTAACAAAAAAAGGAACATGTCAAAGGGCTAAAAAATCCAAAGTGTTTTTGAAATTCTAGTTGGTAAATAGCAATTATTTATATAAGAATAGTTACCAACCCGTTTTGACAAGCACCAAACGGTTACCATATTAATCCGAACCCATTTTGGTCCGTTATTCAACTTGTTACTACAAAGTTATTTACCTTGGAGGCTAAAATCTTTCAAGTCAACGTCACAAAGTTCATAAACGTCTGTTAGTACTCCGCCTTTCCGTAGCATTGACCCCAAAAATGATGCACAAATTATCGCTTGTTTATTTGTAATCAACATTTGCCTCTGTACTCCCGCAATATATGAATTCAATGAGCTACAACATGAAGGACTTCGACCAGTCACATTCCTACAAGCTTTTATCACTTCAACCGGCTCCTTCATATCCAATGGGCAAACTGCATCCCAAACGCATTAGAAACATACAGTCCCAAATAATATTACATCTCAATAAAAAGAACCAAACATCAATGTGTAACTTTGGGATTAGTAGAGCAACTGAATAACCAGCGCATAACCAATATACCCAAGAAATTGAACCGTATTAATAAAATCAATAAAAAAACGATGCTTCGGTTATGAATTTTTTTAATATACAGTTTTTGTGGTTTGGGGTCGGTTATGCTTCAGTTTAAGGCAATTACCGGACCAACTTATGCTCACCACTAGATTGTAACGGTACCTTTGTTAACTTTACAGGCAGATAATATTCTGAAAGAAGTATCTGCAGCATCTGATGGAAGTTTTCTTGAAAGCCATGAATACACAACCCCTTTGCAATCGTTTAACACATCAACATGATTAGATAAACCTGTGTTCATACTTTTATCAAACATTGTTTGAGATGAAGAAATTTGAAACGCAGCTTCCATAATTGCCGGTTGGCAAACGGATCTGCAGCACTCTTTAAGAGGATCGATTACACTACAAGCGTCCAATAATTTACTCGTGTTCACCGTTTTCTCAAAAGTATTTATATCCTTCACAGGACACGAACCACCGGTTAAATTCGATGGTTTATAAGAGCACATTTGTGGGATGGAGCCGTTGGCACCTTTGCTGGCTAAAACTTCCACAATGTCCGAGAAACAATCATCAGCAGTGGTGGCGTTTTGTAGAACTAAACTATCAGAATTATTACTCATATGCCCCTGAAATATGTGAAGTGAACTCGCGAATTGCGGACAGCATATTACATTTCCTACAAATGATGCTAAAAGTACAGAACAGTCCGACGCTGTTTTTTTCCATGATGTTTGAAATAGAAGAGAAGTTAAACGGGCACCTACCCGTTAATACTGGTTTGTACGTTTTTGGAAAGTAAGGGTACATTGGCGGTAATACCTTCCCGAGATAGGGGTAATTTGGTAATACCGAAGGCGATATTTCTATAGGCTGAAACATTCCAGAACTAGGAAGACTAACTGATTGAGACGTGGGAGGAAGCTTCTCCGCAATTACATTTAGGGAAATAGATACTAAGATTGTGAATAGAAAAAGGTGAACACACAATGAACCTGCATTTACATATAACTTGATTAACTTCTGTTAATAATATTTCTATAGAGATATGTTATATGGAAAATAATGAGATAAAGTTTAATAAGTTAAATAAGATACCCTCGAGAAGTGTGGCGGTCTTTACAGAATCCATAGATTAACTACCCTTCTGGGAACATGAATACCGCAGAAACGTGGTTTTAGCACTGCCAATGAAAAATCCAAAAAAAATAAATAATAATAATAATAATAAAATTACAAACTTCATGCATTTCTGTTGACAAAATGATCTCCAATTCTGATATGTAATATATAGATAGAGGCTTATGTTGGTCTAGAAATCAGTATAACAATTCCGTTTCTTATCACTAATTGTATACAAATATTGTCAGTTATATTGGGGTGAATAGAGTAATAGCCTTCGCCACAAGTATCAGTCGTGTCGGGCTGGCGAGCAGGTTGAGTTGTTGAACCCGAACACGGCCCATAAACTTATTTCATTCGTGTCAACAACATCAACCCCAAACCAGACATACTTAATATCCTTATTCGTGTAGCCCGAACATGACTTGGTTAACCCCTTTATCTAAGCAAGTCATAAAGGTTTGTGTTGTTGCAGGTTGTTATCAAACTGTATACAATACATGCTAAACAAGTTGTAGCCAGGGTTGCAATAAATGGGTTAAACATGGCGTGAACAGGCTGGCAGTCGACATGTTTAATTAATCAGGCTAAACACGTCAATGCGAACACGATCCATTTACTAAACAGGTTAGATATGACAACCTAAAACATAATTATTTCCGTGTGGTAAAATCCTTCCACATTCTACAGCAGAGTTTCTCATCATCTAAAATTACTTATTTCGAGAATCGTTTCTAAATAACAGCACAAAAATGATCACTAAATAAAGTTCTTAAGCCTAAAAAACCTCTTAAACATCTACAAACAACTCAAAAGCATCTTATCCATCTGATCTGATACTTCCAAACTATGCATCTATACCTATAACTTCAATACATCTATTCTTAACATAAAATCAACATCTTTCATCTAACATCCAAAACATGAGTACCCATCAACCAACATATTACAGCTAGCACACAAAATTATAATAATCAACAAATGTTAAACAAATATAATAATAATGATAATTATTATTAATTTATTATCAATAAATAACATTTTCCAATACTACAACTACAAGCTTTAACTACATCTATTATTCTAAACATAAAATCAACACCCTTCATCTAAAATCTAAAACATGAGCTACCCATCAAGCAACATATTAAACCAAGCCCAAAAAAAAAAAAAAAAAAAAAAACAGGTAAGAGCATACCAAAGGGTTGTGATGGGATGAAGTGTGATCTGAAGGTGTTTGCTGCAAATTATACAATCAAGGTGAAAATAAAGATGACCCAGATCCTCCTTTGTCATTTAATTAAAAATCTTGAAAGGGTTATTGATAATAAAGAAAGATGTGTCTACTGGAAGTAGAAGAAGACATCAGACAACATTTTATAAGGATGATGTTTTAGTGAGAAGAAGAAAGAGTCTGAAAAACCCTAACTTTATGTGTTTGTGTGTGTTTTTAGTGCGAGAAAAAGTGCTGGAAAAAAGCTGAATGATGATTGGGGAGTGTGTGAGAGAGAAAGTGTGAAGAAGAGTTGGTTGGTTAACTGTTGTTTTGGTTTGGTGCTGCTTTGGGTTTGGGTTGATGTTTTGTTAATGGGCTGGTTTTTTGTTGTTGGGCTTTACATAGCCCATCTTTAATTTAAGAGCAAAAGACACCCCATTAAATTATTTTGAGGATAATAAGAATTGAGTTTTTCATAGAAACTAATTAAGCTTATGTATTTGTGGTGAGTTTATATCTCAAATTTGTTGTTTAAGTTTGAGAAATTTGGTTCTAGAAATGTATTATGTTACAAGAAAAAAAGTTATGTTAAAGTAGTGTGAAAAATTCAATTTCACTTGTCGATTAAAACAAATATAAATAAAAAAAAATTAGATACCATTAAACCGATGGAAATCATATTTCTCCCGAACCCCAAAACACATTCAGCTATAACCCTTCCTGTGCACCCGACTGTATTTCCAATAATCGCATCTCACACAACCTCACCCTTATATAACAATTTTTGTAAAATTTACTCATTTATGAAACATACACAAAATGTATCAAAAAGTATACAACCTACATAGCAATGGATAAAATTTGCAACACCTTTATACATGAGGGGTTGTTAATAAAAAACATGAGGGAAACAATTGAACACCAACCAAAACATTGATGAACTTGAAGGGGTGTAAATGACAAAAAATCCAAACATGAGGGGAGTCAATTAAACATCAACCAAAACAATGATGAACTTGAATTTTTGTTTTTATTTTTATTTGGAAAAATTAACTTGTTTAGGCCTAAATGACTAGTTCGGCAAGATTTTACAACATAAAGGACGATTCTCATCACTTTAGAAGTTTAAGAACACCTACTGAAAAACAGGTAAATATAAAGGACGAATTATGTAATTTTCTCTTTTTATTTTTATTTTTATTTTTTACATCTTTGGGTCTAAAAAAGGAAGTGCTCTACAATACAAACCACCATGGTCATCACCATCAAACCATGAAGAACAACAGTCACAGCAAACAACAAGAAGATCTAAAGCAACAAGAATCTTCTCCCTCTAATTCCCACATCACATCCCTTGATTCAAGATTCAATCAAACTCTCAGAAATGTTCAAGGGTATTATTCTTTCTTTTAAACTTTTTTTTTCTGTGTTTTATGACATACCCAGATCGAAAAATGCAAACTTTTTGATCTTGGAATGATCTTTAGCTCATCTTAAACATACCCATTTGGATAATTATTGTTTTGGATCTGCAGGATAATTATTATTGTTTTAATTAGATTGTGTTTGTATTAATGTGGGATTTTTTATTTATTTATTGTTTTTGTATTAATTGGCTTATGTTGTTAGATATAAAACAAAACATAATTTAGTGATTTGTGAAATTGGTGGTGGTGGGTAATTAATTGGTTCTGAGTTTTAGGGCTTGTATAGTTGTATTAGGCTGAGGGGTGTGGTACCGACCACCCCCCAACCACCGATGCCACCTCAGCAGAATGGAGAAGAGAGAGAGAAAGGAGAGAGAGAGAGAAAGAGAGAGGAATGAAGAGAGAGACAGAGAGGAGGGATCGGGGAGAACGGTGGAAATCCACTGGTTGCACCGAGCAATGATCGGGGGGGGGGGGGGGGCGGTGTACACCCTCGGCAAAACAATCCACGTCACCCCACCGATGGCTTTTCCCGACCCACACCCTTCAGCCTTATAGTATCTCTGTTTCAAGAGTCTATATTTGACCTTTGACTGTCAAACATTTCATATTTTTATTATGGTCTTCGATTTAGAAAGCGTGTGGTGCCCTGATGCGTTTTGATTCCAAATGCCGATGCGCGATGAGTGAAGTACAGACATTACGTGTGTGAGGCGTTTGTTATTAAAAGAGAGTGAAAAGTTATTATTATAGATAATATCTTTAGTTTTTAGCTTTTAAAACACTATAATCTAAGTTATTATCATCATCTTTGGTCAAATTTGTTGAATGATAATTTAATTTTTTCAATACTTAAGCCCATTGTTCAATCAATGGTCAGATTTGTTCAATCAGATTTGAAAAACACAGACCCATTGTAATCAACGGTCTAATTTGTTTACATACTAGGTAGTGCGTAAGGTGCCGTATTAGACCACACACACATCAACCGCATCACATGCGCATCAAATGCAGCGATGCGATCTCATAACTGGACCTAACCGCATAATGTGATGCGTAATGCACACATTTTTAAGCCCAAGATCATAGGTTCTATTTAATTTGTAATTTTATACTATATGTTTTACATCTTTAAATTATTTGATGTAAACAGGCTGTTAAAGGGTCGTAGCTTCCCGGGTAAAGTGTTGATAACAAGAAGATCAGATCCACCAGATGGTGCAATCTTGGGTTCTCCTGTTGCTAGTCGAAGCCCCTCGGAAATCGATAGCCCACCAGATAAACACATGGATGATCCCAACGAGGTACTCTTGATATTGGCATATGAAAATCGGCAACTGTAATTCTTACCTTTTTATGTTGTTTCATTTCTTATCTTTTGTGTAGGATCAAGTTCATATAAATAAACCAAATGCTAGTACAAGTGGTAATAAGTTGAAACCATCAATGTCAAATCCTGAAGATAGGACAAAAGAAGCTCCAAGGTTTGTGATGGGTGCCCGAGCTACGGACACTGCTAGGCTAATGAAGTTCACAAAAGTTTTGGGGGGCACAACTGTCATTTTAGGTACTCAAAGCACCACTGAACTAAGCTCCTTTCTGTTTGTTACAGTGTTCGATTTATTTTAAACAGTGCGATATAATAAAAGTATGACCCTTTTAAAGTATTAGGAGGCGTTCCGTCTACAAGTTGTATGATAAGTTTGCCTTTTCCTTTTTGATGTGTACTTTCAAGTTTCAACTAACTTAACTGTTCACCATATGATTAGGATGTTTGTTATATATCTTTGTTAAGTAAGGTCTTGTGAACAAAGATGGTACGCTTAACCCCAAAGGAATATTCTTTGCAGACAAGCTGCGTGAGTTAGCATGGAGTGGCGTGCCACCCTATCTTCGCCCTAACGTATGGAGGCTTCTCTTGGTAAGTTTAATCTTTTGGTGTGCTACCTATTGCTTGATAAGTGCTAACATGGGGATGTTTGGATGTGTTTTTTGAAAGTGAATAAAATGGGCTATTGGCTGTAGGAATTAGTGCTCGGATGTGGCTATGTTTTTGAAGTTGTAATAGTTAGGTAATAAGTGTTTGGCAGATCTTATTTAAGAAATTAATAGATTAATCACCAAAAGGACCTTTTTTTTTTGTAAAAATAGTAAAGTGGGTTAACACGGGCTCGAGTTGAAATGGGCAATTCTTTAGCACACGTCAAAACGGATTGGTTCAGCTTGGCCGATAAACACGTTTTATTACACTTATAATATTTGTATGTTAATAAATTTGTAAGGTCTACACATTTGAATATATTTTGGATGAATTTCACCTGTTTATGCTGCTTGACCGGTTTGACCCCTTTCATTTTTAATTAAATACGCAAGCCTAACCCAATTGACCCGTTAGAGATAACCCGGATCGACCTAAGTCAACAAGTTTCTTTTTATTTGTTGTTGTGTTACATACTTACATGTGTATTTAAGTTACAGTTTATTAATATATTGTTGATACTTGTGTTTAAGTTTAAATATAAACTGACAACAGGGATATGCACCCCCTAATTCAGATAGAAGGGAGGGAGTCCTAAGAAGAAAGCGCATCGAATACTTTGATTGCGTCGCTCAGTATTATGACATTTCAGATAATGAACGTACTGATGAAGAGATTACTATGCTTCGACAGGTACACTAGCTCCTACCTATTTTACATTTATTGGTAAAGTGACAAGCGGGTTAAATTATCATTCAAGAGAAGAGACTATACATAGAATATATATGCACATACGACGATACATACATGTGTTTGTATGGGCATGTATATATTGATTTATAAGTGTAAGCATTTCTGGTATGGATCAAAACAGGCTGTGTCGTACCACAAAAACAACATTAAAAATGCATTATTGAAACAACCAAATAGTTAGTTGTGAACTTTTAAACATTTTAGATACATAGAATGCACCCAATGTATGTACATATACATATATCTTTGATATACTTAAAGTGCCATCTTATTTTAAGCAGTACAATAGAAAACAGGGGACATAATAGGATCTTTTTCTTTAAAGGGAATATGTAAAGTACAGACCTGACTCATGGGTGTATGTGTGTTTGTGCGTTCGGGGGGTGGGGGTGGGTGGGAGGGAGGGAGAGCTGATAGTTTGGTTGAAGAGGATCTCCACTCACGACACATAGCCACATTGAGCCCATTGAGTGGTCTGACAAGGCGCATAAACCATTTTTCAGAAGCACCACTCATCAAATGGATAACTTAAACAAAAAGTTTCATATATACAGGTGGTTGTAATGTTGTATGTTAGGCCTTCATTGCAAAAGCTCTAGATGAGCCACAAAACCTTATGCATTTCTATTCTTGTATACATATTTAACTTTAACGACGCTTCCTTGTGTGTTCGTTTGATGTACCTTTTTTGTCTTTCCCCATATTAGATTGCTGTTGATTGTCCTCGAACCGTGCCTGATGTCACTTTCTTCCAACAAGCAGCAGTTCAGAAATCTTTGGAGCGTATACTATACACATGGTTAGATTTTGTTTGTTTTGTTTTTATGTTCACCAAGTCGATATTAGATTGCCCATTTTCACTTGCTCAAAAGAGCAGACGCTGGGCAGAAGCTCGTTTTTAGTTGTTTGGCTTGAATATTCAGTTGCAGCCATAGGTCAAACTTCAAATTGGGGTACATAAATGCTGTTACCCCTAAGATGATATTCATTAATGCATCAAATAACAAATATAATGAAGTGTGCATTGGAATAGTGAAAGCACTATTTGATGCTTCATGTTAGAAGTGGCAAATGGCCGGGTTGGGTAACGGGTCAATTTCTATATGGGTTCAATGGGATGCTTTGGGTTCACCTGAAACATTCAGTAATTATAATATATCAATAAATATTTAGTGTCGTATATTATTACGAATAATATTATTCAGCAATGATCTAAAAGTTTTGTAATATAGTGATTAAGAAGGTTTATCATGCATTTAAATTATGTTAAATGGTTTGACCCATTGCCTTTTAACCTTTTTTTTATATATACCCATTTAGCCCATTAGATATAAAACATAAGCCCGAATGCCCAAATCAACCCACTATCAGTACGTAAATGGGTCGAAAGTGTCATCTCTTCAACAAATCAACCCATTGTAGTCTTTTGCTTTTTAATATTTTTAAAAGGTTCAGGATTTATTTATTTATTTATTTATTTGTAATTTCAGGGCAATAAGGCATCCGGCAAGTGGATATGTGCAAGGAATAAATGACCTTGCAACACCTTTTCTAGTAGTTTTCTTGTCGGAACACTTGGAAGGGAGTATCGATAATTGGTCAATTGATGATTTAGACCCTGCAAAGATTTCAGATGTTGAAGCGGATTGTTATTGGTGTCTATCCAAGTTGCTTGACGGTATGCAAGACCATTATACATTTGCTCAACCTGGGATACAAAGGCTAGTGTTTAAGCTCAAGGAACTTGTCAGGCGAATTGACGGTAATGCCCTTTTGGTCTTCTCTATTATGTATTATTTGTCATCAACGCTATTTTCAGAGGTGGTATTTTGACCCATTTACTTTTGACGTTGATTTGGGTTATGGTCTCTCTCTAGTGGGTCGAATGGGTCAAATTAAAAAGTACATGTACTAGATGAACAGGTCAAACGGACTAAAATTCACCCGGAGTGTAATATAACTGGTGTAACTCATGAGACAAATTATTCATGAACAAACCGTTCTTTATTATTATTTTTTTTTTTGGATAAGAAGTGTTTTAGGTAATAAAAAGTACTGGTTTTGACCTCTTACCCATTTTACCAGCTCTACTATGATACTATTAGCTATTTTAACTGGATTTTTTTTCCTAAAAGTTTATCGTACCAAATATTTGTCATACGTGAGACTGGAATTGCAATACATAGCAAACCACTTCCTGTTTATATTTTATTTGGTAATTAGACTTTAAAAATGTTGTTAAAATGTATTTCAGTTCAATAATAATCTAATTGTTTCAGATAAAACGATTTAGAAGTTTTTCGCATTAAAAATACACCTTGGGTTACCAGTTCCATGCATTTGACCAGTTCTTTCCGCTACTTTTTTTCTGCCCGTTTGATGTATTAGAGAGATTATAGATAATCCAAAGTGACCAGTTTATTAGTGACGGTTTGAAATTGCTATCTTTATTTAAAAGTCAAAGTGCGTGTAACACATCGTTTATATACTGTTAATGATAAAATGTTTCCTTCAACAATGTCAGAACCTGTTGCAAAGCATATTGACGAACAAGGACTCGAGTTTCTACAATTTGCTTTCCGTTGGTTCAACTGTCTTCTAATACGAGAGGTCTGCTTCATTACCCGAAACACTTTCATTCCTTTTTCCCAACATTCTCTTTAATTCACAACCGATTAATGTTAACCTTCAAGGGCTGCCACAGTGGTAAGCACCTCAGAGGTCTTACTTGGAGGCGCCCGTGAGCTTTTTAACAAACCAACTAATGTTCTTGTTGTGTTTTATAGATTCCTTTCCATCTCGTTACGCGTCTATGGGACACATACCTTGCTGAAGGCGATGCTTTACCGGATTTCCTTGTGTACATATTTGCCAGTTTTCTTCTAACGGTAAGCCATCTATACTTGACGTAAACTTGAAATCACCACTCTACGCCTGCTTACAAAAACGCGTTTAAATCCTACAATGCAGTGGTCAGATAAACTCCTGAAGCTTGATTTCCAGGAAATGGTGATGTTTCTTCAACACTTGCCAACAAATAACTGGAGCCACCAAGAGCTTGAGATGGTGCTGTCAAGAGCCTTTATGTGGCACACCATGTTTGATAGTTGTCCCAACCACTTAGCCACCTGAGCCCACATGGTTTTCTTTTATAGGTCTTTTGAATTATTTGTGGTGTAAAAATGGATATCTATCACTGTTGTAAAACTAATATGGTTTTTTACTTTGAAGTTTATAATTTGTAAAACAAACAACCCTATATATTTGTTTTGTTTTTTTTTTTTTTTTTTTAATTTTGTTGAAGAAGTTTTAATGCATTGTTGATAACACAATCTCTATCTTGGTTCTAATGCAAAGCGGTTTTAAGTTATATGTCATGCCCATTTTTTTTTTGTGAAAGTTATTAAACATAACAGAATTCACTTAATGAATTTTATAGTGACATGGATATTGTCACATGTAAATCTACAAAATTAAACATTACAAAATGGGATTTTTAAATCCAAACATTCCACCGGTATAATCACTTGGTTTTAATATTACACACTAGACTTATTAACTCACATGCACCTGTTATATAAGCCAAAAGCACTTGCCAAGTAGCCAGCCACACATTTAGAAAGATGTACCAACCCATTAGCTGTCAACAAGGTCTCTTGGAAGATCTCTTGGCTCCAACCATGGAGACATGGTCTACATTTCCTAACTCTCAAGAACACACCACCATTAATGACACTCACTAGGGGTGTTCAACGAATCGAATAACGAATTTTCGAATTATTCGAATCGAATTATTCGAATTTTTAATATTTTTACCTGAATTCGTATTCGATTCGTATTCGTTTAAAATTCAATTTATTCGATTCGTATTCGATTCGAATAAGAAACTCGAATTCGAATCGAATTCGAATAAATTCGATTTAGTTCAAATTCACCTTAAATAACAAATTGTTTTACTTTTAGTTTTAAAACTAATACAAACTCATTATTTTTAACATATAAAATACAAATCTACAAATTGATAAACAACAATATGTCAAATACGAGAATAGTAAAAATAGTAGAGAGTATAGTTTTATAGAGTTTTGTGATATATAAGGTAAATATATAAAACATGGTTATGCTAAAAGTTATAGACACTATGGGTTCTTAGAGTTTGACCAAAATTTAGAAGTTTTTTTTTCAATGTGTATACTTGTGTATATAATAATGTGTATATGTGTGTATATATTTAAAAAAATATACATGTACAATTTTTATTCGAATTTCGAATCGAATCGAATTTAAAATCATAAATTCGTATTCGATTCGTATTCGATTTACTGAACTCGAATTCGAATCGAATCGAATTCGAATTCTTAATAATCGAATCGAATTCCTGGTAATCGAATCGAACTAAATCGAATTTCGAATTTTTCGAATTCGAATCGAATTCTGAACACCCCTAACACTCACTCGTTCCCTATTCAACAAGATGATTTCCTACCATTACCTTCTTCATCATCATTCTCAAACTCTTCATTTTCACAACTCATGTCATCATCCATGCATTCTGATTTTCAATCCAAGAATCATCGATATATTCTTCGGTGCCATGTTTCGTAGATTTAAAAATCCCATTTTGTAATGTTTAATTTTGTAGATTTACAAGTGACAATATCCAATGTCACTATATAATTCATTTAAGTTTTAATGCATTGTTGATGATCTTGATTTGGACTTTTATTGGACGGATGTCATAGGGACTGTAGCCATAATTTGTGAAAGTTAAAGGACGGAAGTTGAAATGTTGATACAAGTAGAGGTAATTTATACATTTATACAAATACTATAATATTTAATTATTTATACAATATAAAAATAAATAACCAGAAAATAAATATTACCAAATATTTAGTTATGATAAAAAAATAATTATATATAGTTTGTTATATAGGGTAGAGATCCAGAGAAAACCCTTGTTATAGTGAAAACTCTGGAAACTCTGACTTCCCAAGCTTTTTAGAGCATGTAATATACACGATTTTAAGCATTTTGAGCAAAAAAAATCAAAAAAGCGCCGAGCACTTTTTTAAAAAAAATAATAATAAGTTTTCAGGTAACACATGTTAAGCGAAATTAACATGTGTTAACAATGTGTTACCCGAAAACTTATTTATTTTTTAAAAAAAAAATGCTCAGCGCTTTTTTGATTTTTTTGGCTCAAAATGCTTAAAATCATGTATATTACATACCCTAAAATTTTCATATAAAAAAAGCTCGGGAAGTTAGAGTTTCCAGTGTTTTCACTATAACAAAGGTTTCCAATATATCCTTTACCGTTGTATATATACTTAAAATCATAAATATATAAAATAATTACACAAATAAAAGATGAATGTCAAGCTTGAGCTTTAGACATCGAGCTTGAAACAAGCCAAACTCGGGCCAAGCTTGAGTTTAGTCTGGTCCAAGTTCGTTTCGGTTCAGTTACGCGGATGCCCTGCTAGTCATACAGAATTAAAAAATAAAAAAAAACCCTGTGATGGCATCACATTTTTATTTTGTTTACTGAAATAGACAATCTGATTCTGATTAAAATCCTTTTCAAAGGATATCACAAGTTCCTCAAATTTTCAAGGAAACAATTGCAAACAAAAATATGGAAAATTAATAAACTTCAACATGCCATTGCTTGTTCTTCTTCAACTGTGACAGTTTTTCATCCCAGCTTTCCCCTCTTTCTACTGCAACTCTCTTCAATGTGTCCTGTATTCCAGGCATCATCCCTTTTAGCCCACAGAAATATATATGGGCCCCTTTATCCAGCATTTTAAATATCTCATCACTGTACTCTTCTATCTTATCCTGCACATACATTTTCCCTCCATTTTTGTTCTTTTGCTCTCTGCTAAGCGCTCGGTCAAACCTGAAGTCAAACCGTAACATTTTATATCAGAATAAGTAATTTTGGGTCGTGTTTTACCTCAAACGGGCCAAGACAAAAAATACTAGCTAAAAAGGGGAACACTTGGAAACGTTTTGACCCATATTAAAAGAATGACCCGTTTTGACCCAAACCCATTACCCGACCCGGCTATCTTTGCAAAATCTACCTGAAGTTATCAGGGTAATCTGTAAGATACTTGCTGAATTCATCATCATACAGAAGGCTGTCGCTGTTGGCCACCCCTAAAAACAGCCAAGCAAGACCATTGAATTTGTATGTGGGCCCGGATTCCATGAACATTCGACGAAGATAGCCTCTAAATGGAGCGACACCTGTCCCTGTAGCAATCATAATGTGGGTTGCATTTGGGTCTTCTTCAGGTAAAAGCATAATCTTTCCGGACGGGCCTGCAAATATTATTTATTAATATGGTTCAATATCACACAATCACTTTCAAAAAGATCCAGATGAGGTGCATGCATACCTGCTATTTTAACTTTGTCTCCGGGCTTCGAGTCACATAAGAAATTGCTGCAAACACCGTTCTTAGACGGGTCTTCTTTTCCCGTCTCTGGGTCATAATAAACAGCTCTTCGAACGCATAAGCTCGCGGTCTTTCCATCAAATGAGTCTCCGTATCTTGTGGATGCTATTGAATAAAGCCGAACATTGTGTGGGGCCCCGGGTTTCTTTGGGTTTTCTCCCTGTTTGGAGAAAAAACCAAAATAGTTTAATATAAAAACAATAGCAAGCTCATAAAGATTTATACAACTATAAACACCATAAACATAATCTCATATAGTTTTTTAAATGAATGAATTAGATTTTCAACTCATAAAAAAGAAAAGTGAAACAACTGACTTACAGGTGGAATAACGCCGTAACTTTGTCCTTCCCAGTACGGAACATTGCCACCATGATCAATTACAATATGACAAGTCTCCCCGGGAGCTTTTGGGCCTACAAGCCTTTCAACCGAGACAATGGTTGCAGTATATGGTTCCTTCGGCTTGTGCAAATTTAGGGGTGGTTCTTTTGCATCTTCAAGATCTAAGGGTGCAACCGTAATTTTACCTTTGGTTACAGTTTGTGACACCGACATAGCAACTATGGATTGATATCTTGATGGTGCAGTCTTCGATTTTAGCTCCAATTGTGAAAAATGAGCCCATGGTTTATCACAAAAGCTAATCTTTTGGGTCTGCAACAATATTTAAAGCATTAATTTTGAGTACTAAATTACAATGAAATCAGAATGTCTTTAACAGATATCATCCAACACGAAAAATCACGTTTTGGGTTGTGACATGTCAGGCCTGCTTACACGGGTCATGTTCGGGTTGACCTGTTTTTTTAAAATAGTCGGTGTGCATATTGACCTATTTAAACCGTTTGATTAAAAAAGTCGACCCGCTCACTGTTTATGACCCGTTTAACCCTTTTTTTCCATTTACAATCCACCAACCTGATATCACCTTTACAACTTAAATACTACCAGCCAACCCGTTCAACATGTTCAGAAAAAATGGGTTAACAAATTGGGTTCAGGTTAAACAATTACTAAATTCAAGACGTCAGTTTTGCTAATGCAAAAAAAAAAAAAAAAAGTAAAATTTTGATAGAAATCATGCATTTGGTTTAAAATTAAACAAACTAGAAGTAAAATGGTGTTTATCAACAAAAAATATTTTGTAAGTTGCTATTTATGCAATTTGAGACCTTGGTTTTATAGTGCGGCGGATGCAACCTTTGGTTGTACATAAAGCAACGCCTCGCGCACATGAAGTTTGCGCCTTGGCTTTAGGGACCTAAAAGCCTCACGCTTTTTAAAACCGAGTTCAATACTGAAAAAAACTTAAATTCATTGAAAAACTGGTTGTTTGGTGAGCCATAGATTACTATTTTAGGGGCAATTTTGACTTTTCACGGTGGAACATTACTTACCTAACATTTAGCTTACAACAAATCTAAACATTTTCAAGATACAAATGATATAAAGATCAAGAAACCAAGAAAACTCAAGTCAAATTCAACTTCAAAAAAAAAAAGAAAAAAAAAGAATCCTCAAATCTCACAACCTATAAATTAAAAAAAAAAAATCTTGAATCCCTAAAAATGAGAAGCAACCCTTCATCAGTTAACCCTTATTGTCAAACATTAAAAAGTCAAACTAATCATCCTCAAATCTCACAACCTATGATCCAATCAAGTACCAACAAAAGCCAAAACATCATGCAACTTGAATCATTAACCATACCTTGAGAAAAGATTTCTGAAGCAATGAATCATTCTTGAAATGGGTAGTTGTAACAGACCCCTAAAAAGATCCAAAATTTAATAACAATTTCAATCAGAAATACACAATTTTCAAGCTACAAAAACATAAAGATTGAAAGATCATTCATACCTGATTTACAAGGCCCAAATTTGAAGCAGCAGCAGCAGCAGCCATGATGGATGGATCAGAAAAGGCCTTTGGGAGATGAAGGTAGAAGAAGGGAATGTGGTGGTGGGTACTTATAGGAGAGTGGTTGGAAGCTTTTGGAGTGTGTCAAAGGGTGCAGGCGCCTATAGGGAGTATGGTGGGGGGTTATATGAGTTACAAGTGAGCAATGTTATTATTATTATTATTTTTTTATAATGTTTTGATAGCATGCCATTGCCATCAAATGATTTTATTGTCAAGAAAAGGTCACAACATTTGTCCTATGTTTTCATTAAAAGAAAAATTAATTTCTAGTTGTAATATCTATTACTTTTATTTATTATTTTTTTTTTATTTGAACGGCTAAATCTTTCTCTATTTTTTGCATATGTATTAATTTTACTTGCTTATTTGATTTTATAACGTTTTGATGCTTGATAAAAGATAAATGCATAATATTTAATGTATTTTTATATTATGATACTAGGTTAGAGTCCCGTGGGGACCTACGGTTCACCCGAAAGTAAAATGAAAAAAAAGTAGGAAAATAATAATTGTATTATACGATTTGTTTTGGTTACTAAATGTTTGATAATGCAATATGTATGATTTTTGATGTTAAATGCAAAATGTCATCTAACAGTTTAATGTAACGAAATGATGGATATATCGAGTAAGTAAAGTTTAATTTGACAACTGCAAACTACATAGCATACTATCACAATATCACACATTACATCATTTGGGTAATATCTATAATCTAATCCTAACTAAGCTTAAGCATAGAACACTTATCATTTAGTTGGGGCTTAACGAACTTCAACCAATATCACACATTACATCATTTGGGTATGGGTAATATCTATATTATAATCATAACTAAGCTTAAGCATAGAACACTTATCATTTAGTTGGGGCTTAACGAACTTCAACCAATGGTCCATTTTCATTACTTCAATCAAAATCTTCCAACTCTTGCTCATTGATAGCTGATTTTTCACCTTCGAAGTTGTTATCATTGTCATCACGATCCTCGGAGTGTAGCTCATTTTCAATAATTTATGAAAACCTCCACCATTGTATTCCATATTTATGTTCTACATAAAATATAGTTGTTGTAAAGATATGGATACGGTGATAAGTAAATCAAGAAACAATCCTTAACCCACTTACTTGAATGGGTAGCTTAAATTTTCATGTTATCTCTCCAATGGTTCAAACCGATTACATAGCTAAAAAACAACTAATAAGAAAATGGGTCCAATGTCACATGCTGTAATATAAATTTCCTATATTTTATTAAAAAAAAATAGACACCAAAAGGATCAACCCCAGACCCATTTCAACATGTAGCCAAAAGGACCCATTGTACACACACTTTAGGCAACTTTTGACATGTTACAAAAAGCCGCCAAAAAAACGTCATTATTTAAACTGTGTAAATATAGTACTTAACAATTAAAAATCTTAATAAATAACATCAAAATCATAATCAATCATTCAAATCAATGACATTAAAATAATCCACGTCTGAAATTAACTTACCCGTTATATACAAATTATTATTAACATCTTAAAATTAGCACACTTAAAATTAGCACACTTATTGAAATCAAGATGATGATTATCGTTTAGTTACAAATGATTAAAGGAAAGTCGTAATATCAAAATGAAAGTCGGTCAACAATGTTAAATGAAATTCGTAATATTAGTAACATCAGTAAATAAGATTAAAAATCTTAATAAATAACATCAAAATCGTAATCAATCATTCAAATAAATGACATTAAAATCATCCGCGTCTCAAATTGTCTTACCCATTATATACAATTTATTATTGACATCATTAGTAATCATTATTAGTTGTACCAAAAGTAACATTTTGAAAATTTATATTATCATTTAATTTTGTTGTTAAATTTGGTATGACGATTAAATGATTTTATTATTTGTTAAGGTTTATATAGTATTGTTGTGTCTCGAACAATTCTGCAAAATCAGAAATAATGTGCCTCGATTGACGTGAT
The DNA here is from genome assembly GCA_030844895.1 of Ambrosia x helenae. Lineage (NCBI taxonomy): Eukaryota > Viridiplantae > Streptophyta > Magnoliopsida > Asterales > Asteraceae > Ambrosia > Ambrosia x helenae. The sequence goes on from CM061233.1 coordinate 78,317,023, forward strand.
CGAGTAGGAATATTTATTTATATATTTGAATTATAAAAATAGAAGGAATGGTAATTGACGTGAATTGGTCAACAACGCTTAAAATTAACACAATCAGACTCAAAGACATAAAGTCAAAAAATTGACCTCCATCAAATTAACAAAAACGTAAAAAGTTTTTACTAATATTTGATCAACAATATTAAAATTAAGGTCGTAATATTAGTAACAACATTGAAAATTATCTTGAATACATTATATATTTTAGGAAACTATTAAATAGATTTAAATTATATTTATTATTAAAAGAATAATAAAAGTGTAGGAAAATGAATGTACACTCCTATCTTTGGATTATATATAAATTATAAACTGTTAAATAAATTTAACATTGTTAAATAGATTTAAATAAATGTTTAAAGGAAAGTCGTATATGTTTAAAAGAATATCGTTTCATTTCAAATGATTAAAGGAAAGTCTTTGAATTATAAAAGTGGGAAGGATTGGTAATTGACGTGAATTGGTCAACAACGATTAAAATTAGCACAATCAAATTCAAAGACATATAGTCAAAGAATTGACCTTCATCAATTTAACAAAAACGTAAAAAGTTTTTATACAGATTCGGTCAACAATATTAACATTAAGGTCGTAATATTAGTAATAGCATTGAAAATTATTTTGAATACATTATATATATTTAGGAAACTGTTAATTATATTTAAATTATATTTATTATTAAAATAATAATAAAAGTGTAGGAAAATAAATGTACAGTGTTATCTTCGGATTATATTTAAATTATAAACTGTAAAATAGATTTAAATAAATGTTTGAAAGAAAGAAAGTCGTATATGTTTAAAAAAATATCGTTTCATCACAATTGATTAAAGGAAAGTTGTAATATCAAAATTAAAGTCGGTCAACAATATTAAAATGAATTTCGTAATATTAGTAATATCAATAAATAAGATTAAAAATCTTAATAAATAACAACCAAATCATAATCAATCATTCAAATCAATGACATTAAAATTATCATAAATAACATTAAAACTCTTCATAAATAACAACAAAATCATAATTTAAATTTCAAAATCAATGACATCTTGTGGTGCAACCTTAGTAACAAACATTTTGTGCTCGATTGAACACCATTTGAAGACACAATATTCGCCAATGGAAGTATCTTTTGATTGAAGTAAATCAGGTCATCCAATCACAGTAAACCTTTACAAAAGAATTATGTATAGAAAATTTAAAATGTGTAACTAATTATAAAATAAAAATATTGTAAACATAAATGTTGAATATGCAAATAACAAACCTAGCGACTTGTGAAACAATTTCTGCACGTAATATTAGTATTAGTATTAGTATTAGTAATTATTAGTAATTAGTAATATATTCGTAAAAACAGTAATAGAAAATTTTAATTCGGTCAATAAGATATAAATGGGATTAAAATTAAAAATCGTAATATTAGTTTTAGTATTAGTAATATATTCGTAATTTAATTGGGTCAATTCGGTCAATAATAAATAAATGAGCTTAAAAATCATAATATATAACATTAAATTCGATCAATTATTATTAATGTCATTAAAAATCATAATAAATAACATTAAAAAATGAATAAATCCTATTAATTGCAGGCAAGACCAATAATAATTCATAAAAATATATTAAACATAATTTCATAGTAACATTAATATAAATAAATGAGATTAAAAATCGTAATAAATAACATTCAATTCGGTCAATTATTATTGTCAATTAGAATTAGTAATATGTTCGATCAACAATACTATTTTTACGAATAGTAAAACTAAAATCGTAATATTAGTTTTAGTTAATATTAGTAATTATTAGTAATTAGTAATATATTCGTAAAAATAGTAATAGAAAAATTTAATTCGGTTAATAAGATATAAATGGGAATAAAATTAAATATCGTAATATTAGTTTTAGTATTAGTAATATATTCATAATTTAATTCGGTCAATAATAAATATGTCACACCCTCAAAATCCACTTGCGGAGTTTTAACGCGAGGCGCATGACAAACCAGGATCCAAACCAACAATCACAATAAACAAGTCTAAATTAACATATGCAATTTCAAAAACATAGTTTAAATCTCCAGTTACAGCGGAAGCTTATTCTCAAAACATAATCCCAAAAGTAAACCACATTATTTAATGTTTGAAAACCATGCAATCCTAACTAGACGCCGTGCAGACGCGTGCGCCCTAGTTCCATTGTGCTACCTTAGCGACCTGAGAAAACATGTAAGAGTTTACGTCAGCACAAAAATGCTGGTGAGTTTACAGGTTTTGTAATCAAAGTACCAAGTTCAACCTATCCATACTATAACAATTTGCAAACCAAGGTACGCTAGCTAGGCGTATGTTTTGTTACATCTACGATTGGAAAACCATTACTAACTCGTAACCCAGATGTAGTGCCCGAATAGTAAACCAGTTCCTGTTTGAGACAATATGCACTCGCCCGACCCTCCAAGCCGACGAGCGGGGTTGGTCACTCCCAATAGATCTATTCACATTTCCCCGTTGTGCAAACCCGCACATTCATGGTTTCCCCCGGGACTTCCAAAGATCGTATAGTAAACCATAGAAAACCCATAGTATGACAGTTGTTACCAAAACATCAGTTTAACACATGTTTTCTCCCCCAAAAAGTGAAACCAATTAAAAGAGGGGCCGTAAACTCACCTTAGGTTGCGTTACTTCAAAACACGAATAATATCAGCGAGCTATGCTAGTCCCTTAAAGCGGCGACCTAACATATGTCAGTTACAAGTACTTAGACTAATAACCCGTAGGTTAGTTAGTCCCTAGATGTCCAGACCATAACCAAGTTCGTTTGAAAACACCGTGACTGTTAAATTAACCCAACGTACAAGACTCGACATCCCATTGGTGACCCGAGACTTCGCGTGTTATACTAGTCCTCACAAACATATAATCATGCAATACACACTTAACATACGTTAAAGTTCAACAAGTTATAGCACGTAGTTCAAGTATCACGTAAATAAGTCCGATCACATGTTACCAAGTTATTAGATATGTTACGGGGTTCCTAGCATGTTCCTAGGTGTCAAATCGGGTCCCGAAACGCAATATTACACTTACAGCAGCAGTACAGGCGATTAGGAAAAGTCAACTAGTGATTACGTGGGTCAACAGGCATTTAGGAATGCTAATCGCCTATACTATAGGCGATTAGGGCTATCTCATATGTAATTTTTGAGTTTATAGGCGATTATGTCGTAAAGCATGCAATTCAGGGCTTAACTAGCATTTAGGATCGTAAATGCATGAAGTGAAGGGGAATAGGATCCTATTCGCCTATACTATAGGCGATTAGGGCTCCCCTTCAGGCGAATGGGCTCCTAATCGCCTATAGTATAGGGGATTAGGATTCCTATTCGCCTATAGCACAGCTGTTCCGGTTTTTCGCGCGTTTAACACTCCAAATCGAATCCAGAACGTGTGTAAACATCAATTATTAATCAAATAACTATATCAAACATATATCAATCAAAATCCTTCGTTTAACCTTGTTCTATCAGCCCTGCATGCAATCATGTATCCCAAAAACAACACATATAGCATGAATCATCACATTAACATGCATAACCCTAACCCTAATGAACAATTACTCAGGTTTCATCAACATGCTATCATTACTAATCTGTAACTACCTTAATATCATGTTACTAATCCTTCTTGAATCATAAAAATCCTATCTTTTAATCATAAACCCACATACAACAAGCATGATAGTTAGAATCCAATTAACAACAATTAATAACGAATTTCCAGAAGACATTTACGTTAATGAACAGGTCTGGACTATTAGGGATTTAATAAAAACGTTATCAAAGATTGCATGAATGAAAACCACACCTTAGATTTGTTATAGATTGATGTTATAGGCTTGAAATCTTATGTTTTGATCCAAAATCGTGTTCTAGAGGTTGTGTGGGTGTTGGGATGAGTTGTGGGACGACTAGGGTTAATAATATGAAGTTTAGGAGGTCAAGTATTGTATTTATAGGCGTTTTTAGTCGTCCAGCACGTTATAGGCGATTACGCAGCATTATCAGGCGAATAGGGATCCTATTCGCCCCCAGTATAGGCGAATAGGGCCTATTCGCCCTTCTTGGTTCCCTACTCGCCTACCCTATAGGCGAATACAGCCCCTATTCGCCTATAGGGTCTGGCTCAGCACATTTGGCGCGTTAAACTCCGTTTTAACATATGTTAACACCTTTTCACATACCGACAAGTCACATAATGATTGTAAACACATAATACTTGCAAACAAACATATTCACACTCGTTCACCAATTCCCGGGACTCGAGACTTGTATATTCCCTGTGCTCTGACGATTCTACGAATCGTCACCCTTTGTACACTTGGTTAAGGACTGACATCTAATGAGCCTCTAGACTAACATCTAATGATCCTCTATACCAAACTAACAGTTCCCGAACCGTAACACGACTCAACCATCCCAGTTAAGTATAATATACGCGTGACTCGCTAAGGTAGACTTTAATCTAGACAACGTTGTTAATCAGAATTTGCCGGGTGTCACATCATCCCCACGTTAAAAGAATTTCCGTCCCGAAAATTGCACAAGTACCAAAAGGAATAACAAAAGAACAGACAAAAGATAGAAACCAAGAAGAAAATTTACCCGAGTTGTCACATCATCCCCACGTTAAAAGGAATCTCGCCCCGAGATTCATTCAGCAGCAGTGGTAACATATCTCGATTCGAACGCTTCCTTAGGAAAGAGATGAGGATACTTTGACTTCATCTGATCCTCTCGTTCTCAAGTGTACTCTGGTCCTCGGTTCGAGTTCCAGCGAACCTTAACAATGCGAATCTTGCTATGACGTAGGCTACGAATCTTGTAATCAAGAATCTCAACAGGTTCCTCCACAATCCGAAGACGATCATCAACCTTGATCTCCTCCAGTGGAACAATAAGAGACTCGTCAGCCAGACACTTCTTTAAGTTGGACACATGGAAGACGTTATGTACGTTGCCGAGCTCCGTCGGTAAATCAAGACGATACGCCACCGGTCCAATCCGTTCCAGGATCGTAAATGGACCGACATACCGAGGGTTGAGTTTGCCACGCTTCCCAAAGCGTATGACGCCCTTCCATGGTGAAACTTTCAGAAGTACCTTGTCATCAACTTGGAATTCCAATGGCTTGCGACGTTGATCAGCATAACTCTTTTGCCGATCCCGTGCCGCTGCCAACCGGTTACAAATCTGTACGATCTTTTCCGAAGTTTCGTACACTAGCTCAGGCCCAGTGAGTTGACTCTCACCCACCTCAGCCCAACAAAGAGGAGACCGGCATTTCCGCCCGTACAGTGCCTCGAACGGAGCTGCCTTGATGCTCGTGTGGTAACTGTTGTTGTAAGAGAATTCTACTAACGGTAGGTGGGCTTCCCAACCTTTTCCAAAATCGATCACACATGCTCGCAGCATGTCTTCTAAGGTTTGAATCGTGCGTTCACTCTGACCGTCAGTCTGTGGGTGATAAGTTGTACTCATGTCCAGCTGGGTACCCAAAGCTTTGTGCAAGGATTTCCAGAAGTGAGAAGTAAAGTGGGAGTCACGATCCGAAATAATAGAAACCGGCACCCCGTGCTTAGAAACAACTTCCTTCAGATAAAGACGAGCCAAACGATCCATGGTGTCGGTCTCCTTAATAGCGAGAAAATGGGCTGATTTCGTCAACCGATCAACTATCACCCATATCTTATCATTCCCGCTGGGTGACTTAGGGAGTTGCGTGACAAAATCCATTGTAATCCGTTCCCACTTCCACTCCGGAATTTCAGGTTGTTGCAAGAGACCCGACGGTTTCTGGTATTCCACCTTGACCTTAGCACAGGTCAAGCATTTGCTCACGTATGAGGCTATATCCGACCTCATGTTTGGCCACCAGTAAAGCACCTTCAGATCTTGGTACATCTTATCCGAACCAGGATGAATAGAATACCGGGACTTGTGAGCCTCATCTAGGACAAGCTCCCGAAGTCCCCCGAATAAAGGAACCCATATGCGTTCTGCAAAGTAGTGCAGGCCATCAGGTCTTCGCTCGAGGTGCTTGTCGGCACCGTGCATAGTCTCAGCTTTAAGGTTTTCCTCCTTCAAAGCTTCTAACTGGGCAGAACAGAGTTGGTCAGGTAGAGAGGAATGAATGGTAAGTTGCAACGCCCGAACACGACGAGGTTTAATTGATTCCTTCCTGCTCAAGGCGTCTGCTACTACATTCGCTTTGCCGGGATGGTACTTAATGGCGCAATCATAGTCATTCAGAAGTTCAATCCAACGATGTTGTCGTATGTTCAAATGTTGTTGGTCGAAAATATGTTGAAGACTCTTGTGATCGGTGTAGATGGTGCATTTGGTACCGTACAAGTAATGTCTCCAAATTTTCAACGCGAAAACCACTGCACCCAACTCCAAGTCATGGGTGGTGTAGTTCTTCTCGTGCACCTTAAGTTAACGAGAAGCATACGCAATCACTTTCTCGCGTTGCATCAACACGCAACCGAGACCATGAATAGAAGCATCACAGTAAACAACGAAATCATCAGGGCCTTCAGGTAAGGACAAAATAGGAGCAGAACACAGTTTAGACTTCAGTTCTTGAAATGCCGACTCTTGTGGTTCACCCCAGTCGAATTTTCTATCCTTCTGAGTAAGAGTGGTCAGGGGTTGAGCGATCTTCGAGAACCCCTTAATGAAACGACGATAGTAGCCCGGAAGGCCTAGAAATTGCCGCACCTCAGTTGGCGTCTTTGGTGCTCCCCAGTCCTTGATCGCTTCGATCTTAGCTGGATCGACATGAATTCATAGTTCATTAACCACATGTCCTAGGAACTGAACTTCGCGTAACCAAAAGTCACACTTTGAGAACTTTACGTAAAGTTGTTCCCGTCGCAAGAGTTCCAAAACCAAACGCAGGTGTTCCTCGTGTTTGGTCTTGTTCTTGGAGTAAATCAGGATGTCATCAATAAACACAATGACGAACTTGTCAAGATACGGTTTGCAAACGCGGTTCATCAAATCCATGAAAACCGCCGGTGCGTTCGTGAGACCGAAAGGCATGACCAAGAATTCGAAATGGCCATAACGTGTACGAAAGGCAGTCTTTGCAACGTCAGCTTCCCTTACGCGCAACTGGTGATAACCGGACCTCAAATCAATCTTAGAGTAGTAGCTAGAACCCTGGAGTTGGTCGAATAGATCATCAATACGTGGAAGAGGATAACGGTTCTTGACGGTCAATTTGTTCAATTCTCTGTAATCCACACACAATCGGAAACTTCCATCCTTCTTCTTAACGAATAGAATCGGGGCTCCCCAAGGGGAAGAACTTGGTCTAATGAAACCCTTGTCCAAGAGTTCCTGTAGCTGGCTAGACAATTCCTGCATCTCAGGAGGTCCAAGACGGTAGGGGGCCCGAGCAATAGGAGCAGCCCCTGGTACAAGATCAATACCGAACTCAACCTGACGATGGGGAGGAAGACCAGATAAATCATCGGGAAATACATCAGGAAACTCGCGTACAACAGGAATATCGTCGATCTTCTTCTCATCGCTAGAGGAAACAGATAAAAGTGCCAAAACGGTCGAATAACCCTTTCGAAGATACTTAAGGGCTTTCATGCTAGAGATGATATTTAGCGGAACACCGCCCTTGATACCGTACACAGAAAGGAATTCTCCATCAGGGAGAGGAATCCGAATAATCTTGTCGTAACAAATGATCTCAGCACGATACAAAGACAACCAATCCATGCCTACCACAATGTCAAAACTACCCAAAGGTACCGGCATAAGGTCGATGGGGAACGACAAACCCGACAACTCTAGTTGACACTCCCGAAGGATACAAGTAGCTTAAATCTTTTTACCGTCTGCCAACTCAATTATATACTTAGCCTCTAATGGTACGGGTACTACATCTAGCAGTCGACTAACTTCCATGGATATAAAACTTTTATCGGCACCGGAATCAAATAAAACACTAACAGAGCGATTATTGAGAAGGAACGTACCGGTAACTGTGTCAGGATCCTGCCTAGCCTCTGCGGCTCCAATGACGAAGGCACGTGCATTCCTGCCGCCGACCCCGTTGTTCCCGTTACCGTTGTTCCCGCCCTGCTTCAGTTTTGGGCAATCCTTCTTGTAATGACCAGTCTCTCCACAGTTGTAACATCCCTGTCTTCCCGTAGTTCCTTGAGTAGTAGGAGCCGAGTTAGTAGTTGGGGCCTGGGTCGATGGAAGTGTCGCCCGACAGTCCTTAGCAAAATGCCCCAGTCGCTGACAACGATGGCAACGATTACGTTCGCAGTCCCCCTGATGATGACGCCCACACTTGTTGCATTTAGGTAATTTCCCCGCATAACCACCCTGCTTGTTACCAGAAGAAGAACCCCCGCTATCAAATCTCTTACCCTGCTGTGCTGGCACAGATCCTTTCCCCTCATTTTCCCACTTACGCTTGTTATTCTCTGGGACCTTGACAGTCGAACCCTTAGCAGGCAAGATACCCTCATTTACCTTCAAGTTTGTCATCCTGTGAGCCGATCGGACCACTTCTGAGTATGTAGGATGATTTCCCGCAGCCACCAACCCTGCGATCTCTGGTACTAGCCCCGAGATATAGTGTTCAATCCTCCTGTATTCTGGCACATGCAGATCAGGACACAGCACTGCCAACTCATTACGCCTTACCGTATACTTTTCAATCTCGGACCCAGTCATCTTGAGGTTCCACACCTCGTGCTCTAGCTTTTGAACTTCCTCCCTTGGACAGTATTCTCGTTTCAGCAGTTGAACAAAGTTTTCCCAAGGCATAGCATACGCCTCCCCCATACCCATATTCTGGGTGATGTTATTCCACCAGGTCAAAGCAACATCCTGGAATAACGCAGCAGCATACTTGACTCGATCCTCTGGGAGACAGTTGCACATCAGAAACACTGACTCCACCTTTTCCAGCCACCTGAGCAAACTCACGCACCCTCAGTGCCAGAGAATTCCTGGGGCTTACAGTCCCGAAACATCTTGTAGGTACACATGGGTGGGGTGGGTTAACAGGACCACCTGAAATGAAACGCATGAGGAACCACGAAGTATGTAAACAAGATTCACCAATGAGGCAAAAATGGATAAATCAACTTACCACCACCATTGTGCCCTAACTGAAAGGCCGCTTGCAGCAAGTTGTTCAGATCTTCCTGTGATAGGTTTACACCTCCACGGCCACCACCACCACCGCGACCACCACCACGTCCACCATTGCGACCACCTCCACGTCCTCCTCGAACTCCAGACATGATTTCTGACAGAAAGAACGAGAAAATTTAGTTTCACAGCTAATGATAACCATTAGCGTTCACAAGATCAAAGCTAGATCCAACTCAGGACTATCCATTCAAACCCAGAGCTCACTAGGGCTTTCATGCATTTCGGTTTGTGATTTTGTGTGCACCCAAAATGATAAACCGCTCTACATGGTCCTCCAAGTGTTCTCCTAGTTCGAAGTTCAAATCACCGAACATAGACTCTTAGCTATACACCGTAATACTACGGTAGTTTATGGCAAGTGTTTCTATTGGAGTATGAAAGGGAGATGTCCGAGCCTTGGACAAATCTCAAGAGTACACGATTTACCCCAATATACCACACTGCCTAGAAAGCAAGTAACCCGACATAAGATAGAACGGATGATGTAACATAGGAAGGTCAGATGATTTAGAGACACCCCGACAAGCCCATACGTAATCCACCAAAATGTTTAGTACTAAGTGATCGTCTAGTGTGTGCGACTCGGCTATAGTCTAGACTCTACATGCAGTCCTAGTTCATTATAACCATTGGCTTTGATACCAATCTGTCACACCCTCAAAATCCACTTGCGGATTTTTACCGCGAGGCGCATGACAAACTAGGATCCAAACCAACGATCACAATAAACAAGTCTAAATTAACATATGCAATTTCAAAAACATAGTTTAAATCTCCAGTTACAGCGGAAGCTTATTCTCAAAACATAATCCCAAAAGTAAACCACATTATTTAATGTTTGAAAACCATGCAATCCTAACTAGACGCCGTGCAGACGCGTGCGCCCTAGTTCCATTGTGCTACCTTAGCGACCTGAGAAAACATGTAAGAGTTTACGTCAGCACAAAAATGCTGGTGAGTTTACAGGTTTTGTAATCAAAGTACCAAGTTCAACCTGTCCATACTATAACAATTTGCAAACCAAGGTACGCTAGCTAGGTGTATGTTTTGTTACATCTACGATTGGAAAACCATTACTAACTCGTAACCCAGATGTAGTGCCCGAATAGTAAACCAGTTCCTGTTTGAGACAATATGCACTCGCCCGACCCTCCAAGCCGACGAGCGGGGTTGGTCACTCCCAATAGATCTATTCACATTTCCCCGTTGTGCAAACCCGCACATTCATGGTTTCCCCCGGGACTTCCAAAGATCGTATTGTCACACCCTCAAAATCCACTTGCGGGGTTTTACCGCGAGGCGCATGACAAACCAGGATTCAAACCAACGATCACAATAAACAAGTCTAAATGAATATAAATGCAATTTCAAAACATAGTTTAAAATCCCGTTTACAGCGGAAGCTTATTCAAAAACAGTATCTCAACAATGAAATAATAGTTCAACGTTCAAAAGACCATGCAACCCTAGTTAGACGCCGTGCAGACGCGTGCGCCCTAGTCCAGTCGTGCTACCTTAGCGACCTGAGAAAACATGTAAAAGTTTACGTCAGCACAAAAATGCTGGTGAGTTTACAGGTTTTATATCCAAGTACCAAGTCCACCTGTCCATACTATAATAACTCGAAAACCAGTATACGCTAGCTAGGCGTACGTTTTGTTACTACCACGATTGGAAAACCATTACTAACTCGAATACCAGATGTTGTGCCCGAAAAGTACCAAATGTTCCTGTTGTTCCTGTTTGAGACAATATGCACTCGCCCGGCCCTCCAAGCCGACGAGCGGGGTTGGTCACTCCCAATAGTGCTATTCACATTTCCCCGTTGTGCAAACCCGCACATTCATGGTTCCCCTGGGACTTCCAAAGATCGTGTAGTACACAATAGAAACCCATAGTATGACAATAGTTACCAAATAATCGTTTTAACACATGTTTTCTCCCCCGAAAGTATGAAACCAGTTTAAAAGAGGGGCCGTAAACTCACCTTAAGTTGCGTTACTCCTTAACCCGAGTAAACTCAGCTGCTATACTAGTCCCGTAAAGCGGCGACCTAACATACGACAGTTACAAGTACTTAGACTAATAACCCGCAGGTTAACTAGTCCCTAGATGTCCAGACCATAACCAAGTTCGTTTGAAAACACCGTGACTGTTTAACTGACCCAAAGTACAAGACTCGACATCCCATTGGTGACCCGAGACTCCCCGTGTTATGTTTACGCTCCACAACATACAATAACGCATTCACACTTAACATACGTTAACGCACAACAAGTTATAGCACATAGTTCACGTATCACCGAATTACATCCAAATATATGTTACCAAGTTATTAGACATGTTACGGGGTTCCTAGCATGTTACTACATGTTAAATCAGGTCTCGGAATGCTAATTTACACTTACAGCAGCAGTACACGCGATTAGGAAAAGTCAACTAGCATTTAGGTTGGTCAACTAGCAATTAGGAATCCTACTCGCCTCTATTATAGGCGATTAGGGGCTACTCACATGAACTTACTAGCAATTAGGGCTAATCACATGAACTTACTAGCAATTAGGGCTAATCACATGAACTTACTAGCAATTAGGGCTAATCACTCCTACTATCACACGAGTAGGCCTCTACTCGCCTGTAACCTTGCTGTTCCGGTTTTTCGCGCGTTTAACGCTCCAAATCAGATCCAGAACGTGTGTAACCACCCAATATCATCCCAAACACTATCCTAAACATGTTTAACCCAAAATCCTTCGTTTAACCTCGTATAATCAGTCCTGCATGCAACCAAGTAATCCAAACACCATTCACATAGCATGCAACATCATACTAACACGCGTAATCATAACCCTAATAACCAATTACTGAGATTTCTAGCATCATAATATCAATATCAATTCTGACCTAACATAATAACACATCAATCCATCATCATGAATCATAAAAATCCTAGCTTTCTAATCATACACACCCATAACGCATGTATATTAGTTATAATCCGATTAACAACCCTTATTGACGATTTTCAGAAAGCTTTTTCGTTTATGAACAGGTCTGGACCATTAGGGATTGATTAAAAACGTTTACAAAGAGTTATGGATGAGAATCAAACCTTAGGATTATGAAAGAATGATGATTAAAGCTTGAAACCTTGTGTTTTGATCAAAAATCGTCTTCCAGAGGTTGTTTATGTGTTTGGGCGGGTTATGGGACGACTAGGGTTTGTCTAATGAAGTTTAGGAGGTTAAGTATGGTATTTATAGTCGTTTTTAGTCGTCCAGCCCGTTCCATGCGATTGTGCAGTAGTTATACGCGATTAGGGCTGCTAATCGCATGAATGTGCATGTGATTGGGCCTAATCGCCTAAACTTATACACGATTAGGACCCTAATCGCCCTTAAGGTTCCCTACTCGCCTCCCCTATAGGTGATTAGGCTTCCTAATCGCCTATAGGGGTTGGTTTTGTGCGTTTTGCGCGTTATACCCCGTTTTAACATATGTTAATACATATTCACGTACCGACAAGTCACATAATGATTGTAAACACATAACACAAGTAAATACACATATTTACACTCGTTCACCAATTCCCGGGACTCGAGACTCGTACGTTCCGTATGCCCTGACGATCCTACAAATCGTCACCGTTTGTACACTTGGTTAAGGACTGACATCTAACGAACCTTTAGACCAACATCCAATGATCTTCTAGACTAACCAATAGTTCCCGAACCATAACCCGACTTAACTAACCCAGTTAAGTACAACATACGCGTGACTCGCTAAGGTAGACTTTCATCTAGACAACGTTGTTAACCAGAATTTGCCGGGTGTCACATCATCCCCACGTTAAAAGAATTTTCGTCCCGAAAATTGCGTAAGTAACAAAAGAAACAACGAAGGGAACAAACAAAAGATAGAAACCAAAAGAGAGTAGAAACCAAAAGAGAGATTTACCCGAGGTGTCACATCATCCCCACGTTAAAAGGAATCTCGCCCCGAGATTCATTCAGCTGTCGAAGAGACATGTCTCGACTCGAACGCTTCCTTAGGAAAAAGATGAGGATACTTAGACTTCATCTGATCCTCCCGTTCCCACGTATACTCGGTCCCCGGTTCGAGTTCCACCGAACCTTAACGATACGAATCTTGCTGTGACGTAGGCTACGAATCTTGTAATCACGGATCTCTACAGGTTCTTCCACAATCCGAAGACGATCATCAACCTTGATCTCTTCTAGTGGAACGATGAGAGACTCGTCAGCCAGACACTTCTTCAAGTTTGACACGTGAAAGACATTATGTACGTTACCGAGCTCCGTCGGTAAATCAAGACGATATGCCACCGGCCCAATCCGTTCCAGGATCGTAAATGGGCCGACATACCGCGGATTGAGTTTTCCACGCTTCCCAAAGCGTATGACGCCCTTCCACGGTGAGACTTTTAGAAGTACTTTGTCATTGACTTGGAATTCCAATGGTTTGCGACGCTGATCGGCATAACTCTTTTGCCGGTCCCGTGCCGCTGCCAACCGGTTACGAATCTGTACGATCTTTTCCGAAGTTTCGTACACTAGTTCAGGCCCAGTGAGTTGACTCTCACCCACCTCAGCCCAACAAAGAGGAGAACGGCATTTCCGTCCGTACAGTGCTTCGAACGGAGCCGCCTTGATGCTCGTGTGATAACTGTTATTGTATGAGAATTCTACTAACGGTAGATGAGCTTCCCAACCCTTGCCAAAATCGATCACACATGCCCGCAGCATGTCTTCTAAAGTTTGAATCGTGCGTTCACTCTGACCGTCAGTCTGTGGATGATAAGCCGTACTCATGTCTAGTTGGGTACCCAAAGCCTTGTGCAAAGACTTCCAGAAGTGAGAAGTAAAATGGGAATCACGATCCGAGATAATAGAAACTGGTACCCCGTGCTTAGAAACAACTTCCTTCAAGTAAAGACGAGCCAAACGATCCATGGTGTCGGTCTCCTTAATGGCAAGAAAATGAGCTGATTTCGTCAACCGATCGACAATCACCCATATCTTGTCATTCCCGCTTGGTGATTTAGGAAGTTGTGTGACAAAATCCATAGTAATCCGTTCCCATTTCCATTCCAGAATTTCAGGTTGTTGCAAGAGACCCGACGGTTTCTGGTATTCCACCTTGACCTTAGCACAGGTCAAGCATTTGCTCACGTATGAGGCTATGTCCGACCTCATGTTTGGCCACCAGTAAAGCACCTTCAGATCTTGGTACATCTTATCCGAACCAGGATGAATAGAATACCGGGACTTATGAGCCTCATCAAGGACAAGCTCCCGTAGTCCCTCGAATAAAGGAACCCATATACGTTCTGCGAAATAGTGCAGGCCATCAGGCCTTCGCTCTAGGTGCTTGTCGGCACCGTGCATAGTTTCAGCTTTAAGGTTTTCCTCCTTCAAAGCTTCTAACTGGGCAGAACGGAGTTGATCAGGTAAGGATGAATGAATGGTGAGCTGCAATGCCCGAACGCGACGAGGTTTAGTAGATTCCTTCCTGCTCAAGGCGTCTGCTACAACATTCGCCTTGCCAGGATGGTACTTAATAGCACAATCATAGTCGTTCAGAAGTTCAATCCAACGACGCTGCCGTATGTTCAAATGTTGTTGGTCGAAAATATGTTGGAGACTCTTGTGATCGGTGTAGATGGTGCATTTGGTACCGTACAAGTAATGTCTCCAAATTTTCAACGCGAATACCACAGCACCCAACTCCAAGTCATGGGTGGTGTAGTTCTTCTCGTGCACCTTGAGTTGACGAGAAGCATACGCAATCACTTTCTCGCGTTGCATCAACACGCAACCGAGACCATGAATAGAAGCATCACAGTAGACAACGAAATCATCAGGACCCTCCGGTAAGGACAAAATAGGAGCCGAACACAGTTTAGACTTCAGTTCTTCAAACGCTGACTCTTGTGGTTCACCCCAGTCGAACTTCCTATCCTTCTGAGTGAGAGTGGTGAGGGGTTGAGCAATCTTCGAGAACCCCTGAATGAAACGACGATAGTAGCCCGCAAGGCCTAGGAATTGCCGCACCTCAGTTGGCGTCTTTGGTGCTCCCCAGTCCTTGATCGCTTCGATTTTAGCTGGATCGACATGAATCCCTAGTTCATTAACCACATGTCCTAGGAATTGAACTTCGCGTAACCAAAAGTCACACTTTGAGAACTTGGCGTAAAGTTGTTCCCGTCGCAAGAGTTCCAAAACCAAACGCAAGTGTTCCTCATGTTCGGTCTTGTTCTTAGAGTAGATCAGAATGTCATCAATAAACACAATGACAAACTTGTCCAGATATTGTTTACAGACGCGGTTCATCAAGTCCATGAAAACCGCTGGTGCGTTCGTGAGACCGAAAGGCATGACCAAGAATTCGAAATGGCCATAACGTGTTCGAAAGGCAGTCTTTGCAACGTCAGCCTCCCTGACGCGCAGCTGGTGATAACCGGACCTCAAGTCGATCTTGGAATAATAACTAGAACCCTGAAGCTGGTCGAATAGATCATCAATACGTGGAAGAGGGTAACGGTTCTTGACGGTCAATTTGTTCAGTTCTCTGTAGTCTACACACAATCGGAAACTTCCATCCTTCTTCTTAACAAATAAAATCGGGGCTCCCCAAGGGGAAGAACTTGGCCGGATGAAACCCTTGTCCAAGAGTTCCTGTAACTGACTAGACAATTCCTGCATCTCGGGAGGTGCAAGATGGTAGGGGGCCCGAGCAATAGGAGCAGCCCCTGGTACAAGATCAATACCGAACTCGACTTGACGATGAGGAGGAAGGCCAGATAAATCATCGGGAAAAACATCAGGAAACTCGCGTACCACCGGAATGTCGTCGATCTTCTTCTCATCAACAGAGGAAACAGATAAAAGTGCCAAAACGGCTGGATAACCCTTTCGAAGACACTTAAGGGCTTTCATGCTAGAGATGATGTTTAGCGGAACACCACCCTTGATACCGTACACAGAAAGGAATTCTCCATCAGGGAGAGGAATCCGAATAACCTTATCGTAACAGACAATCTCCGCGCGATACAAAGATAACCAATCCATTCCTACCACAGCGTCAAAACTACCCAATGGTACCGGCATAAGGTCGATGGGGAACGATAAGCCCGACAACTCTAATTGACACTCCCGAAGGACACTAGTAGCTTCAATCGTTTCCCGTCAGCCAACTCAATAATATACTTGGTCTCTAATGGTACGGGTACTACATCTAGCAGTCGACTAACATCCATGGATACAAAACTCTTGTCGGCACCAGAATCAAATAACACACTAACAGAACGATTATTGAGAAGAAACGTACCGGTGACTGTGTCAGGGTCCTGTCTAGCCTCAGCGGCTCCAATGACGAAGGCACGTGCATTTCTGCCGCCGCCCCCGTTGTTCCCATTACTGTTGCTTCCACCCTGCTTTAGTTTTGGGCAATCCTTCTTGTAATGCCCAGTGTCACCACAGTTGTAGCATCCTTGTTTTCCTGTAGTCCCCTGAGTAGTCGGAGCTGAGCTGTTAGTCGGAGCCTGAGTCGATGGAAGTGTAGCCCGACAATCTTTAGCATAATGCCCTGTTCGCTGGCAGCGGTGACAACGGTTACTGTCGCAGTTCCCTTGATGATGGCGTCCACACTTGTTGCATTTGGGCAGTTTTCCCGCATAACCACCCTGCTTGTTACCCGAAGAAGAAGAACCCCCATTGTCGAACCTCTTATTCTGCTGTGCTGACCCAGCTCCCTTCCCGTCATTTTCCCACTTGCGCTTGTTGTTCTCTGGGGCCTTAACAGTCGAACCCTTCGCAGGCAAAATACCCTCATTCACTTTTAAGTTGGTCATCCTATGGGCCGATCGAACTACCTCTGCATACGTAGGATGATTTCCCGCAGCCACTAACCCTGCAATTTCCGGTACTAACCCTGAGACATAGTGTTCAATCCTACGGTATTCTGGCACATGCAGATCGGGACACAGCACTGCCAGCTCATTCCGCCTCACAGTATACTTCTCAATTTCCGACCCAGTCATCTTGAGGTTCCACACCTCATGCTCCAGCTTCTGTACCTCTTCCCTCGGACAATACTCACGCTTCAGCAACTGTACAAAATTCTCCCATGGCATAGCATATGCCTCCCCAATACCCATATTCTGGGTGATGCCATTCCACCAAGTCAATGCCACATCCTGGAATAACGCAGCAGAATACTTAACCCGATCTTCTGGGAGACAGTTACACATCAGAAATACTGACTCCACTTTCTCCAACCACCTAAGCAAGCTCACCGCACCCTCAGTGCCAGAGAATTCCTGGGGCTTACAGTCCCGGAACATCTTGTAGGTGCACATGGGTGGGGGTGGGTCAACAGGACCACCTGAAATGAAACGTATGAGAAACCACGAATAACGTAAACAAGGTTCACCAATGAGGCAAAGAAAATGGATAAATCAACTTACCACCACCGTTGTGCCCTAACTGAAAGGCAGCTTGGAGCAAGTTGTTCAGATCAGCCTGCGATAGGTTGATACCTCCACCACGACCACCAGCACCACCGCGACCACCACCACGTCCACCATTGCGACCACCTCCACGTCCTCCTCGTACTCCAGACATGATTCTGGCAGAAAAGAACGAGAAAATTTAGTTTCGCAGTTAAAGATAACCACTAATGTTCACAAGATTAAAGCTAGGTCCAATCCAGGACTATCCCTCCAAACCCAGAGTTCACCAGGACTTCCATGCATTTCGGTTTATGATTTTGTGTGCACCCAAAATGATAAACCGCTCTACATGGTCCTCCAAGTGTTCTCCTAGTTCAAAGTTCAAATCACCGAACATAGACTCCTAGCTACACACCGTAATACTACGGTAGTTTATGACAAGTGTTTCTATTGGAGTGCGAAAGGGAGATGTCCGAGCCTTGGACAAATCTCAAGAGCACACGAGTTACTCCAACAGACTACACTGCCTAGAAAACAAGTAACCCAACCTAAGATAGAACGGATGATGTAACGTAGAAAGACCAACGATTTAGAGACACCCCGACAAGACCATACGTAAACCACTATAACGTTTAGTACCATGTGATCGTCTAGTGTGTGCGACTCGGCTATAGACTAGACTCTACATGCAGTCCTAGTTCACTATAACCATTGGCTTTGATACCAATCTGTCACACCCTCAAAATCCACTTGCGGGGTTTTTACCGCGAGGCGCATGACAAACCAGGATTCAAACCAACGATCACAATAAACAAGTCTAAATGAATATAAATGCAATTTCAAAACATAGTTTAAAATCCCGTTTACAGCGGAAGCTTATTCAAAAACAGTATCTCAACAATGAAATAATAGTTCAACGTTCAAAAGACCATGCAACCCTAGTTAGACGCCGTGCAGACGCGTGCGCCCTAGTCCAGTCGTGCTACCTTAGCGACCTGAGAAAACATGTAAAAGTTTACGTCAGCACAAAAATGCTGGTGAGTTTACAGGTTTTATATCCAAGTACCAAGTCCACCTGTCCATACTATAATAACTCGAAAACCAGTATACGCTAGCTAGGCGTACGTTTTGTTACTACCACGATTGGAAAACCATTACTAACTCGAATACCAGATGTTGTGCCCAAAAAGTACCAAATGTTCCTGTTGTTCCTGTTTGAGACAATATGCACTCGCCCGACCCTCCAAGCCGACGAGCGGGGTTGGTCACTCCCAATAGCGCTATTCACATTTCCCCGTTGTGCAAACCCGCACATTCATGGTTCCCCCCGGGACTTCCAAAGATCGTGTAGTACACAATAGAAACCCATAGTATGACAGTAGTTACCAAATAATCGTTTTAACACATGTTTTCTCCCCCGAAAGTATGAAACCAGTTTAAAAGAGGGGCCGTAAACTCACCTTAAGTTGCGTTACTCCTTAACCCGAGTAAACTCAGCTGCTATGCTAGTCCCGTAAAGCGGCGACCTAACATACGACAGTTACAAGTACTTAGACTAATAACCCGCAGGTTAACTAGTCCCTAGATGTCCAGACCATAACCAAGTTCGTTTGAAAACACCGTGACTGTTTAACTGACCCAAAGTACAAGACTCGACATCCCATTGGTGACCCGAGACTCCCCGTGTTATGTTTACGCTCCACAACATACAATAACGCATTCACACTTAACATACGTTAACGCACAACAAGTTATAGCACATAGTTCACGTATCACCGAATTACATCCAAATATATGTTACCAAGTTATTAGACATGTTACGGGGTTCCTAGCATGTTACTACATGTTAAATCAGGTCTCGGAATGCTAATTTACACTTACAGCAGCAGTACACGCGATTAGGAAAAGTCAACTAGCATTTAGGTTGGTCAACTAGCAATTAGGAATCCTACTCGCCTCTATTATAGGCGATTAGGGGCTACTCACATGAACTTACTAGCAATTAGGGCTAATCACTCCTACTATCACACGAGTAGGCCTCTACTCGCCTGTGTTATAGGCGATTAGCACCCTACTCGCCTATAACATAGGCGATTAGGAATGCTACTCGCCTGTAACCTTGCTGTTCTGGTTTTTCGCGTGTTTAACGCTCCAAATCAGATCCAGAACGTGTGTAACCACCCAATATCATCCCAAACACTATCCTAAACATGTTTAACCCAAAATCCTTCGTTTAACCTCGTATAATCAGTCCTGCATGCAACCAAGTAATCCAAAACACCATTCACATAGCATGCAACATCATACTAACACGCGTAATCATAACCCTAATAACCAATTACTGAGATTTCTAGCATCATAATATCAATATCAATTCTGACCTAACATAATAACACATCAATCCATCATCATGAATCATAAAAATCCTAGCTTTCTAATCATACACACCCATAACGCATGTATATTAGTTATAATCCGATTAACAACCCTTATTGACGATTTTCAGAAAGCTTTTTCGTTTATGAACATGTCTGGACCATTAGGGATTGATTAAAAACGTTTACAAAGAGTTATGGATGAGAATCAAACCTTAGGATTATGAAAGAATGATGATTAAAGCTTGAAACCTTGTGTTTTGACCAAAAATCGCCTTCCAGAGGTTGTTTATGTGTTTGGGCGGGTTATGGGACGACTAGGGTTTGTCTAATGAAGTTTAGGAGGTTAAGTATGGTATTTATAGTCGTTTTTAGTCGTCCAGCCGTTCCATGCGATTGTGCAGCAGTTATACGCGATTAGGGCTGCTAATCGCATGAATGTGCATGTGATTGGGCCTAATCGCCTAAACTTATACACGATTAGGACCCTAATCGCCCTTAAGGTTCCCTACTCGCCTCTCCTATAGGTGATTAGGCTTCCTAATCGCCTATAGGGGTTGGTTTTGTGCGTTTTGCGCGTTATACCCCGTGTTAACATATGTTAATACATATTCACGTACCGACAAGTCACATAATGATTGTAAACACATAACACAAGTAAATACACATATTTACACTCGTTCACCAATTCCCGGGACTCGAGACTCGTACGTTCCGTATGCCCTGACGATCCTACAAATCGTCACCGTTTGTACACTTGGTTAAGGACTGACATCTAACGAACCTTTAGACC
The DNA here is from genome assembly GCA_030844895.1 of Ambrosia x helenae. Lineage (NCBI taxonomy): Eukaryota > Viridiplantae > Streptophyta > Magnoliopsida > Asterales > Asteraceae > Ambrosia > Ambrosia x helenae. The sequence continues at coordinate 78,337,965 of CM061233.1, forward strand.
AACATCCAATGATCTTCTAGACTAACCAATAGTTCCCGAACCATAACCCGACTTAACTAACCCAGTTAAGTACAACATACGCGTGACTCGCTAAGGTAGACTTTCATCTAGACAACGTTGTTAACCAGAATTTGCCGGGTGTCACACGTATAGTAAACCATAGAAAACCCATAGTATGACAGTTGTTACCAAAACATCAGTTTAACACATGTTTTCTCCCCCAAAAAGTGAAACCAGTTAAAAGAGGGGCCGTAAACTCACCTTAGGTTGCGTTACTTCGAAACACGAATAATATCAGCGAGCTATGCTAGTCCCTTAAAGCGGCGACCTAACATATGTCAGTTACAAGTACTTAGACTAATACCCCGTAGGTTAGTTAGTCCCTAGATGTCCAGACCATAACCAGTTCGTTTGAAAACACCGTGACTGTTAAATTAACCCAACGTACAAGACTCGACATCCCATTGGTGACCCGAGACTTCCCGTGTTATACTAGTACTCAAAAACATACAATCATGCAATACACACTTAACATACGTTAAAGTCCAACAAGTTATAGCACGTAGTTCAAGTATCACGTAAATAAGTCCGATCACATGTTACCAAGTTATTAGATATGTTACGGGGTTCCTAGCATGTTCCTAGGTGTCAAATCGGGTCCTGAAACGCAATATTACACTTACAGCAGCAGTACAGGCGATTAGGAAAAGTCAACTAGTGATTACGTGGGTCAACAGGCATTTAGGAATGCTAATCGCCTATACTATAGGCGATTAGGGCTATCTCATATGTAATTTTTGAGTTTATAGGCGATTACGTCGTAAAGCATGCAATTCAGGGCTTAACTAGCATTTAGGATCGTAAATGCATGAAGTAAAGGGGAATAGGATGCTATTCGCCTATACTATAGGCGATTAGGGCTCCCCTTCCGGCGAATGGGCTCCTAATCGCCTATAGTATAGGGGATTAGGATTCCTATTCGCCTATAGCACAGCTGTTCCGGTTTTTTCGCGCGTTTAACACTCCAAATCGAATCCAGAACGTGTGTAAACATCAATTATCAATCAAATAACTATATCAAACATATATCAATCAAAATCCTTCGTTTAACCTTGTTCTATCAGCCCTGCATGCAATCATGTATCCCAAAAACAACACATATAGCATGAATCATCACATTAACATGCATAACCCTAACCCTAATGAACAATTACTCAGGTTTCATCAACATGCTATCATTACTAATCTGTAACTACCTTAATATCATGTTACTAATCCTTCTTGAATCATAAAAATCCTATCTTTTAATCATAAACCCACATACAACAAGCATGATAGTTAGAATCCAATTAACAACAATTAATAACGAATTTCCAGAAGACATTTACGTTTATGAACAGGTCTGGACTATTAGGGATTTAATAAAAACGTTATCAAAGATTGCATGAATGAAAACCACACCTTAGATTTGTAATAGATTGATGTTATAGGCTTGAAATCTTGTGTTTTGATCCAAAATCGTGTTCTAGAGGTTGTGTGGGTGTTGGGATGAGTTGTGGGACGACTAGGGTTAATAATATGAAGTTTAGGAGGTTAAGTATTGTATTTATAGGCGTTTTTAGTCGTCCAGCACGTTATAGGCGATTACGCAGCATTATCAGGCGAATAGGGATCCTATTCGCCCCCAGTATAGGCGAATAGGGCCTATTCGCCCTTCTTGGTTCCCTACTCGCCTACCCTATAGGCGAATACAGCCCCTATTCGCCTATAGGGTCTGGCTCAGCACATTTGGCGCGTTAAACTCCGTTTTAACATATGTTAACACCTTTTCACATACCGACAAGTCACATAATGATTGTAAACACATAATACTTGCAAACAAACATATTCACACTCGTTCACCAATTCCCGGGACTCGAGACTTGTATATTCCCTGTGCTCTGACGATTCTACGAATCGTCACCCTTTGTACACTTGGTTAAGGACTGACATCTAATAAGCCTCTAGACTAACATCTAATGATCCTCTATACCAAACTAACAGTTCCCGAACCATAACACGACTCAACCATCCCAGTTAAGTATAATATACGCGTGACTCGCTAAGGTAGATTTTAATCTAGACAACGTAGTTAATCAGAATTTGCCGGGTGTCACAAAATAAATCAGATTAAAATTAAAAATTGCAATATTAGTATTAGTAATATATTCGTAAATTAATTCGGTCAATAATAAATAAATGAGCTTAAAAATCGCAATATATAACATTAAATTCGGTCAACTATTATTAATGTCATTAAAACTCATAATAAATATCGTTAAAAAATAAATAAATCCTATTAATTGCAGGCAAGACCAATAATAATTCGAACGAACAGTAATATAAATAATATTAAACATAATTTCATAAAGACATATTAAACATAATTTTCGTAGTAATATTAATATAAATAAATGAGATTAAAAAATCATAATAAATAACATTTAACTTGGTCAATTATTATTAATGTCAATAACATTAATTCTAACATACTAAAAATACATTAAAAATAATTAAACCTTATTAAACATAAACTCGAAAAAAGTAATATAAATAAATGAGATTAATAATTTTAATAAATAACATTAAATTCGGTCAATTATTATTAATGTCAATAAATAATATTAAACATCTTAATAAATAACAGTAAAAATGAATAAATCTTATTAATTGCAATCAAGACTAATCATAATTCGTAAAAATACTAATATAAATAAATGAGATTATAAATCTTAATAAATAACCTCAAAATCGTAATCAATAATTCAAATAAATTACATTACAAACATAAAAAAATCATAATTTTAATTTGAAAATCAATGACTTCTTGTGGTGGAACCTTTGTAACAAACAGCCTGTGCTGGATTGAACACCATTTAAAGACACAATATTTGCCAATAGAAATATCTTCTAATTGAAGCAAACTAAATTTGTAATATTAGTATTAGTATTAGTTAGTATTAGTAATTAGTAATATATTCGTAAAAATAGTAATAGAAAATTTTAATTCGGTCAATAAGATATAAATGAGATTAAAATTAAAAATCGTAATATTAGTTTTAGTATTAGTAATATATTCATAATTTAATTCGGTCAATAATAAATAAATCAGATTAAAATTCAAAATCGTAATATTAGTATTAGTATTAGTATTAGTATTAGTATTAGTAATAGTAATATATTCGTAAATTAATTCGGTCAATTCGGTCAATAATCAATAAATGCGCTTAAAAATAGTAATATATAACATTAAATTCGGTCAACTATTATTAATGTCATTAAAACTCATAATAAATATCAATTAAAAGTAAATAAATCCTTTTAATTGCAGGCAAGACCAATAATAATTCGAATGAATAGTAATATAAATAATATTAAACATAATTTCATAAAAACAGATTAAACATAATTTCATAAAAATATATTAAACATAATTTCGTAGTAATATTAATATAAATAAATAAGATTAAAAAATCATAATAAATAACATTCAACTCGGTCAATTATTATTAATGTCAATAAATAACATTAATTCTAACATACTAAAAATACATTAAAAATAATTAAATCTTATTAAACATAAATTCGAAAAAAGTAATATAAATAAATAAGATTAATAATTTTAATAAATAACATTAAATTCGGTCAATTATTATTAATGTCAATAAATAATATTAAACATCTAAATAAATAACAGTAAAAATGAATAAATCTTATTGATTGCAATCAAGACTAATCATAATTCGTAAACATAGTAATATAAATAAATGAGATTATAAATCTTAATAAATAACCACAAAATCGTAATCAATAATTCAAATAAATTACATTACAAACATAAAAAATCATAATTTTAATTTGAAAATCAATGACTTCTTGTGTTGGAACCTTTGTAACAAACACCCTGTGTTGGATTGAACACCATTTAAAGACACAATATTCGCCAATGGAAATAACTTCTAATTGAAGCAAACTAAAATCGTAATATTAGTATTAGTATTAGTATTAGTTAGTATTAGTAATTAGTAATATATTCGTAAAAATAGTAATAGAAAATTTTAATTCGGTCAATAAGATATAAATGGGATTAAAATTAAAAATCGTAATATTAGTTTTAGTATTAGTAATATATTCGTAATTAGTTCGGTCAATTCGGTCAATAATAAACAAATGAGCTTAAAAATCGTAATATATATCACTAAATTCGGTTAATTATTATTAATGTCATTAAAACTCATACTGAATTACATTAAAAAATGAATAAATTCTATTAATTGCAGACAAGACCAATAATAATTCGTAATATTAGTTTTAGTATTAGTAATATATTTGTAATTTAATTCGGTCAATAATAAATAAATGAGCTTAAAAATCATAATATATAACCCTAAATTCGGTCAATTATAATTAATGTCATTAAAACTCATACTAAATAACATTAAAAAACAAAATAGATCCTATTAATTGCAGGCAAGACCAATAATAATTCATAAAGATAGTTTAAACATAATTTCGTAGTAATATTAATATAAATAAATGAGATTAAAAATTCGTAATAAATAACATTCAATTCGGTCAATTATTATTAATGTCAATTAGTATTAGTAATATATTCGGTCAACAATACTATTATTACAAATAGTAAAACTAAAATCGTAATATTAAAAATAAATGAGAGTTATTTCGTTCATAAATGAAGGTTAAATTGATTAATAATCAATCATTCATAATAAAAAATAAATGAGGCTTCTTATGGTAAATTGAAATTCATATTAATATTAATATAAATTCGGTCAATTATTAAAAGATAGTAATAAATAACATTAAATTCGGTCAATTTTTATTAATGTAAATAAATAACAATAATTCACATTCAAATTTCAGATTAAATGACATTAAATTCGGTTAATTATTATTAATAAATAACAATAATTCAGAATTGATGACATTAAATTCAGTCTAATATTACAGTAATATTAAAATAATTTCGAAAAACAGTAATATAAATAAATGTGATTAATTTTTTTTTTGAAAAACAGTTAATTATTACAATAATATTAAACATAAATTCGAAAAATAGCAATTCAAATAAATTACATTAAAAACATTAAAAATCGTACCAACCAAGATTGTCCTTCGTATGTGGTAACTGTAACGTCCCTGTTATGTATGTTTTTAGACAACAGAAATTTGTTCATGGCCTTCAGCACAGTCTGGATTGACACGTTAAAAACAACATTAAAAAATAAAGAATCATTTTTGAAAATTAGATAGGCATATGTACATGAAAATAACAAATATACCAAAACTGTTGCCGAAGGGTCATGCAATACCTTGAAGAATTGAGAACCATTATGATAAGACATAATAGCGTTTGTGTCTTCGGATCAAATCCTGTTTTTCAAATGTTAAAATATAGCATTACTAAATTTGATCGAGTAGTAAATCCGATTCAATATATGTCTAAAAAAACCGTGATGACAATAATAAAATTAACATAAATCTGATTGAACGCAATCCTTATTATCCCTTTATCACAAATCCGATTGAATATGTGTTTATCACAAATACGTTCATCACAAATCCATTTCATTAGAACATGTGATAAACACAAGAATGATTTCAAATGGTAATTAGATTATGAAATATTAAAAAGAATAAAAAAAAGTAACAATAGGAATCTATAGTATCTTTGTTATCCCTTTATCACAAATCCGATTGAATATATGTTTATCACAAATCCGTTTCATTAGAACATGTGATAAACACCAGAATGATTTCAAATGGTTATTAGATTAGGAAATCTTAAAAAGAATAAAAAAAATAACAATAGGAATTGATAGTATCTTTGGTATCACTTTATAATAAATCCGATTGAATATGTGTTTATCACAAATCCGTTTATCACAAATCCATTTATCACAAATCCGTTTCATTAGAACATGTGTTTAAGAAGAATGATTTCCACGTAAAAGAATAATAATTTTCATTCGGTTTGATTTGTTCTTAATAATGTTAACAATAAAAAAAGTCAAAATAATAATAGGAATCAACATTAGAAGAGTAGTATAGATGTTTACCTTTAATCAGTTGTGGATAATCAACAAATGATGCAAGGTGAAGAAGAAAGATTGAAAGATTTGTTAGGAATTAGGAAGAATAGGAGAGTTTTGATATGGAGAATGAAAAAAAAATAAAAGAAAAAGGTTTTTATAGTCATAATTTGGAGCTCCATATTAGTTGTTGGATCATAAAGGCCCTCTCTAAGGCCTTAATTCAACCCAAGTGACCTCAATTATTATATAGATAGAATAGATGATTGAAATAACTGAACTTAAATGAAGATGATATATTTTAACGATTATAAGATATTTTTTTGTTCTATATAATTTTTTGTTGGTTTATTTATAATACTTTGTTAGATCGTATGCAAACTACAAAACGTAATGGTAATACAATTTTGGTGGGATATGAGAACTATTAAGAATAACATTACGTATTTATTTCATCATATTGTGACGGGCCAACAATTCGGATGTTGTATTTGTGGGACTCGTACTTGAACGCTTGGGTTTACTTACTAGTTTGAGATTTCATCGGGGACGGTCTTAGTGATTTAGAAGGGAGGGCCTAGTCGTGTTTACATGACCTGCGCACAATTGGTTGAGAGATGTTGTCGCTATCCTAATGAGTCTTAGGCAGGATGAAACCACTAACGCATATCATAAGCGGGATGGATTGGCTGGCTCGTCGACAACCGAGCATGTCCCCAAAAGACGAATCAGTGACAATAAGCTAGCTTTATGATAACTACAACTCTAGATTTAACTATATATTTCGAAGGGTACACTAACAACAATTTACATTGAACATATTTTTATTATTTGTCATGTCACAAATGTCATGTTAGTTTCAAAATATTAATATACATCATAAAGGACATTGTAATTGTAATTAGTTAAATGTGTTACATGTGTGTTATCATACACTTTCTATCTTATACATACACATTAAATTCAGTAGTACTATATACTACGAATGAGCATGAACCACCGAATACCGAACCGAGGTTGTTCGGTATCGGTATCGGTACTCACATTTAGAGGTTTTCGGTTTTGATATTTTTGGCATCGGTATGGCGGTATTTTAGGTAAAATACCGATACCATACCGGTACCGAACCGATACCGTACTATACCGCATGTTTTCGGTATCGGTATCGGTATTGGGTTTTAGGAGTTTTCGGGATCGGTATCGGTTGGTACCGATGCCGTCCTGAGCTCATCCCTACTATATAACTGCCCTTCATTTTTGACCCATTCATCTATTGCTCATGTTAACACTAATTATCTTTTACTATCACAATAAACAAAGGGCTTAACCTGAATATTTAACAACATTTATGACCTATTCATATTATGAAACCGCAAGCATTTGGCCCACTCGTGAACATTTTTCGAACCATTGCGATCAAAAGTGTAATTTTAAAATCACGATAAACAAATCTTCTATACAACTAATATATGAAACTCAATGTGGACACATGGCACTCCCATGTTGATCCTTCAATTCCCTAGCCTATCATATTGTGCCAAGTGTCCAAGTGTGAGAATTTATAAAAATTTTCTTTTTTCTAAAAATCAAAAATCATTAATTATATTAAATTAGGTAATTATATTAAATTAGGTAATTCATTATGATTTGGTCAAAGCTTCTCATTCACGCCATCAACATTCAAACCCTATTGAGAGCTCACTACAATCTCTACAATTTTTCTATATCTACTAGACATGAATACTCCAATGATCGTCGATCATCTCCTTCTTATCGTCTCCTTCAAGGTAACACTCTACCGTTCTTCTTTAACACACACGTAGATCAACCATGTCTTCTTTTCTTTACGTTTTTTTCCCTGTTATGATTATTACTTACTTTCGTCGCCGATTAATGTTTATCTGCTTTTCTTTTGACTGATTTTAATGATATTTGTTTCAAATCTTGATTAATTTTGTATTGTTCTTTGGTTCTAATATTTTTTCAGTTTTGGGCGATTAGGGTTCATGGTTATTGTCGTCAGCGATTTGGATCTGGATATAATCGAATCTTGATGTTTTTATGTTATTGTTGTGGTTTATGGTTAGGGTTGTTATTGGCGGCGCTCGAGATCAAAGCCAAGATTCGCTATCGTCTTGCTTCGTCTAGGTACTTTTGATTTTTTAATCTTTACTTGATTATCTAAAGCGAATTATTGCTTTCTTTCAAGTCAATCTTGAAATGTTATTCCTTTTTTGGTGTGGAATTAGTTAACCGAATAAATCTGATTTGAAACAGCATACGCGTGTTTGGAGCGTGTGTGGAATCGATGTAATGTTCTTATGACGAGAGAGGGAATAGTGTGCCGACGATACTTCTAATGATGCAAAAGCGTTTATACGCAGAGGGGGCCTTCAAGTAATACTTGATTTATAGCTTTAACTTATTTTAATCATTTAATGTTAATTTAGTTATATGTGTTTTGGTTACAGGCAGAAGGAATATTTAGAATAAATGCAGAAAACTGTCAAGAGGAAGATGTTAGGAAGCAGCTTAATAAAGGTTTTGTTCCCCATGGGATAGATGTTCATTGTTTACCTGGCTTGATTAAGGTAGTAAGGTACTTTAATAATATTTGGTTATTTATTTTAATTACTAGACAATAAAAATGTTTTATGTTTGTAATTATAGGCATGGTTTAGAGAACTACCTACGTGCTTTCTTGATTCGTTAACACCCGAGCAAGTAATGCATTGCACCACAGAAGAAGAATGCACAACTCTTGTGAAATCCCTTCCTCAAAATTTGGTGTTTGACGCCGCACCATATGTCAATGATGTTGCTCAAGGCCGTATGAATAAATTTGGTGTTTTTTTTATTAGCGATCTTTATCAAAAATGTCTTGGGTACATTCTAGAAGCGGCGAAATTTGCAGTTGGGCATGTTGGGAAATATGAGTCGAAGAGTAATTTTGGTATGGGTTACAAGATATGATTGTTGGCAAAAAAAAAAAAAAAAAGGTTTCAAGTTTGAAGTGTAGCGCGGATACGTGATTAATAACTACTAAACTGTATAAAAAAAGTTATTTATTCTCCATAACAAGATTATATTATTGGTTCTACAAATGAAATTTTGGTATTCTTCGGGTCATTTCAGTCTGTTAAAATTTTGGTTCTACAAATGAAGTTGTTTAATATGATAATATCTATTGTTGACTCTTTGAAACAGCAGTGATGTTCAAAACTGCGTTGAATGCTCCAATAGATACTTATGCCCATGAGTTTAAAGGGTATGTGATTTGTAAGTTTGTTTATATCATACCTATATAATAATAGTAGTTTCCGAGTTATATTTAATTGTAGTCTTTCTTTTAGATCATGTCAGGGCCCGTTCTATTAGCAATCAATCCGTTTAAAGATGCATTGGTTTCTGGAAGTGAGGTCGTCACGACTTACCAAGATAAGATGCATTGACAACCCACATGCATATGCCGTAGCTGACAATGCCTATAGTGATATGTTTAGAGGTGAGATTCACAAATTTAATTAAATTTGAGTCTAAAGCCATCTGAGAATGTATTTGACCAATTGGAAGATGTTGGTCAACAGTTAGCGGTTGCCTTTAGCATGATGGTGAGGTAAAGTCAATCGTCCACATGATTATTAAAAATTAATATATATTAAAAATAATTGATATCTTTGTTGTTGCATTTGTGATGAATTTTTTACTTGAATAATAATATGGATATTAACCATCCAGTTATGGTGCTGTACATAACTGTACAGGAAACCTCATCCAGTTATGGTTACCAATGTTTATATTGGTCGTGTTACATGACTTTGATTTGTAGTTATTGACTTGGTTCTTATAGTGAATTGGCATACACCTCTTATATTTATTTGCGGCAAAGGTTTTACTCTAAACGAGCATCTCTTATATCGATTTATATAAACATCAAAGGTTGTTGCTAACTCTAAATTCCTTTTGCAACTCCACAACTCTAAAACACAGGTGTAAGTTGGAGTCTTGAAGAAAAAAAACAGTTTATGCACAAAGGAATGGAGGTTGCTTCATCCTTGGTCACAAATAAGATTAATGTTACAATGGTGATTCATGAGCCACATTGCAGTAAGCACTTCCATTTTCCAAAGCTAACTATTATTTTAAATATGTTCTGGTGAAAGATTCTGAAGTAGAAACCCCAAGCTGAATTCATTCTCTTTGACTCTCTGTTCATAATGTGATTATATGCTTACACTCATCATGTATACTTTTTTTTGTTCTGTAATTTTCAGGATTCAGCCATCATTGTCCTCAATAAACCTACTGATGGTGTTTTATGAATCTTTGTTTTGGATTTGTTAGTGGTTAAAGACTGAAATAGGTATGAAAGTACTGCTGATGAAACCACTCATGTGGTTTTAACTACTGATGCATTATAACCACTGATGCGTAACTACCTATCAGTGGTTTCTCTCATCAGTGGTTGTGTCAGCAATACTGCTGCAAACAACGGTTGCAAAACGCTGCAAACAGCAGCTCCAAATCACCTACATCGTAAACCAGTTTTTCACAGCAACAAAACGTTGCATACAGCAGCAAAAAATGATTCATTGTTAAACCGGGTTTTTTACAGCAGCAAAACGTTGCATAAACTACATAGAAGAGGCAAAAAACGCTGCATGAACATCGAATAAACATATATGATGAATTGATGATTCTATATCATACTTATTTAAACTAAACCTAACAAAAGGTGGAAAAAGAGCTGTCAGATATTTGCAAAGATGATCTTAACCTTTTTCATGTTCTAAAGATTTTGTGATGGGTTTTGATGGAATGCAGGAAATGAGACTATTATAGGTATCATGCAGAGTTCAAATCTGGCAATGACAAAAAAAGAAGCAGCTGATCAGTCTCTTAAGGCGTATCAGGTAAGTAGCTATTTTCTTTTGTGGTTTAGTAATAATTCTTGCATTTTGAACAGCGAGCGTGAAATCACTATGTTTATATCCTTATGATGTAAGCATGTAAGAACTTTTAAAATTGCATAGTAAAGGTTTAAATTTTCTCCAGGTGGCTGGTAACCATCTTGGCATTGTTTTTTTACAAACTAACAGACCTTAGAGATTTCATCAACAGAGTTGCATGTTACATGTTTACATCAGGTAAGATATTCAATTCTCTTCTAAGAGGTCACTAATGCCAGCATAAAAACATGCAAACAAATACTACCCATATAGGACCCAACTGAGCCGCTACATCGAATTAAAAAAAAGGATGAACAGTTTCAGGTCCTAATATAGAAAGATAAAAAAGAACTACATTCATTGTGTCATTAACAAAGCATGTTACCTTCAAATATAAACGAAGAAGAGGCATCAACCACTCCACAGTTACATTCCTAATAAAAGCGAATTTAGTGTTTTAGTGTTTATCTTAGATTCCTAATAAAAACAAATATAAACTTTTGTTCAGGATATGGAGGTTATGCCGGGAGTTGGCCGTTTCAGATGTGTAATCTAGAAACATCATCTTAGTGAAGGGATAAAGGGATGGCATGGAACACAAGTTGCTATTAAAAAGATTGGGGATGAACTTTATACGATCCAGACAAAGTGTTAGTTGTTATAAACAAATTAAGCCAAAACCAATAATTCACAAACATCTTGAACCTTTGTAAGTTTTAATTTTAAACATTAACGTATCGATTACGAGTAATGAAGTCTTAATGTTTCCTTATACTATTACATACCGGCTAATCATGTATGGTTAATTTAACAGAAACATTTTGTTAGATGATTTTTGGACATTTGAAAGTTGTAGACTTTGGAGTCAGCCGGTTAGTGAAAGGAACAAATGCAGCCAAACATAAAAAGTTGATGAACTATCATGAACAAATGCAACCAAAGTGGTGTGAAAGTTGCCTGAAGTCTATTTAGTTTCTAGGCCTACATTATTGTAAAAATGTTTATTAGAAGATATGTTGTAATTATTTATACGAAATGGAAACAAAAGCATTCTTTGGTCGATATATATTGTTTGTCATGTTGTGACCTCTACTTAAAATGGCATGTTTCAATCCATACTCCTTTCACCCGTAAGTCTACTTACCGATGTGTATCTAGCTCAACTTGAGTTTGCAACCCCTGTTCAACTTAACATCTATTTTGACCAACAGAGTTACTTGATTTGTTGTTTAGTAAAAACTGGAGACTAATTGTATTAAAATATGATATAGACTTCATGTGTTTTCACACAGTCTCTATCGAAAGTTGGATTGTATCTAAGAGACCATGTATTCTCACATGGCCAACTTTATGTCGCACTGTCAAGAGTTAAAAGCAGGGCAGGAGTGAAATTACTTATACTTGATGGTGATGGGAATGTCAAGACTAAAACTAAAAATGTGGTGTATAAGGAAATATTTAGTAATATTTGAATAAAATGTGTATTGCTTGCTTTTTAAATCTGAATAAAATATTTCTACTATATTTTTTATACGTTTTACCGCTCAAAATAATTGTAAGTTGGTGAACCGCGTGTCCACGCGGGCAAATATCTAGTGTATAATATTCCAAACCAAAGGGACCAATTGTGTAACTAACTCAAAAATAATAATAAAACACAATTTTGGAATCATTAAGCGATCAAACTCCTTTCAACTCAAGTCAACACTCCACAACCTGTTTTTTGAACGGCAAAAAAACGAATTTATAGCTATATATAAAGCGCCAGCAAACAAGCTATGATGGGATTGGGTCCCGAATACACTAATCCGCATACCCAAACCCGGAGTAACATCGCCACGCGGAAAGAGCTAATGCGCAGTGAGCAGTCAAAGTACATTAATGACCAGTCAATGGTCATACCTCGGTCAAGACGGAAGTCATGCATGGGCAAACGCCATGCATGAATTCAGCCCTCAAGCACGTTGACTAGGCATTAAAGGCGATATTATGTTCCACTATTCCCATTAATTATGCTTTCCATATATCACCTCACTAACATAATTAAGGGTGATGGAGACAACCTAACCACGGTTAGGACTTGGGTAATGGTGGCATACAGACTCTCCTATAAAAGGGATCACATCCCCAATAGGAGAGGACACTTTTTGCTAACCCGGAGAGCTATCACACTTGATAGTATCCCCATTCACCCCGTTTTTGTTATAAACTGCTACCTTGTGTAGTTGTCTCCACACCACCAATTCACTCTTGTTTGCAGGTTCTTTCATCCATAGCTGCTAGTGAAGGATCAACCCTGTGGATACTCATAATCTTATCATCCCTAAACCGGTGGTAAGACTATTTGTTTCTTCATTGGTGCCATCCCTTATGGTTTTAACTATCTTTCAAACTAGCAACATGGCTTTCTCAAAGGATGCAAACAACAATAACACTGCTGAAGTAGACGCCACAATCAACGACGAAATCCAAGATGTTACACCAAACACTTTCACAAAAAACGTGGCTCAGAAGCAACCGGCTTCGACATTCCAGTTCCACCCAATCAAGGGAGGATCTACTGGAGGAAAGAAGAAACAAGACAAACCTATCTCTGGTTGACCCGGACGAATGGTTGGCTCGACAAAAATTCAAAGACAATCGCTGAATATCAGAAGATGGTAATGAATCAAGCTAAACTTAACGTCCAAAAGACGTTAAGTTTCGACACAAGAGAAGAAGATTCAGAATCTCCTCGTGAAAACAACAAGGGCCGTCACACTAAGGGACTTCGTCAGGCGGTGCGTGGTGGAGACCGTGGTAGAAATACTCACGGTCAGGACCCCGCCAACCTGCATGAGGAAACAGACGCCTATGAATCAGAAAATGAGGTGCATCATGATTCTAATAAAAAGCAGCATTCTAAATCTGTCGCCAGCAGCCTGGCACCCAAAGATGATGACCTCTATAAGCCATACAGGCGAAGACTTTTGCCGAGAGATCAAAGTTCTGTGCGCGTATCGCGCTAGCACCAATGCCCCAAAAGTGTAAGCTACCAAGCACTATTGGGAAAATACGACGGTTTGCGTGATCCAGACGATCACTTACATGCTTTTGATTGCGCAGGTAGCTCCAAGTTGTGGCCGGTGCAAGCCTGGTGCCATCTGTTCGTGCAAACGTTAACAGGGGCAGCCAGAGTCTGGTATGAAAGTTTGCGTGTAGGAAGTCTGGTGGACTTCGATGATCTAATAAGAAAATTCAAGAATCACTTCTCTCATCTGCGCAAACACAAGAAGGACAAAGCTCACATTCTCCTGTGTACGCGCCACGAAAACGAATCTCAGGAAGATTACATCGTCAGATATAACAAGGAAGCCCTCCAGCTAGGTGATGTATTGTAAAATACATCTATTTCCAGTGTAAAGTTTGTATAATTTTCGAGTCGTTTAGATAGTGTTTTTATTAGTTTTAGGCTTGTACTGGTCTATTTTATTTAGTATAGGTTTTTATATATTTTTATTAGTTTTGTATCATTTTTATTACTTATGTATTTATTTTATATTTTAGTAGGTGTTCGAATGGACATTGGAGCGTAAACGAGTAACTTTGGTCAAGTCAAGAACACCCGAGTCGAGAGCACAGAGTCATACTACTATATAATAATAATAATAATAATAATAATAATAATTAAATTTAAAAAAAAAAAGAATGCACTAGGGCTCGAGGCCCAAGTGACCTTTTTAAAACAAAAGTCAAAATATAGCGGCGCAGATATATAAATTGAAAGGAGGAATGTTATTGGGAAGGGGGGTAATTTTATTATTAGGGGATTCTTTCGGAGAGGAGAGTGAGGGAAGGACAGCAGCCGCATAGGAACAAAGCAGCAAATATTATTAGTGAGGCAAGCCAGGGATTAAAGGTTCTAAGCCAGAGAGCAATTATTCGGGTGTCAATCATTCGGTTTTTTTCGTTCCTTTATTATCTTTGTTCTATACAATGATTGCTGAATTTTTATTTGGCTCTGTTTCTCTTTTCAAGATGATTTGTGGCTAAAACTTTTATAGCTACCTAGACCAAGACAAATAACTATGTTTTGATTTGATTTTTCTATGGTGTTTGGAACGTGTTTTAGATTTATGATTCAGTAAAGATTTTGATTTCTTTAGATCTAGTGTATGTGCGTATTTATTATTTTCTTATTGTCACTTATTCACTCCACTTGCACTTTTGTGAATGTCTTTCATGTATGAGTGCTAGTTAGGTTGCAGACTTTCTGTAGCAACTAGTTTATGGTCAATAGTCGCGAATTTACCATAGGAGTGATATTTGGTGGTTAGAAGATTTTAGGTATTCTTCCAAGTTCAATAGCTGTGAGGTGAGGGCTTGTTGGTATGTCTAGGTTGTTAAATTGCTAGGTTAGAGGCTTTGTGAGAAGATCTGCCTAGTTGCCCTTTCAACTCTTGCATATCAAGTTAGATCTAGGCTTCAATAATTACCCCTTACACCTAGTGTACTGAGGCTTTCGCGCTGTGAGGTAGATTGTCTAGCGGGTACTCGATCATAAGAGTTAGATAACCTGTGAGGGTTTGTACTCCAACCGGTAGTTTAACAGCACAAAAATATTCTAGGGTTTCCCCTTGAGAAGGGTCGAGGGTGTCTAGTTTATTCTTGATGTTTAGTATTTTAAGATCCCGGTTCCAATTCAGTTCCATAACTATAGAAGCTTATCAGGCATAGTTAGGAGTCTGGTCTAGGTAGTGTCTTGTCATCATCTGAATTCGGCTCAGCTAAGTTCGTGTCTCTAGTTCACTTTAGTAAATTTTAGTTAACCTTTATTTTATTGCAATTTATTTTTCAGTAAACCCCCATTTAAAATAATAAATTAATTTAATCAGTATTTAGGATAAGTAATCGAGTCTATTTTTCGTTTTCCATTAGAGTCTCGTGGGTTCGATATCCGGACTTACTTTAGCTATACTAGAGTCGATAGGTTCACTTGCCTGTCAGTAGTTTAGTTTTAGGGAGTCTAGAGTATTACTAGGTGTCTAGTTTTACGTTTATTTTAGTTATTTTTATTAAACTACTTTTAGCACATCAAGTTTTTGGCGCCGTTGCCGGGGACTCTTGGCGATTGCGTTAATTAGCTTCGATTGAACTTATCTGAAATATCTGTGCTATTTTTTTTATTTTTATTTTATTTCACTTTTATTTTATTTTGAGTCTAAGCTTGAGGTTAGTGCTTCTTCCCCGAGTTTATCTAACTCTGAGTTTACCATCCCATTTAGATCACCTAGTCCACCATCTACCCATCCCCAAATGGTCCGAACGTCGCACTGTCCACCAACAATCCACCCAAGGTTTTACGGGAGCTAACTCTCCTATTATCGCCCCAACCATCAACAATGAGGGGTCCTGGAAGATACCCTCCTACATCATGACGGCAATTGCTAACAATTATCAATTCCACGGCCGTGATGATGAGGATGCCCCGGCCCACATTGCCCGACTGACTCGCATCCTAGCCACTTTTAAGCTGCAGGGTGCCACAGAGGATGCTAACTTCCTCCATTGTTCCCTTTTTCCCTTGCTGGTCGAGCCGCCACTTGGCTTGACTCTCACCCTACTGACACTTTCGCTACTTGGGATGCCCTTAAACAAGCCTTTTTGAATAAATACTTTCCACCTAGCAAGGCTTCCCGACTTCGCGATCAGATCCATTCATTCCAAATGGAACCTGATGAGCCATATTATCTTGCATGGGAGCGGTTCCAAAACCTGCTTAGCAAGTGCTCCCAGCATGGTCTGACTGATTGGGCCCTTGTAGAGAAATTCTACAATGGCTTAACTTATGAGGCAAAGTACCGTTTTGATACTTCTGCAGGTGGCCACCTGATGAGTAAGAAAACTACGGCCGAATGCAATGACCTATTTGAAAGTTTTGCCCAGACAGACCATGAGCAGCGAGTCTTACTTAGGAATTCTACTCCTGCATCTAGTACTACCTCACCCGCACAAGGTGGTCACCAAGTTACATTGGATGCTAGTGTGGTCGCTGCTTTAGACGCACTGACTAGGGAAGTGAAAGAGTTGAAAATGAAATCTGAAAAGTGTGAGAAGTGCAGGGGTGGGCATGTTACTTCTGAATGCCCCTTGATTCACCAGGTAGGGCAGGTAGATTTTGTAGGAGGTCAACACCACGGGGAGAATAACTCTTATAGAAATTCAGGTGGGGATAGTGGGAATGGTTTGGGTAAAATAGAAGAACTTTTAACCCAACTGGTGGCTAAAGATGCCAACACTCAGAAAACTCTAGCAGAACATGACACCTTGTTGAAAAATCAGGCTATGCTCTTGAAAAATCACCACTCTGCATTCTTAGATCTTCAGCGCACTGTTGGTGACATTGCTAGACAGTTGGAAGAGCGGCCCCAAGGTCAGTTCTCGGGTAGTACTCAGGCAACCCGAATGCCCACGTTAAGGCAATCACCACACGTAGTGGTAGGGCATTAGAGAGTCCTAGAGCACCGGTTGAGGAGGAGAAAGAACCGGTGATTAGAGAGATAGAGTTAGAGGCTCCTAGTAGGGTGCAATCTAGGCTAGGCCCAGTAAGTACAGCACCGAATAGTGAGTCTTAGGATGAGAAGCTAGTAGTTAGGCCACGGAATGTTAGGCCAAGTCCTGAGATTGATCCTGCCCATGTTCCTTACCCTGCTCGCATTAGGAATCAAAAGTATTGTAAGGAATACGGCCACTTCCTAGACATGTTTAAGCAACTTAAGATCAATCTCCCGCTCATCGAGGCTCTCCAGCATATGCCTAAATATGCGAAGTTCCTAAAAGACCTTCTGACACGGAAGGATAAATTGGGAGAGTTGTCGACTGTTCCACTTACTGCTGATTGTTCTGCGGTGGTTCTGAATAAGCTACCGGAGAAATTGACGGACCCGGGCATTTTCACAATCCCGTGTTTATTTGGTAGCGATGTTCAGCACCACGCGTTGGCCGACCTAGGTGCTAGCATCAATTTGATGCCTTACTCTTTGTATGAGAAGCTAGGCTTGGTGAACTTACCCCAACGCGCATGACACTGACGTTAGCAGATAAGTCTGTTAAATATCCACGGGGCATCATCGAGAACTTGCTTGTTAAGGTAGATAAATTTGTGTTCCCGTGGATTTTGTGGTCCTCGACATGGAAGCCGACGATAGAGTTCCACTTATTTTGGGACGCCCTTTTTTATGTACCGCGAAGGCATTGATTGATGTCTGTGACGGTAAGATCACACTTCGGGCGGGGGATGAAACCGTGGTCTTTGATGTCTCAAAATCTAGACCTAAGCTGAGTGAGAGGTGTGAGAATGTCTTCTGTGTTGATGATTCCTTAGGAGTACCGCCATTAGAGAAGCAGGAGGAAGATAGATCTAGGTCTGAAGATGTGGTAAAACCTAAGTGTGGGGATAGTTCATTGATATGTAAGTTTCACTACAAATCCCAAATGCATCAGGGTTTTAAGGCGAGTAAGAAGAGGTTTAATGAGCTAGAGAGGCTGAGAGGTTGCAGGATGAGCTTGTACGTGAGAAACCGGTTTGTTAGTTTCGGGGGTGATGTGGATCTTAAGGATCCCCCGTAGGTTTTGAGGAGTGTTGAGGATAGTTCTTGGGTACAATCCCAAGTGTAGAGTTTGTAAATTTATTTTTATATTTATTTATTATTATTATTTTTTTTTTTATCTTTTCATTTTTTTTTAAATTTGTGGTTCGGTATTATGCTCGGGTTTTGTTTGTTTCGTTTTGCTCAGGTTTGGATTGCACCACCCGTACTCAATCTCCATTCGGGTGATTCCGAAGCTGTTATCATTTATCAAGGCAAACCCGAGAGTTTATCATTGTGTTAGAGCCGATCGCGAATGAAATGCTATACGATCGAGCTGGATTGGACTAGAGTTTTTGGAGCTTACGCGTTAATTAACCAGCTAAGTCCTTTTCAATTTGCCCTTGTCTTTTTATTTTTGTATTTTATTTTTGTATTCGGAATTTAATTTTTGTTTTGAGTCGTTTTCTATTCCTACATTGAGGGCAATGTAGAGTTTAAGTGTGGGGATGGAAACTGTCGTCTAGTTTGTATATAGGGTCATTTTGAGTCCAAAAAATAAAAAACTAAATAAAAAAAATAAGAAAAAAAAGTCCCTGATTTGAAGTTTGCATTATATAAAATATGGAAAATGATAGGTAAAGTTAGGTGTCCGGTTTTCAAATAGTATGTATAATAAGAGATTAAAATTGATTGAAAACGTGTCTGATTTGGGATATGTGGGTAGGCTCGGCGTAGAAATGTTTCCTTTGAAAAGTAATAAATTAATTATGTTAGGCTATTTTGTGGGTTCTCATCTAGGAGAAACGGGGAGACCGAAACCGCCAAAAATAGTATAAGAAGCACTGTTATATAGTAGAAAACCGTTAGAATTTCTAATCATTAAAAAAAAATTAGAAATCAAAGCAAAAATGCTGAAGCTTAAGGTGTCTGGCCACTGGGATAGCGACTTGGATTGGTCCACCCTCTGAGTTAAGTATGCTGAGATGAAAAAAAAAAATGCTAAAGCTTAAGGTGCCTGGCCACTGGGATAGCAACTTGGATTGGTCACACCCTCTGAGTTAAAGTATGTTGAAAAAAAAAGTGATTTTAAATTCTCTTGGTTTTCTACATAAGACGGTTGGGAAATGGTCAATTGGTCGTTCCTTTAGCTTCATAAGCTTGAGGCGGGATTAGGAGGAACTGTGGCTTTCTTCGAGTGAGACCCTAGATAGACTAATCAACATGAACTTAACATAAATAAAAAGGGTCTTGGAAAACCGGTGTGGGTTTAAGAGGATCAATATACCTGCAATCGCAATCGACACGTTAGTAGATTATTAATTAAGTAACCTATGTTTTGAAACTGGATGTAAACCTAACTGTGATTCCATAGCATGATTCTTTTTCAGGGACGAAAAAAAGATAAGTGTGTGGGATATTTGATGTATTGTAAAATACATCTATTTCCAGTGTAAAGTTTGTATAATTTTCGAGTCGTTTAGATAGTGTTTTTATTAGTTTTAGGCTTGTACTGGTCTATTTTATTTAGTATAGGTTTTTATATATTTTTATTAGTTTTGTATCATTTTTATTACTTATGTATTTATTTTATATTTTAGTAGGTGTTCGAATGGACGTTGGAGCGTAAACGAGTAACTTTGGTCAAGTCAAGAACACCCGAGTCGAGAGCACAGAGTCATACTACTATATAATAATATAATAATAATAATAATAATAATAATAATAATAATAATAATAATAATAATAATAATAATTAAATTTAAAAAAAAAAGAATGCACTAGGGCTCGAGGCCCAAGTGACCTTTTTAAAACAAAGTCAAAATATAGTGGCGCAGATATATAAATTGAAAGGAGGAATGTTATTGGGAAGGGGGGTAATTTTATTATTAGGGGATTCTTTCGGAGAGGAGAGTGAGGGAAGGACAGCAGCCGCATAGGAACGAAGCAGCAAATATTATTAGTGAGGCAAGCCAGGGATTAAAGGTTCTAAGCCAGAGAGCAATTATTCGGGTGTCAATCATTCGGTTTTTTTCGTTCCTTTATTATCTTTGTTCTATACAATGATTGCTGAATTTTTATTTGGCTCTGTTTCTCTTTTCAAGATGATTTGTGGCTAAAACTTTTATAGCTACCTAGACCAAGACAAATAACTATGTTTTGATTTGATTTTTCTATGGTGTTTGGAACGTGTTTTGGATTTATGATTCAGTAAAGATTTTGATTTCTTTAGATCTAGTGTATGTGCGTATTTATTATTTTCTTATTGTCACTTATTCACTCCACTTGCACTTTTGTGAATGTCTTTCATGTATGAGTGCTAGTTAGGTTGCAGACTTTCTGTAGCAACTAGTTTATGGTCAATAGTCGCGAATTTACCATAGGAGTGATATTTGGTGGTTAGAAGATTTTAGGTATTCTTCCAAGTTCAATAGCTGTGAGGTGAGGGCTTGTTGGTATGTCTAGGTTGTTAAATTGCTAGGTTAGAGGCTTTGTGAGAAGATCTGCCTAGTTGCCCTTTCAACTCTTGCATATCAAGTTAGATCTAGGCTTCAATAATTACCCCTTACACCTAGTGTACTGAGGCTTTCGCGCTGTGAGGTAGATTGTCTAGCGGGTACTCGATCATAAGAGTTAGATAACCTGTGAGGGTTTGTACTCCAACCGGTAGTTTAACAGCACAAAAATATTCTAGGGTTTCTCCTTGAGAAGGGTCGAGGGTGTCTAGTTTATTCTTGATGTTTAGTATTTTAAGATCCCGGTTCCAATTCAGTCCATAACCATAGAAGCTTATCAGGCATAGTTAGGAGTCTGGTCTAGGTAGTGTCTTGTCATCATCTGAATTCGGCTCAGCTAAGTTCGTGTCTCTAGTTCACTTTAGTAAATTTTAGTTAACCTTTATTTTATTGCAATTTATTTTTCAGTAAAACCCCCATTTAAAATAATAAATTAATTTAATCAGTATTTAGGATAAGTAATCGAGTCTAGTTTTCGTTTTCCATTAGAGTCTCGTGGGTTCGATATCCGGACTTACTTTAGCTATACTAGAGTCGATAGGTTCACTTGCCTGTCAGTAGTTTAGTTTTAGGAGTCTAGAGTATTACTAGGTGTCTAGTTTTACGTTTATTTTAGTTATTTTTATTAAACTACTTTTAGCACATCACTAGGATGTGGAGAAGAACTTACCCGTGCAGCATTCATACACGGGGTAAGAAATGACGACTTGATGAAGTGCCTAACGGGAAAAGATGGCGTGCCACAAGCTTGGGATGAAGTGATTTGAAGCTGCCAAAGTGTACGCATCTTCCGAACAATCCTTTCACCGAAACAAAAACACGCACCAAAGTAGCAACCATCATCCATCCTCGAACAACAGAGGGAAGGGCAAACAGTCTGTCTGGTCTAGAATTCGGGCACAGCGGAGGAAGGGAAATACTCCTCCGCACAGACGAAAAGCACTCACGCACTGAAACGTGCGACTTTATAGTTCTTCCCGTTAATTACTCGCATGACATCCTACTGGGGTGAGAAGGATTGGCAAAGTTCAACTGCAAGCATCCATGCCACATCAGATGGCAGGTTTCCCTACGCGAATAGGAGTCGCATTTATTCGCGGAAACAAAACATGTCACACAACCGAAGCGCCGAGGCCCGCAAAACAAACAAAACCAACTGTCAGAACCGAACCGGAAAAATGGGTTATTAACTGTGACACCCGGCATGTTTGGCTTAAACATTTTAGTAACATCTAAGTCTACCTTAGCGAGAAACGTTTATAAACGAACTTAACTAGGTTAGTTGAGTCGGGTCAAGTTAGGATTGTCCAGGGTGCAATGATCTGGAGGATCATTGGGAGTCGTTTTGGTAATACACTAGTACCGGGTTCCGTTGTTGGTGACATTACATGAACTAATTAAGTATATGTGTAGATTATGGGTCGTGTGTGTGGATTATATACATAGATGTGTTTAAATGATGTGTAAATGATTATCTATGCTTAAACATGTTAAATATAGATTAAGGATGCATGCTTATGTGTTAAGATGTGTTAGAATGCGTTAAACACGACAAACTGGAAAATTAGTTAAAAATGAATTCTGGTTCGACCACTTCGAGTGGTCGAAGGAGAACATTTGTTTGGTTCGACCCTTTGTAAATGGGCGAACCTGGGGTGTGGAATTGAAAGAATTCCTTTCGACCAGGACATGGCTCATTCGACCCTGTGAAAGGGTCGAAGGAGGCCACATTCGACAATTGATATGGGGCGAAGGAGGATTAGTATAAATACCAAACTTTGTCATTTTTCATCATTTCACAAACCCTAACCGTCCCAAAACACTCTCAAACAAATCTTAATCACTAAGGAAGGAGTTTTTGCTCTTCTTTTTCATAATCTAACCTATCTACAACATCTAAACAAGAATCCAAGGTGTGTTCTTAATCCTAAACCTTTTTAAAAGCATTTTAATTCGTTTTCATCTAAACCTAATTGTCCGGATCTGTTCTAAGGGTGTTTTTATGATTAAAAACCTTTTAAACATCTTTCTAAATCAAAACATTATCATTTAACATAGGTTTTCATGATGATAAACATATGTAAATTGTGTATTATGTGGTGTTATGTGTGTTCAATGATTGCTGCTGTATCTATGATAGAAACATGATATAGGATTGTTATTGATGCTAGATTATTGTTATTTAGGGTTAGGATTGGATAAATAATGATGATATTATGGGTATTTGGGGGTTTTAACGAATCTAGACTTGATGCATGATATTTATGATCAATAGAGCTAATAGGGAAAGATCGAACACTCGACAAACTGAGCATTTTAAGTTGAATACGGATCGATTTCAAAAGTTTCCAAATTGGGTAAATAATCCATGCATGATAGTGACGTTTCCATAATTTTTACCATTTTGGGAAAGGGCTGAAATGGACGTATTATTGGGAGAAATCAGTGGGGTTTTGTAGGGATAAGTTATTCATGCTTGACTGCTGTGTTTGATGATGTTGCGAGTCGTTTTGAATGTGTTTGAAGCGTTTTTAGGAAAATTTGCACAACAGGGGCGAACCTGGACTCCTTCGACCGATCGAAGGTGCGAAGGAGAGAATCCAGGGTCGAACCTGGGTTTTGTTTGGGCGAACGTGGTAAAACGGGCGAAGGAGGCATCAAACGGTCGAACGAAATGTAAAACGGGCGAAGGAGATTGAAAACGGGCGAAGGAGACTTAAACTGACTGGTTCGACCGTTCTGATGTAGAAATGAGATTTTTGATACAAACTAAGTGTTTTATGCTTGAACCTTGTGTGTAATCTATGTGTACTTGATTAGTTAGGGTAATGGGTCACCAACGGGATGTCGGGTCGGTCTAGTGTGTCGGTTAAACATTCAAACACGTTTTAAAACATACTTAGTTACGATCTGGACAATCGGGGACTAGATAACCTTATGGTTATTAGTCGGAACACTTATGTGAACATTTTGATAGATCTCCGGTAGAGGGATTATCAAGGGCTTAACATCTTTACTTATAACCGAAGAACGCTATCTAAGGTGAGTTCACGGCCCCACTTTTACTGCTTTAACTTTTGGGGGGAAAAAACATGTGCTAAACTATTTTGGTAACATATGTCATACTATGGTTTTTAACTTGTATTGCTATACGATCTTTGGAAGTCCGGGGGGAAACCATGAATGTGCGGGGATGCACAACGGGGGAAATGTGGATAGATCTATTGGGCGTGACCTGCCCCACTCGTCGGCTTGGAGGGCCGGGCGGGTGCATGTTGTCTCGAACAGGAACATTGGTATCATGCTGAACATACGGGCTGCTTAAACATGCTAAACATTGCTAAACGTGTCTAGTAATGGTTTCCAATCGTAGTAGTAATAAAACATACGCCTAGCTAGCGTACTTGGTAACATTGATATAGTATGGACATGGTAACATTTTGGTAACATTTTGAACAAACCTGTGAACTCACCAGCATTATATGTTGACATCTTTTTGGCATGTTTTTCTCAGGTCGCTAAGGTAGCAACAAATGGAACTAGGCGCACGGGTCTGCATTGGCATCTAGGCTTAGTTGCACGTTTTGAAATAAAGTGTTTTGAATACTTTGGAATACTTTTGTAGCTGATTAAATTCTTCTCAAATGCTTCCGCTTATAAAAATCGTTGTTTATGGTTTTACGTTTTTCATATAGAGTTGTTTATTGTGATCGTTGACTTGGGTCTTGGTTTGTCATGCGCCTCGCGGTAAAACTCCGCAAGTGGTAATTTGAGGGTGTGACATTAACCCTGCATTCCCGGAACAGACAGTTGTCATCGACCATGTAATCTCTGACTCCATTCGCACTCATTTGAAGCAACTGCTAACAAAGAACATAGATATCTTTGCCTTTAAGCCAGCAGACATGGTTGGCGTCCCGCGTCACATCGCGGAGCACAAGCTCAACGTCTACAAAAACGCCGAGCCAATCGCTCAGAAGAAGCGCAGCATGGGGCCAGAGAAAACAAAGGCGATGAATGAACAAGTGATGGAACTTTTGAAGGCCGGTATCCTCCGCAAAAGCAAATACCAAACTTGGGTGGCAAACCCAGTCATGGTGGGAAAATCCAATGGCACCTGGCGCATGTGTGTCGATTACAAGGACCTGAATAAAGCTTGCCCAAAAGATTGTTACCCGCTACCCGAAATTGACCTGAAGGTCGATTCTTTGGCACCCTACAGGTTTAAATGCTTCCTGGACGCTTACAAGGGTTGTCATCAAATTCAGATGGCCAAAGAGGACGAAGACAAGACTGCATTCCGCACAGACATGGGCACCTTTTGCTACACCAAGATGTCATTCGGGCTAAAAAAACGCAGGGCAACATATCAGCGTTTAATGGACACCGCGTTTGTAAAACAAATCGGTGTAAATTTGGAGGTGTACGTTGATGATCTGGTGATAAAAAGCAGAGAAGAAGACCAGATGTTAATTGACATTCAAAAAACCTTCGATCAATTGCGCAATGTGCGGATGAAACTTAACCCGGGAAAATGTTCCTTTGGGATGGAAGAGGGAAAATTCCTCGGAGTGGTTGTAACAAAAGATGGTTTCCGGCCAAACCTGGATAAGGTACAAGCAATCGAGCGAATGCCATCCCCATCTTCAGTCAAAGAAGTCCAAACTTTGATGTGGCGACTTGTGGCTTTGAACAGATTTCTGTCAAACTACGCGTCTAAATCCTTCCCCTTCGTGGACACACTCAAGAATTGCTTGAAGAAATCAAACATCAACTGGACTGCAGAGGCAGAAGCAGCGTTTCAAGACATGAAGAAGTGTTTGAGCAATCTGCCAACACTCACTGCTCCGCTACCAAAAGAACCACTTACCCTATACCTATCTGTCACTGGTAAGGCAGTAGGTGCGGTGCTTATGGTCGATAGAAAGGGGGTACAAACCCCGATATACTATGTCAGCCGTATGCTGCTCGACGCAGAAACCCGATACTCAACAATGGAAAAGTTGGTTCTCGCGCTAGTCCACGCTTCGAGAAGGTTGCGCAACTACTTTCAAGGGCACCCGATCAATATCCTCACAGACTTCCGCATCAACGACATCTTGTGCAAGCCAGAGCTTTCTGGGCGTTTGACCAAATGGGCAATAGAATTGGGTGAACACTCAATTTCATACAAAGCAAGACCTTCCTTCAAGGGGAAAATCCTTGCAGATTTCATAGCAGAAGTCCCAGCAGACAAAGTTGAAGAATATGCAAAAGAGACATCATCAAAATCAGCTCCGCCTGATGAGACTCAAATATGGAAACTATTCACTGACGGCGCTTGCAATGACGAAGGAGCTGGCGCAGGTCTACGTCTGATAACTCCGGAAGGAAAAGAGTACACCTATGCAATACGGCTCGACTTCCAAACAACTAACAACGAGGCAGAATATGAAGCACTGATCGCAGGCTTACGCATTGCCAAAAAGATGGGTGCTCAATACATCGAAGCCCATGTTGATTCAATGTTAGTTGCCAATCACATCGATGGCTCGTATGAAGCCAGAGAGCCATCCATGATTTTATACTTACAGCACACCAAAGAGCTAATGAATAGTTTCCTCCACTGCAAAGTAATCCACGTGCGTAGAAGCCAGAACAAGCCAGCAGATGCTTTAAGCAAAATGGCGTCAACTGCATTTGATCATATGGCGAAAGACATACGAGTCGAAGTGTTGACCAAGCTGTCTGTCCCACAAAAGCAAGTAAACGTGGTTCAGATGGGAAAAGAATCCTGGATCACCCCCATAATGGCCTTCCTGACTAAAGGCATCCTCCCATCAAACAAAGCGGAAGCAAGGAAGCTACAACACAAGGCCCTACATTATGAGGTCGCCGATGGTATCTTATACCGACGGTCTTATCTTGGACCATTGCTCAGATGTGTAGATTCCGCAGAGGCCACGTACTTAATAAAAGACATTCACGAAGGCACATGCGGATTGCACGCAAGACCTCGAATGGTCATCGCCAAACTCATGAACGCCGGATACTATTGGCCGAGAATGCACCTCGATGCATTAAGAGAGCTGCGCAAATGTGACGCCTGCCAACGGCATGCGCCCGGCACACTTAGACTAGAAAATAACTTGATACCAGTCACCGTGGCATGGCCATTCCAAAAATGGGCCATTGATCTGGTGGGACCCTTCCCTACGGCGCCAGGCAACGTCAAATACTTAGTGGTCGCCATTGATTACTTTACTAAATGGGTGGAAGCGAAGACGTTAGCCACAATTGATGGGCGCAACATTAAGAAATTTATATGGGAATTTATCATCTGCAGATTTGGTCTGCCACTGGAAATTGTAAGCGACAATGGAACGCAGTTTGCGGACCAACACTTACAAGAATGGCTCTCTTCATTGAAAATCAAACAGATATTTACTTCCGTAGCGCATCCTTTAGGCAATGGCCAGGTAGAACGCGCAAACAGAAGTATCGTCGAAGGCATTAAAACACGCCTGGGAACAAGACGTAGCGGCTGGGTAGATGAATTACCCCATGTCCTTTGGGCTCACCGCATGCTTTCCAAAACAAGTACTGGGGAAACAGCGTTCAGCCTAACATATGGAACTGAAGCGGTAATCTCAACAGAGGTCACACATCCTTCCCCAAGAGTTTTGCTCGCACAAAAAACTGACAATGATAAAGAGCTGAGGATGAACCTAGACCTACTAGATGAACGCCGAGATTCCGCCTGTGTTCGAGAAGCCTCAAACAAGAGACAGTTAGAAAAATACTACAATGCGCGAGTCAAAGAACAATCCTTCCGCGTTGGCGATTTCGTTTTCCGCAATAATGAAGCCTCAAATGCGGAAAAATCAGGAAAGCTTGCTCCAACTTGGGAAGGACCTTACAAAATCCAAGAGGTACTGGGAAAAGGAGCATACGCTCTAGATCGCCTAGATGGTTCGCCAATACCACGTACTTGGAATGCAGCGCAACTGCGCATATGCTACATGTAACCTGCTATTTCATGATTTTGTAATAAGGACTTTATGTCCAACGTCATTTATATTACAAAAAGCATTTATCATACAAGCTATTGTTCGACATTACAACCTACAAAACCAATACGTAGATTGTTGCTACACATACAGAAAGGGGGTCATTACAAAAACAAAATATACCCCACAGATATGTTGTTCAACAGCAATTTCAAAAGACTTTACTTATAATTTACACATAAGGGCTCGTACATACTGGAAACATACATCAACCTCTAACCTTCCTGGGTTTAGCCTTGGTTACATCTCCTAACTCTGACAACTTCTTCATCTTCAACGGCTGCCCATCAGAGGTACCTTGATCATCCAGATTATCAGGCCGCATGTCTTCTTGGGACAACAAATGTTCACAATATTCGGCTAGACGATCAAGAGCATTAGTTGAAGGTTGATCACGAATAGGATGCTGAGATAGCTTCATCATCTCTTGTAATGCTAATCTCTCCATGACACCAAGATTGTTGTTGGAGGAGCTAGTCGCCATTTTTCCAGAAAGAATGGTGTAATTTTTTGAAAGGTAAATAATAGAGAAGATGAAAGATACACTTACTATATATAGAGGAGAGAGAGGTTATGGCCATTAATTACTATTAATGGTAACCACTCGATTACCCTAGGGAAGTGTGACAGTCGTCCTGACAATCGCCGTCACAACCGTCACATCAATCATGAAGCAATCTGACAGACACTTGTGTCAGGAAATGAAGATGACATCACCAAATGATTAGCACACACACGTGTAAAAAAAAGGATACATTACATTAGTTCCACAATAAGAAAAGCAAAATAAATTGTTCATCAGAAAAGTTACAAGCAAAGACAAGGAAAGGAATAAATTATTCAACCAAGATTCAAATACTGAGATATATCATCAGCATTAGAACCTTCTTCACGCTTGTCGCTGGCCATGGATGATGCCCCAGCCCCACCATCAGTAGCAACTGCTTTGGCCTTCTCCTCTCTTTGCGCCTTTCCGCAAGTTCCGCACCAAGGCGATCTGATTTGATAAAATAATTGCGCAATTCACCTGCGGGGTCATCAGTCTTCATACAAGACTCCAGCAGCTCAAATACTTCAAATTTTAAATGCTCATAGTCTTCATAGGCCTTCATCAAATCATCATCATACGAATCGTTCTCGTACGGACCGGCTTCCTTCTCCTTACCATCCGCATGATGGCAAAAGCCTTCGCAAAAACCCAGTTTCAATCCCTGCTTCACGGAGGTACTGGAAATGCGGGCAATCACCTCTGTCAGCGTAGGATCATTCCAGACACGCTTAAATATCTGCACGACCAAAGTATTACATCAAAAAATGAAACAATTAATAATCAGTTATGCAAAAGGGATTTCTAGCTTACTCCAGCGACACCATCGCTCATCAACCAAGCAATCCTCTCATTGGCAGCAACAGCCATGTCAGTGGCTTGTCCAAACAAAGTTTGCACCTTGTCCAACTCCAACTTTGCATGTGAGCAAGAAGACTCTGCCAAAGTCTTTTCTTCCTGATGCTTGGAATTCTCTAACACCAGATCCTTTATCTTGGTCTCCGCATCAGACAATGAGGCGGTCGCCTTGAGAAGATCATCATGCTGAGCATTGTACTTCTGGATAGTATCGGCAAGTTCCGCCTGCTTCTCTTCATAAGATTTCTGGCTTTGCTCCATTTCCTTCTTCAGACGAGCATTCTCAAGCTTCAAATTCGCAATAGTGGAGCGCAAAAGCTCAGTTTCTTGATTTGTCCTCTTACAAGCAGCGGACCAGGCCTTGGAGGCTTCAGCCTTATCATTCTTTACCTTGCTCATCTCTTCAACAGCATCATGAGCCACCTTCTTGTGATGCTCAATCTCCGACCGAATCTCATAACGAGCGCGTTGAAATTCTTCTTCGCGCCTCAGCAAACTGGCCTATGAATCTTTCAGATTTTGATAATCTCGCTGGAATTCGTTTTCACGCCTGATAAGAGAACCAAGGCCGCTCATACCCAATGAGAGATTCATCGCCATATCAATGAACAAAGATCGCCGATCCACACTATCTTGATAATCGCACTCGGCAGGAGGAACAGATAACATGAAAAACTCCTGCGCATCAAGCGCATTTGTAAATCGAGTAGTATCAAGAATGTCCCAACGTGGCTGATATGGCCTTGGCGAGTCCGCTTCACGCGAGGAATACATTCTTCGCCGGTGACCAGTCTGACCGAAACTATCACCACCACCTGTAGAGGCCTCCCTATAAACCACAGTAGAGTCCACTACTGTGCGCATAAAGCTGGAAGGGTTCTCACCAACAACCTCATTTCCCTTCCCTTTATCAAGAGCAACTTCGAATCCCTGCGAAGAACTCGGCTCTTGTACTTGCTTCAGTGATGGGTCAGGGCAGTCAACATTCAAATTTGGAGTTGCGGACTCATCCACCTTCTTTCCCGCATCCTTATCAACATCAATCACCAAGTCATCTGGGGTGGGATTAACTGTGGTGCCACATTCTCCTTCACAACCACCTCAGCAACCTTGACGGCAGTTGTATCTTTTGTCGAATCCGCAGCCACGCCAACATTCTCAATCGGTTGGTCAGACGAAGATACCTTCTCCAACACCGTAGTGGATTACTTCATGCGAGATTCCGCAAAGGGATGTTGTCCTACATAAAAAGCTATTCACAATATTATGAGACATATCGTTTAAAAATACGCAAAAAGGAAACAAAAATATACATACCAGACAAGTGCCTTAATGTCTTCATAGGAAGATTCTCACGCACTGGTGGAGGCTTCACAGGAACTTCAAGCTTATCACTTGTTGGCCAAGACAATGGTTTAAAAACATCAACCGGAACCGCCGCAATAGGCTCCGGACGCAGCATACTGACCGCTTCTCCCGATGACTGAGGGATTTGAACCTGTTTCTGCTTCAACTCTGTAATCCTTTGCTGGTATAACTCTTCGGTAACACTCTCTGACTGGCGGACAGGAGACGAGCGCCTAACGTGTTTATGATCTAACTCTATGTCCGACTATGTTAATTCTTCATCTACCTCCTCAACGATAATGGGAGCAGCCGGCGGTTTGGTTTTCTTACTTGCTATGGCACGCTTCCTAGATGTACCCGTGCCTGGCGCGGAAATTACATCTGTATACATTAAACTATGTGTGAGGAATTAATAAAGGAGTTACAAAGACTAACCAACAGGTTTCTTGCGCTCAGAAGTAACTTCCTCGACATCAATCACGACCTTTCTGCGGAGTTGTATACCCGCACCTACCACAAAGAATGCGCTAAATCAGTACGCAGGATGTGTACCTACTGCGCTTCCTTCGCGCACAAAAGAAACTTATGAATAATAAAAAAAATGGACGGGATTCGTAACCTGTACTGACATATTGCTTCAGAGGATTAACAAGATTAGGGAACAGAAAGTTCGCACTAATCCTCTCCGATAACCGCTGAGCGCCTGCAACAGGTGGAGTGTACAACACCTTTTCCTCACCACGCTTGGCAAATAATTCAAACAGAGAAACACCTGGATACAATCGCGCAACATAAACACCAACACAAGAAGGGATATAAACAAAAAGCACGGACGGCCTCATTACCTTCCGGAGGATTTGGATCATGACCTTCAGGGCAGATAAGACTGAGTCCCAGCAGATTCAAAACACTTTCTGGACATTTGTCCATCATCAACGGAGTAGCATGCTCACATAGCGACTTATACCAAGCCTGCTCTTTGAATCCTGCCATGGGGGGGGGGGGATTCAGCAATTTTCTCCTTTAAACCCACCATCATCCATTGAAAAGCAGCAGGGATAACACCACAGTTGACATAGAAAAACTTATCTTTCCACTCATACATGGACTTCACCTTCTCCGATACAAGTTGCTTCACCTTCCGGCGAATGCCTAAGCTATACCAACCGCTACCGCCACGGGCAGCTTCAAGAATATAAAATACATTCAACCTCTCGAATGTATCCAAAGCCCTACAGGTAGCTTCAAAGTGAAGCAAACGGCACCACCCATAAGGGGTCAATTGTGTAGGGTGAATGCCATATTTCAACAAGGCATCCACCACAAACCTGGTAGCCGGAAGACGGAAACAACACTTAGTAAAGGCTGCTGCATACAATGTTATCTTCCCACGGGGTGCTTGTAAAGCATTTTTTCCCTCGGCCGGAAGCTCGGGCTCCCATTCAGACAGAATGCCATACTGATCAAGGAAGCTTAAATACGAGGGTTTGTCCCACTTATTAGTAGTGGCTTCCATACTTTTTGATGATTCTTTCCCAAGATCCTTGACAGAATCTGATGTCTTACTAGATTCTGGAACATTTTGTGAATCTTGAGACATGGTTTAAGAAATAACGAGATTTAGGAGAAGAGACGTTAAAGAAGAATTCAAATTTTGAAACAACCGGAAATAGGAAAAGCCATAATTAAAAATCAATATATAGGCTTTGCAATTAATACAGCTGACGTCATGCTCAGTAGACTAGCCAGATTTTTTTGTGCATGAGTCTAATGGGGAAGTGACACGTGTACACCTGAAGACAAACAGGCGTCACACGCGCCTCACACGCCCACTCGCCTGACAACCGCCGCTTAACGTGCCTGCACACGTCCCAACTGCAACTAGTCACGTCAGGCCCACTCGCTATATGGACCACAAGTTTTATAAATCATGGGGAATTGACAACTGTCCATAGCAAACCACTGACGTGTCCTACACCTGCAGAACTTTGACGTAAATTCCTATCACCCGTTCTCCGCACAAAAATTTCCGAAACCAAAAATCATTCAGCAACCACATATGCGCAAGTTACCATGGAAGACAAGCTCTCATAAAAAACACACATTTTATAAGTCCAGCATCCTTCCCATCTCATCATAACTTCTCAGATAAGAGACACACTGGACTGGGGGGACTTGATGGGATTGGGTACCGAATACACTAATCCGCATACCCAAACCCGGAGTAACATCGCCACGCGGAAAGAGCTAATGCGCAGTGAGCAGTCAAAGTACATTAATGACCAGTCAATGGTCATACCTCGGTCAAGACGGAAGTCATGCATGGTCAAACGCCATGCATGAATTCAGCCCTCAAGCACGTTGACTAGGCATTAAAGGCGGTATTATGTTCCACTATTCCCATTAATTATGCTTTCCATATATCACCCCACTAACATAAATAAGGGTGATGGAGACAACCTAACCACGGTTAGGACTTGGGTAATGGTGGCATACGGACTCTCCTATAAAAGGGATCACATCCTCAATAGGAGAGGACACTTTTTTGCTAACCCGGAGAGCTATCACACTTGATAGTATCCACATTCACCCCGTTTTTGTTATAAACTGCTACCTTGTGTAGTCATCTCCACACCCACCAATTCACTCTTGTTTGCAGGTTCTTTCATCCATAGCTGCTAGTGAAGGATCAACCCTGTGGATACTCATAATCTTATCATCCCTAACCGGTGGTAAGACTATTTGTTTCTTCAAGCTGGAAGTACACCTCAAAGCCCAACAGAGCAGAAAACAACAAAATACACCAAAAACCAGCAAGAACATTAAACATAATTAGCCACATCAAAACTGGTCCATTCTTCCCAGATTATCTTGGACCCCTTCCATCGATTAGAAATCCAAAAAAAGGAATCTTCTTTAATCTGGTCGACCACAGTTCGAACCGGAATAAAGCTTCCATAAAAAACTTTTGCGTTCCTAGCAAGCCAAAGTCTCCACGTGGTAGCAACCGCAACCATGTGCACCATTTTTCTCCACTTTTTTGAGCCTGGAGACTTCTCCAAATAGTCAATTAATCCGAAAATAGAATCGACATTAGGAGGTCACTTTATTCTAAGCCAAGTCGATATATTTCACCAGATTGCAGTGGCCCAAAGACACTTCAACAGAGCATGATTAACATTTTCCAGCTCGATACCACATCTAGCACAGTAAAGATCTGGCAGGGCCACTCCACGCGCAGCAAGTTCCATCTTCGTTGCTATTTTACCTTCAATCGCCCTCCACAGAAGATAACTAGCTTTTAGAGGTGTCCATGAGTTCCAAAAAAAATTAGTTTGTGGCTACCCATTAAATCCAGCAACCGCGAGATCCATCCTAACTTCTTTGACCGAAAAAAGTTGGTCCACACTCCCCGTCCAAGCCTAAGGATCTTCCGACCCATTAAGAGAGACTTTGCTGATCTTATTAGCTAAATCAGCAAGTTGAGACAGTTCAGCCATACCAACCGACTCACGAATCCAGCACCAGTCTGCAACCCTGTTCACACCTGCTTTTATAAAAAAATTCTCCCACTTTAACTTCTTTGTTACCAACAATTTTATATAAATCGGGATAGAGAGCCATAAAACAAGAGTCCATGAGCCAAGGGTCCTTCCAGAAATTCGTCTTCGCCCCATTACCAACCTTCACTTTCAGCTTGTTCTTGATGTCAATACCTTTACCATGAAGATTGCCTTCAACATTCCCAATATCCTTCCATACCCCCATAACCGTTTTTTTTAAACCGGAATAAAATGCTTATCACGATTAGAGGTATGAATAGATTTGATAACATCGATCCAAAGTTATGGTTGCTCATTTTTATACCTCCACCACCATTTGGCCAACATAGCCGAATTAAAATCTTCAATAGAACCAACACCCAACACCCATTTTTATACCTCCACCACTCCACAACCTCATCTCTCAAGCCCTTAACTTTAACAAAGTTGTCATCCTGAGTTTTAGTGAATTTGCTGTTACGTGAATTTTATGGGTTTCGTTTTTTATATCAACGCTTCACGCGAGTTATGTTTATCTACGTTTTGACGTGAATTTTCATAATTTTATTTCTAAACCGACCGACCGTCGCTCATATATATTCCATTGCAACGTGATTATTTATCTAGTTTTAAACTTAATCGTTGTAATTCACGTTTGTCATTTTTATCTTTACATATATATATTTTTAAGTCAATTTTGTTCGAATAACTCGACTTTCATATATAACGACATAACTTTTCCACGAACTTTCGAATATAGTATTGCTACATGGTTTTTCATCGCCACATTCACGATCTGCTTAATTTTATCTACGTTTCAAACACGCCACGACACTCTACCCGTAACCCCTAGTCTCCAATAAAAGTCAACCTATGGAGACGCCTTTTCGAACTCTTCAACCCTCAAATCCCCAAATTCATCTCCATACAAATGGGGTTATCTTCCTCAAAACGTGTCACCAAAACCCTACAATCATCACAGGAATTCACCTCAGCCTGCACCACAGCCTACCAACAATCCCTTACCTTAACCCAGCACGCATTCCAAGGCATCCCACGTTACCAGATCCCTTCAGCCTCCGACCGTCTCCACCAAACCCTAACAGACCTCCACATCCCTCTGATCGATAAGTGGGTGACGTCACCTCCTACTCGTACCCAAATAGACAAATCACTGCATAGAATAGTTCGAAATGATGGTGATGGTGATATTATTGTGACGGTTGGGGAGGCGGAGTTTATAGAGTTTGCAGTGGATTTGTATAGTGATGTGATTGTTTCGAATGTGAAGAAGGATGTGATGGTTAAGGTGCCGGTTGGTGTAGCGGGTATTGCTGGTGTTGGGATGGTGGCTAGGTGTGGTGTGCAGGTTGTTGGGACGGTGGTTGGTGTTTATGCTGTTGGTGTTGTTACTGATGTTTATCTTAGTTTAGGTGCTTAGTTATTGGTTGTGATTTGTAATGGCGCATGTCACACAATTTGGTGCGCGCCGCCAATAAGGCCATACAGAGCGGTCACCATCACCACTCTTTACGTTACCGCTACATTATCGTCACATCACTACATCCTCTACCAGATAACTATATATGTTTATCTTAGTTTAGGTGCTTAGTGGTTGTAAATTGTAATGTTGTATGTCAATTTTTGATTTATTGTTTAAACTTGTGATTATGATTTGCTAAAACTTGTAAGTGATTATGTCCAAAGGGCCTTCAAACCAACCAGTGTTCTATCAAGTCTCCTTGCACCAAGCCCACGAGGCTCATTCGCACAAGTGTGTGGCAGTGTGCGCGCCTGCTGCCTAGCGTCTAGCCTACATGGCTGCACTTTTCACGCCTACAAAACACAACATGATACACAACATTTGTTGGATGTTACGGTGTGATAAAGGGTAATAACAAATTTTGTAATGTTCTAGAGAGGATCTAACATATAAGTTTATTATGTGATGTAAATACCAGTGTAATTAACTCAAAGAAAAATGGCTTATATGTAATGAAAATCTAACCCACACAACTTTAAATGTTTCTTAAATCTATATCAATGTTCATTATATAGTACTTAATCATTTGGGGAAGAAGACTAATACCATACATCTTGCTGTACACAACTCAGTTGGTGATAAATTTATACCGAAAGGTAAATCAAAATATGGATTGCTCAGCTTCTCCGGTTCCTCTAGCTCAAACATCACTTGTGTCATATTTTGGTTGCATCGGGAAATTACTTTTTTCAACGTACTACAAAGCTCGGCCATCCGGGTATATCCATAGGTAAAAGACCATCGGCCCAGTCTCGCGATCACTGACAATGCTAATGACCGCCAATCACCAATTCAGAAAAAACCCACTGTGCTAAAACCCCTGGCTCGCGTATTACATTTTGTCACGAACAAGACTCTAACCAGCGACCTCCCTAGAGAAAGTCACCGGATACCACTAGAGCACTACCCTATTGGTTCGGGAAATTAAAATTAATTGGGTCGATCTGAAATTCAAGAAGCTGACCGGTTTAACCCTTAGCAGTTAAATGCAAGTAAACCACACCATAATGATCTCCATAAACCGATCTGACTCGTGTCTAATCTACCATTCCAGATTTCAAAACCTTGTAGCATACTATCATAGGGATGTTATTTGGAAACAAAAGAAGTAAATAAACTTGACCACCTTTATAATTGAAGTTTTTTATGCTAGTTTTTGGAATCAAAATAAAATGTTAT
Source organism: Ambrosia x helenae (assembly GCA_030844895.1). NCBI lineage: Eukaryota > Viridiplantae > Streptophyta > Magnoliopsida > Asterales > Asteraceae > Ambrosia > Ambrosia x helenae. The sequence continues at coordinate 78,375,155 of CM061233.1, forward strand.
ATTCGATTTTGTGATTTATTTTCACCCTGTGATACATACATACATACATGATACATACATCATACCAAAAAATAGAAGTTAAAAGACAACTTAATGAGATGAGTTTATCCACCTCTAAATATAGGAACGTTTGTAAAACACAGGTAATTTACTCTTCATCATCAAGTCCTGGTATGTACTCCAAACTCACGTCGAAAACGACTGGACTATTTGGAGCAACTCTAGGCCGTCCTGGAGCTGAAGTTAGACCCTTGGGAAATGCCAACTACACATACACCAGCGTCACATAGTAAGCGTGTATTAACATTAACACATAAGTAATATCATCATAATGATGCCAATTTGGAGGTTTTATGGATATATACGTCAATTTGGGTTATAAATTGCCTAGAATGGGTAAACCTATAAGAATAGCTAACATGAAAGGGTCAAAAGTCGCACAAAGTGTATTCACGATGTATAAACCCTCCTAAATGCTTAGAGCATCTCCAATAGTTGGTTTTAGGGCGTTTTTGACGAAAAAAAATATGATGTGGAGGAGAGAGGGTCAGTTTTGTGGAAGAATACCCTCAAACGGGTTTCTCTTAAAGGAGAGGGAGAGTTTTTGGCTCGTTTTCGGGTTGTGAGAGGAGGCAACTTGGGCAGCCGCTTACATGGAAATGGTTTTGAGATCCACTATAGGCTATTGCGAGTGCTCTTAGGTTCTTGGCTCACAATGATGGAAATAGAAAGCCGGAGCCGGGAACAAGTATTTACTAGACTAATGTGTATTTTGAAACAAGATCTGTCTTTCAATGATTTACCAAAAAGGGAACGGGTCAAATGGGTTGAATAAGTCAAACGGCCTGGAAGTCGGAAGGATTTTTTTTTTTGCATGCAATTTCCTGGAACACTGTATTAAAAGAGTACACTGTTAATTGTTTTTATGATCATAGTTATGCATTAAAATATTTGTTAAAGCGGATCTAAGAAAAGTGTTTTCGGATAAACCCAAACCTATTTGACCTGTTACCCAACGTGTCCTACTGCCCATCTAGTCACCTCAAACACTATGGATCACATGTTTAATTCCTATCGTATAATCTCACAAAATGTTGAATTTTATGCTTCCACATCAAGAAAATAGTTATTCTCAACTTTAGAAGTTATAGCAACTCACTTGACCATGAAAAGTCAACTTTGGACTCATTTGGCGGAAGAGTAAAGAATGCATAAATAACAAAGTCACCCTGTTAGGCTGGGAAAAATTATTAATCTTAAAAGAGGGAAAATGGTCAACTTACAGGTCCCGGAACATATAGTCGTCGTTTTCCTCCAACCTTCATGCTCAGAATTCCTTCATCGAGTCCTTTGACAACCTATGTTCAATGATTTTCAGTTATATTACTTTGATAAACATTCTTATTATTTAAATAAAACTATTTACAAGGTCGTATGCCTTAAAAATACACCTTGGGCGACTTCACCCCGTCAGACCTATTTCCTATTTAGCTATATGCATAAATTTATTTGAACCGGTTGACCACCTAAAGAAGCATAACCTGAACGACCCATTTATAAGTAAATAGATTGAAAATGACACTTCTACATACAGCTGATTTTAATTCAAGGATAAATATGTTTACAAGAGAATGTAAAAGGACTTACCTGACCTGACCCAACACGAAATATGTAAACTTGACGTTTTTCCAGTGAACTGAAATTTTCAAAATGGAAAAACTTTAGTAGATGATAATAGGGGTGTAAACGAGCTGAGCCGCACGTGAATTATATATAAAAAAAATACTTATAATTGTGTGTGTGTGTATAACTAATTATACACTGATATAAAAGATAATTAAAAATAAATAATAAACGAGACAATTTGAGCTGAGCTTGAACTATCGTAAGTTAAAGGAGCCAAGCTTGGGCGTAGGCAAGCTGGGTTTGGCTCCGTTTTGTTATACCCGTAGTGATAATAGGGCAGTAGGGCCTTAATAGTAAAGTAGTTAATTTATTGTTATAATCATGCAAATTGTATAGTATGATGATACATATAATCACATATGAATAGACAACAAGAATTCAATATATAACCTGTCAAATACTTGTCCAGATGGAACCATTGCTACATAGTTTGCAGCTACCTGTAATAGCAACAAGAACAGTATAAAAAAAAAAGAATAAAAAGACACAATAGAAGATGAACACCACAGTTTTTTTTTAATGAAGTTAAAGCAAGCCAGTCAACCGGTCAAGCTAACAAAAAGAAAAGGCAAGCATGGTCAAAATATGTCAAATTACTATGGTAATACAACACTACCTATCCATAAATATAAGTTCAGCAATTGATTGATTAATCTCTTAGTTACAATGTACAGGTATTGAGGTAATATAAAGCGAAAGGGAAAACACGATGTCATTACTGAATATTTTATCTGAAGAGTTATTTTTGACACAAACAACATACCTGATAACCAACTGGGGGAGAAGGGCCAGAACCAACTTTTATATCCTTGTATTGTAAACCAGATTCTGTAGTTACCATAGGTACCTTCATAGAGTTAAAAAAATTGGTATAGATTAGTACACTTCATAAAGCATATAACAACCGCAATATCCAAGTAAGTGAGCGGCTTAATTGAAAATAGGGTGTCAACCGTGTCGGTTTTAATTGATCAACCAGTACATTAGCCATATATTTATTTGTGTCAAGGACATTAACCTTAACTCGGACACTAATAAATTTGTGTAACCCAAACACAAGATGTGTAGACCATTTATTTAAATGAGTCAAAGGATTGTAATAAAGTTGAAAACGGATGTATACATAATGCTTAATATTCTTCTTAATCGAACAATATTGTCAAAATGTAACCAAAGTTCAGGACATATGCAAATCTCACCATACATTTTCAAGCTCCTTTTCACAAGTATTATCACATAGTTTTGGTATCTCCTCAGGTGGCAAGCCAGCTGACTGCGCATCCAGGGAGTGAAATAGAAGGCTTGAAGCGCTTAAACCTAATCCGATCACACCCCTTCGCTTAATCAATGGTAATTCACCCTCACACCCAACAATATGTGAACCTTCCGTGCCAGTTCCAGACCTCAAACATTGGGCTGTCACTCTTCTTGGTCTGTCTCGTGTTATTCGACGATTGCTGGACAAATTTCCAGAAAAAGAACCTGCTATGTAAGAATCATTCATCAACCAATGCCTATGGTTTCTTGTTGGATCAATATAGCATAACTTCAAAGTATAGTATTCTCTACAATAATTTACAAATTAAGATATATAGGATGAGGCATTTCATAAAAACTTCAAACGACCGCATAACCTTCAATTCTATCGTATACATATTACATCTAATGCATGTGAAATTTACATAATACTCTATACTTCCCATCAAAATTTACATAACACTGTAACCTTTAAACTTTATTCCCAAAATCACTTTAATTAATATTCAAGACAAGAACATGAGAAATCCGAAATGTCCAATAGGGTCGATTCAGTGTAGCATAACTTCACCAACCAATGCATACAGCATACCAAACCATAATATGTTCTATTTAACATAATAGTGTCCCAAAATACGATGATTCAAGAACAAAAAGACTAGGGTTTCTTGTTTGATCAATGTAGCATAACTACAAAGCAATGTGTTGGTGATCATATTCATAAGGCTATGTGCTATGGAGGAAGAGGTGGGGCCCTTCCATTTCTTAATTCTTTTGGGTATCGTTCGTTTCATGGATTGCAAAAGAATTGGAATTGGAATTTGCGCATGAACCATAATTTGATTTGGAATTTTGATGTGTTCGTTTCATAAAATAGAATGAAATCTCGATGGAATTGAAATGTGGATTCCCTTCCATATGTTGTTGTTCAATTACAATTCCTTATTTTGTTGTAACGAACAATATAAGAAGTCGAATACACATTCCAATTCCATCCGAATTCCATTACATTCCATTCCTGTGAAACGAACGCTACCTTAATATATGTTTATTTAACCCGCCACATTCCACATTACCATCACACATATTAATAAGTACGAAAGGTGAAACAACTCCTGTCTACGTGGCAGTGACATGACGACACTTTCTGAGTTTCTTCACCTTTAACAATTTCACCTTACCATAACACATAATCCAATTAACCACTTATAAGGTAAACAGGATTATGCATTTCATCAAATCATCAAACGGCCACATAATATTTCATTCTATCGTATAATATTAATAATACTACATCTAATTAATGTGAAGGTTTAAAATTAAAATCCAAAATTTACTTAAATGATGCAAAATTGAATTCGAATTATGTTTGATTCAGAGTAGTGTGTGTGTGTGTGTGAACTAATTGCAGAATAAAGTAAAAAACAAACATTGAAACATCGGTTAATAACGAAATTAGAAAGCAATTGGAATGCGAATTGACATTAAGTGCAGAAATTTGAAAGAAAAAAATGGAGTTACCGAGTGGAAGGAGAGAGGCGGACGCCATTTTTGATTCAGAAGATGAAAGACTGGTTTTGGTGTAGCTTTCAACGAGTGGATAATATGTTGCTGATTCACACGAACGGCTACCTTTCTTTTCGTTTTTCGGTTTTTTCAGATTTTAAGGTTTTTTTTTTTTTTTTTTTTTTTGTCAGTGTAACAAAAATAAGAAGAGTGAGAAGATACAAAAAACACAATAAATTACGAGATATAACACAATGAGCCATAAAATATAACACAATACCAAAAAATATAACACAATGCTAAAGAAAAAAAGACACAATGAATCTAAAAAATGACAACAACAACCAATATTTTAAAAACCGGTTTTTAAATCATGCCGGATTTGGCTTAAAAATGGTTCAACCGGTTGAACCGGATTATATCGGGTGGTTCAACCGGATTGACTTGTTAACTCTACAAATCCATAATTTACAACATGAACTCAAAATATAATCTAAAAGTAAATGATTACATATTAAAAGATAATCCAAAGGTTATTCCATATAAAAAAATCATCCAAAAGTTTTCAATTTTTTAACAATGTTCTTTTAAATGAAAATGTAGGCGATGTATAAGCCATTGAAGTATTGAATACATCAAGTTCACAATTACTTAAAAGATGAAATTTACTACCATCACCTTCCTCAAAATCTAGAGCATAACTATTTTCATCTCCTATATTACATAAGAAGTTTTAGTAGAAATAACAATCATAATATACTTAAATTACTAAAGATATGTAACATATATAACAAGTAACAGTGTGTTTGATGAGCCGGTTCGTGCTCTTCCTCACCAAACATGTTATCTATGTCATTATTATGATGTTCTCATTCTCGCCTTTCTTGAACCACAAAAAAATAATAATCAATAGTTCAAAACCCAAATATTTACCTTGTGCCGGTACCGGTATAAAGGTTCAAACCGGTATACCGTATTTTACCGGCGGTACGAACTTGATACTGTTTCGCCTTTATACCGGGGTGTTTCGTATCGGCTACCCTCCAAAAAAACGGTATTACCGGTATAACCGGTCGGTACGTACCGGTTTTTAAAACATTGACAACAACAACCGAACCTAGGAAATCCCACAAGTAGCGACGCTATTAGTAGGGTCTGGGGAGAGTGAGATGTAGGCAAACTTTACCCCCCATCGTTAGAGATGGAGAGGCTGCTTCCAGAGAGACATCCGACTCGAGTTCAAACACACACTAAAATATAACTTAGTAGACACACACCAGACAGTATAAAAAGGTAGTTGATGAATAAAATAGAATAACAAGTACATAAATAACCTCGTTATATAATAAATAAAGTTAAAACACAAAGGCCATCTTTGAAAAAGAAAAAACAAAGACACAAAAGTACTCTTCTCCTAAAAATCTATAACTTTGATCCTACGTCTCCACGAATTCCTATCTTGGACCATGTCCTCAGAGAGGTGCAATTCTAACAAATCTTGCCTAATCCGTTCAACCTAAGTTAATTTTGGTCTGCCTCTCCTCCTCCTCCCCTCCACAAAGAGGTGTTCCACTGTTCTAACTGGAGCTGACAATTGTCTCCGCTTCACATGACCAAACCATCTCAATCTCCCCTCCTTTACCTTATCCGATATAACTGGAGCTAAAAAATGACACAATGATGAAAATAAGAAAAGGACACAATGCTACATAAAAGACACAATGATATAAGGTAAATTCTAAAAACTATAAGCTAAAATCCAAAAATGCGAAAACTTAAAAACTAAGATCGCAGGGTTCGATGAGACGGTTCCAATGCCGCTTAAATGGGTTCAATCAGAGTCCATTTGATCCCCTCCTACGACTTCCTATTTTTCTTTCACTGTGTATTTGATCCTAACCCATTTCAAGTTATTAATGTTTTGTACGACTACTAATTTGGTTGGTCGTCAGTTTAGTTTGTTACGGTATTGACACCTGCTTTAATAATTGAAAGATAAAACCTAATGTCCAAAAGAATACTAGCATGTGTTTTACATCTATTGAAAACCACAAAAACGAATACTGATGACCGGTTCCAATAACATCATGTTGGTATTGGTTAGTGCCGAGTTTGTAATTGCATGGTAGGTGATAGAGTTTATATCAAAACGGCGTGTCACGGTGGTAGTATATGGAGGTTAGAAGTTATAACTTGGAAACCTGTAAAGTCGAAAAAAGAATTTAAATAACATATCTGGATTCGTGTTTCGAGTATTTGAAGTTGAGTCTTAACCGGACCAAATAAATCATTTTTTAATAAGATGCAAGCCTGTGAATTTTGAATTTAACATTGTATTCAGAACTTTATAGTTACAAAGGAAAGGCAATAATGTATTGAAAGATAAAGAATAAAAAAAAAACAATTATATTTGACATGTTTGATTTTTGAACAATACTTTTATGGAAACAAAGATACAAAAAGGTATGTTACAAAGGTATATTTAGAATTTTATAAAGCATTATATTATAATATTAAAATTTAAAAAAAGTTAAATGATATCACTTTTATAAAAAAATGACTTAATTATTATAATATGAACGTTTGTCCTTCGATTACTTATAAATTACTATTTACAACTAGGTTTTAAATAAACTTTATAATGAAATGTCCCAATAACATCCTCAAAACTAAGTTTACTGTTAGAGGGATAAGTTTAAAGTTTTCTATTTATAATTAAAACAAGTGGTGCTTAACGGGTTGTGTTAGCATGTTGGTGAGTTAAACCCGATATGCACCCGAAAATTTTGCTAGACATATGAACCGCAACACAAAACAAATATTCGTAACCTGAACACGACTTGTTTGACCCGGCTTTTTTTTTACTTTTTCTCGCACATATGAATACTTTAAATTGCATTTTTACAACAAAAAATAGAAACATATATAAAACAATATATTTTAATTATAAATTTTTATGTTAATTTCTCTTTAAATTTTAGATTTTGGCATAAAAAGACAAACATATATAAAACACGAATTAACCCATTTAGATGAAAGGGGTTCTTGGGTCCAACTTGAAGTCGAGCTTAACCTATTTATACTAAAGCCAAAATTGCAAATTTTGTGCTTCGATGATAAGATATCTCGCTTTTATCATAGAGCTGGATGGTTCAAATCTTGCAAGGTACAAGTGTATTCATGGTTATGAAATGTTGGGTTATATTGAGACCACAGTTACCAGATTAAAGACTTTTGATAGTATATTGTATAGCTTGATAGTTGAAGGACCTAGTTTGTAATTATGACATAGTTATGTACACAAACCCTAGATGCTGCGCACTTATCTACACGGGCTCTGCGCACTTAAGTTAAGTGCGCAGGCCCAGGGGTTTCCTATATAAAGAAGGTGTGTGCACAGCTCTAGGGTTAGGGTTTTGGTCATTATCTTTTGATAGCACAAGATAGGTGCGTACTTGCTGTAATCCATGGTTCTTCAGTGTTAAATCATCAATGGAATTATCGTATTATTCATCTTGTGTGTCGGTTCTTACAATATTCATCTAGTTTCTTTGATTGTAGAAGATTAGTCACTTAAAACACCTAATTCATAGGTGTTTCTAAGTGATAACAATCTCTTGCACTTACAAGATCTAGCATTTGGGACTTACAATTTGGTATCAGAGCCTCTGTGCTCTAGATTGTATCCACTTTAAGATACCAAAACCCTCATCTTGTTAGTTTTTATTATCAAGATTATTTTCTTTATAAACATTAAAATTTAGGTGTTTTTCTTATATTTTGGCTTCAAATTTCGTGAAAATTGTGTTTCTAAATGTTTAGAGTATGTTATTTTGATTAGAAAATGGTTTGGAAAGGATTCAGCTGAGTTTTGTGTTTGTTACAGCTCGTTTTGCGCACTTATTTCATATATCCTGCGCACTTATCTCATAAGTTGAGCACTTGTTTCTTAGTTTGAGTACTTGGCTCATATATTGCATACTTGTGACTGTGAGTACTTAAACTTGTGATTTTAGTACGCAGTCAGGGTTTCTGCGCACTTATTGCATTTTCATTTGTCTTGAGCACTTATTTAGGGTTTCTGCGTACTTAAACAGAAATCTTGGATTTGTGCGCACTTACTGAAGGTGTAGTCTTGAGTACTTGGCTAGGGTTTCTGCGAACTTAAAATCTTAAACGAGAGTTTAAGTGTCTGCGTACTTATTTTAGTACGCAGGCTGATCAATAAACACTGAGCACTTATCATGCCCAAGTGTTGACTGATCTGCGCACTTATCAAGAAACACAGCCACACGTATACTTCCGAGCTGCGCACTTAACAAAGACTACAACTTGACAAGGCTGTTTACATTCTTACAGGTTGCTGCATACTTATCTGGACTGCTGTGAACTTAACTGTGAACTTATCTGCGCACTTATCTGCGCACTTAGCTATGTACTTACGGACTTGGACATTTTTTGGACTGTAACTAAAATCTGTTTAACTAAATCCCTAAAATTCATCTAAATCATGGCTGGTAACGATAACCATTCAACAGTTAACCCTATCACTCAACAAGAACTTGAAACCAGAACCACAACCAGAGTGCCTAAGTTAAAAGGTGCTGAGGACTATGGGACTTGGAAGAACAGAATGAGGTCATTTTTCTATGTTACTGACTTCACCCAATGGAATTCTATCCATTTGGGCCCACACATTCCCATGAGAACCACTGCCACTGGGGAAGAGTTTAATCCTGATCCAACCACTTACACCGATGTCGATAAACAATTACTCCAAAGAGATCACAAGGCTTATGGTGCTCTAACCATGGCCTTATCAAACGATGTGTATAACATGTTTGAGGAGTATGGGACAACACATGATCTATGGTTTGCGTTGAATGAATACTATGAAGGGAACGAAGAGATGCGCTAGTACAAGCAAGACATGGTGCAGAAAGAATATGACATGTTTGGTAGTATTTGTGGGGAAAGTTTGAGCTCACACATCGATAGGTTCATGAGCATGTTGACAAAGATGAAGAAGGCGGGAATTCCTGTGAACAACAGAAATTCAATCAAGAAGCTGCTAGACTCATTGCCAAAAGAATGGAGCATCCAGTGTATGCTGATCAGAAAAGAATATCTAGACGCCCAGTCTACCTTGGCTGATCTTATCAACACCCTAAAGTCGTTTGAGATGGACATCACAAAGAGAGAGATGAACCAGACCAATCCAAAGGCAGTACCTATCACTGCAATGAAAAACTTGGCATTAATGACACCAGTGGGTAACATGGGTTCTAGCTCATCTCATGTGTATGCTGATGGAATGATTGGTGGTAGCTCCAATTCAGGAAAGACTGTTCCATACTCTCAACCTAGTGGGAAGAACTCTCAACCCTCAACTCTCAATCCTCAACAAACAAAGCTAGCTAATGAACACGTTGAACTCTTCAACGCCTTCATGACCAACTTTGAAGCATTGAAGACAGGTGATCTGAAGAATGATATGATGAGCCCAAAAGATATGTATCAAGTGGATCCCGATGATATGGAAGAGATGGACCTAAAATGGCAAATGGCCATGATTACTCTAAGGGTTAAGAGGTTCCAGGACAGAACAGGGCGAAGGGTTGGATTGGGAAAGGCTGGCTTTGATAAATCAAAAATCAGGTGCTACAACTGCAAAACTCTTGGACACTTCAAGTATGAATGTCCAACTTTGAATCAAGCTGAAGTTAAACCGGAAAAGAGAATGGTAGCAATCACAGACGGAGGGGAAGCCAACCAGCAGAAAGCGCTCGTGGTTCAAGACTTTGACTGGGGTGAGGAAGTTGCTGTGGCAGAGGCTGAAGTGAACAAGGCACTGATGGCAAAGATCTGCACAAAATCAACACTTGGTGTGAGCTCCTTGGAAGGGTCATCAGCGGAGATGCCAAAAGGAGAAGGGATGGAGAAGGCTGGTCTAAAAAGTGTGTTGACTGAGAACAAAGGAAAGGAGGCTGCTGCCGAGGAAGCATTAGTTGCTAAGAAGACTTCCACAAGCAAGGCTGATCAACCACCGCAGAGCATGCAGAAGAAGGTTGAGGAGAGAGACCTGGTAAGTATTCCACTTGAAATAAAATCAAAGCTGTGCTCACCAAGGTGTGTTACAGCCGTCGCTTACTGTTTGTCCCACAATAGGAGAATTTTAAGAGAGATGGATGACATCCGAAAAATCAACACTGAAATGAAAGAAAATGAGTTAGCATATCAGCGAAAGTTAAATGCAACAATAGCTGAAATGCACACTCTAAAAGAATTTGTTCTCAGAAAAGATTTTTTAATAAATGACTTAACTGAAAAACTAGAAATATCTAGAAATGAAACAAATCATCTCCAAATTGTTGTGGACAAATGGAATGTAAGCAAGCATGCTCATACAGATATCCTTGATTGTTCAAGGAAATCTTTCATCAAAGATGGAATTGGGTATAAGGATAAAAAGGGAATTGTAAAATCTCTATTTTTACCCTTGAGCAAAAGTGAATATATACCCATTCCAAAACCACATCCAAAAAATGATCTTTTCGAAAAAGAATGTGTCACGCCTGAGTCAAACTCTAATATAAGTAAAAGCAGTGCAGATATGACCCAACAGGATCAGGTGGACGATGATGAAAGTTGTGGTGGACAAACAATGGGGTTAGGTCACCCAGGTGCCAATTACTCTACAGTGAATTGGTTCATCTGGAGTCATGACAAGTCAAAAACTTCTTTGAATTCGGATGATTGTAATAATTTAACTAATTTGGATGACTGTAATACTTTATCTAGGATGGATAACTGTAATAGTTTATCTAGGCCGGATGACTGTATTACATTAACTTCTAAACTTGATTTCAAGGGTGTTGTGGACCCAAATGATAGGATGAATCCTATAAAACGATCAGATATTTGTGTTGAAAATGTTATGCCTGTTTGTGTTGATCTTAATGATGCATTCTCTGATAATGAAAATGTATATAGACCATCTCCGTTTGTTCCAGAACTAAAAAGAAACAGGTTTGGGAAATTTCTTACTGAAGAAATTCCAGAGTTTACACCATCATCAACAGATATGTCATGTTCTGAAGAATCACAAAGTGAAACAGATAACACAATTTCTGGAGAATCACAGAGTGATACAGAAAGTGACATCAGCGAGCCAGAATGCAACACAAATGAAGAATCAAGCAACAACAACAGTGATGAAGCATGTTCAAGAGACAGCCCCAACTCAAGCAACTACAAGAGAAGAACATCACAACCATCATCATCTAGATCTTCTTCAAAGATCAAGCCTAAACACTCTAAATGCTTTAGATGTGGAAATGAGGGACATGTGGTTAAGAATTGTCATTTGCAACCCAAACCACAAAGTGATACCAATACCCAAAAATCTTTTTCAGTTCAAATTAAAGATCTTCAAGAAACTATAAGAAGTTTTGTTAAGGCCACAAAAACTTGGAAAAGACAAGAGTCAGTTTTGGGTGAAAATCACGACAGATTAAAACTAAAACAGACCTGGATTCCAAAAGTTACTTAAAATATGGTCTGAGTCGTGATTGTACATAGTGTCTCGTATATTTATCTGTATATTTCTCTTGTTTTATGTGTTTTTCAGAATAAACTACAGAAATGGTTGATTGCCTTGATGAGATATCTATGGCACGTTGATAGCGGGGCGTCTAGGCACATGACGGGACTAAAAGAACTCCTCAAAAACTATCGGTTCATTGATGGAGAGTTTGTTGCTTTTGCCGGCAACGAGAAGGGCGGAAAGATAGTTGGGATAGGAGACGTGATTTTTGATGCACTGACTTTAGAAGATGTGAACTATGTTCCAGAATTGTGCTACAATCTGCTGAGTGTATCACAAGTCTGCGACAAAGGAATCTCAGTGTTATTTAATGACATGGAGTGCATCTTTCTAAAGCCAGGATTCATTCCTCCTACCAATATGATTATGCTTAAAGCTCCTAGACAAAATAATACTTATGTGATAAACATGAGAGATGCAAAGTCTGAATGTCAAATGACATGCTTGTCACACCCTCAAATTTCCACTGCGGGGTTCATACCGCGAGGCGCATGACATACCAGGATCCCATAGCCATAAGTCATATGAACGAACTCTAAATGCCCAAACCATTTAGTTCGTTTCAAAAACCAAGTTTAGTTAAGTTGCGGAAGCGTAAACCAAATTTAATCCTTTTAAAACCATGCGCAAAATAACACGCCCAAATTAAAACCATGTAAAGGCATAATATGTAATTTAGGTGTATGCCCAAGATCCCAAATGCAATGAAGTGTGCAGTGCTTTCTAATCCTGGCACCGGAAGCTAACTACCTGCAAAAGCATGTAAATCGTGGGTCAACAAACAATGTTGGTGAGTTCACTAGGTAAAGTAAATGAGTATGTAACTGCGCTGGTTTCCAAAACCACGTAAGTAAGTAAGTTATGTTGGTGCCCCGCACCGTGTAACCACTAATTCATCGCATGCCAAGGGTAGCTAACCCATTCATGATAACTAACCGATTATACCGAACTGCTATGTACGTGTAGCCACATAAGTGTGCCGTATGCCTGACATCATTGTCTATCCACAATGATAATGTTCCGTAAGTTATAGTTCACGCCCGCGCTCCCCGAGCCGGTGTGAGGTTTGTAAGACCTAATAGCGCTATCAACTAATAACCCGCTTGCCAACCCTGGCAACTCATTCGGTACGTGAGGACTTACAAAATGATAGAAATGGTTTAGTTTATCAAGGACACAATTGCGAATTAGCAAAGTGACCGACCCTCATAAGGATCCATGGCATCCCAACCCGGGATGTGTAAGTAGTCCCAAACCGGACTAGAAAATGTTAAGTAAAGTGTCTCATACCTGAGACGCATGCTTTTGAGAAAAAGAGTAGTGAAACTCACCTTAGGTTGCACGTGAATGATCCAAATCCCTCAAACAGTAACGAGCTACCGACTCCCTATTACAAGTGTCACTAGGTGAGTATATGTGCATAACCAACACACCATATAACTCGTTTATCCGAGACCTTTAAATGTTCAAAACCGTGTAGTGACACCTAATGACTCTACATGCTCAAGTATGTCCTACGTATCCCGTTGGTGATCATAGCAATTATTATCAGTTTAATACATCAAATACATCTCATACAAGTTTCCACACAAGTACATGTCAATTACATACCACATAGAACTCCAAATAGTCACTTAAAGACCCCGTACACAATTTGCGTTTTTAGGACAGATTGTGCGCTGTGAAAAACAATTTATTTAAAATACTTAACGAATGAATTAGAGTCCCAAATTTTTACTGAATTTTATTTGGGATTCACTCGACAATACCTATTTTTTTTGTCTTAATTCCAAACACAAAAATTATAAAAATTCGTACAACACAGATGTGTCCAGAAAATTTCCTCAACAGGCCAGTTTAGTAAGAAAATTCTTAAAAATTGTGTATTCATCCAAATGAGATGAATCCACTTGGAAAAGCTCTATTTTTCCAGTATTGACCTACTGTAAAAATTTCATAACCTAACTCCTTGTAAATCTCAAGTTATGACCATTTAAAGTTAACCCAATTTACAAATCCGAAAATCTGATATGACCCCTAATCAATTAAAATTCCAAAAACGACTCATACGGTGTCCAAATTCGATGGTTTTGCCCATTATGAAAAGCTAAGACCTTGTACATTACAATCATGCAAAGAAATCATCAAAACAATCGATTTACCAACCCATTACAGCCCCTACAAAACGTTCAACCGAATCTGTCAGAATCTTAAACTTGCATCCCAAGTAATCTACAAACCCTAATTCTTCATAAACATCCCTAATACATGTATAACACCTATAGTACTGATTAAACACCATATTAATCATAGCAAAACACATATATTATCATGTGAAAACCCTAATCATGGCTGCTAATAACAATCATCATCATCAAATCATCAAGAACATTCAAGAACTCCTATACATACATACATGTGATTCTATATATATTATTTTTAGGGTTTTTAAAGTTTTTCAATCATTATAATTCATCATAAATCGTAAGAACGTATACCTTGCGAAAGATTAAACTCCCTAGAGCCTTGAAATCAAACCCGAACTAGCTTGATTAGTGAAAGATTACTTGATTGCTTGAAAACAAAGAGAGAGGGGGGTGGGGGGTTTCGCACGGCACCAAGGGGGGCAAGGAGTAGGGTTTTTATCTTTTTCCTTGCCTCCTAATTATAAAAGGGCTTTGCTTGTTCCCCAAGCAATTGGTATTAGGGCCCTTCTAGTCCATTAACTTAACCTGTTAACCATGTTCTAGCCCAATACCGGACCCAATATTATTAACCATGCTAAATTATATAAAAACCATTATTTTTATTATTACATAGCATATCATTCATGTTGTGCACGTAATTTGCATAATCTACGCATTACCTTTCAGTTAGGCGATCATTCACAAAAACATGTAATTCACATAAGCACGTACTTCATGTTCACCAAAATTCACTTGTATATATTATTGCTATGTATGTCACATAATTCACCAACGTTTGGGATACAGGACTCATGTGTGTGTTTAACAAGGATTTTCCTACGTATAACATATGTTAGCATCTTCTAACATATGTTAAACCTACTTAACTAACCCTAGTTAAGTATCTAGCCATGTATGAACATGTAAGTTAACTAGAGTTCAGTAAAAGTATTTAACCTGAAAACGCGGGGTGTCACAATGCTTACTTTCTAAAGCATCCGAGTCAGAGTCACTGCTATGGCACAGGCGATTAGGACATGTTAACTTCAAAAATATTAATAAGCTTTCAAAGCTAAATCTTGTTAGAGGTCTTCCTTCTAAGGAATTCCCTTTTTCTGAAAAATGCTTAGCATGTGCCAAAGGAAAACAACACAAAAAGTCGCATAAGTCCAAAGCTGTGAACTCTATAGACTCACCTCTTCAATTATTGCACATGGATTATTTTGGTCCTATTAGTGTTAAAAGTCTAGCTAAAAAGTCTTATTGTTTGGTGATAACAGATGATTTTTCCCGATTCACATGGGTGTACTTCTTGGAATACAAAAGTGAAGCTGCTAAGATATTGATGCTGTTTGTTCCTCTCATTGAGAACATAATAAAGACAAAAGTTAGATCAATCCGAAGTGATCACGGAACTGAATTCAAAAATCAAAGTTTCGTGACTTTCTGCAACAACAGAGGAATTCATCTTCAGTACAGTGCTACGAGAACTCCTCAACAGAATGGTGTTGCTGAAAGGAAAAATCGTACACTTATTGAGGCGGCCAGAACCATGCTTATCGACTCTAAATTGCTGATCATTTTCTGGGCTGAAGCTGTGAATACCGCCTGTTATGTTCTTAACAGAGTCTTAATTGTAAAGACGCGCGGGAAAACAGGTTATGAGTTGCTCTTTAAAAGAAAACCTCTGATTGACTACTTCAGGCCTTTTGGATGCTCATGTACGCTGCTTAACAACTACGAGAACATAATGAAGTTTGATGCAGTTGGAGATGAGTGCTTCTTTGTTGGATACTCCTCAAGTCAAAAAGCTTATAGAGTGTACAACAAACGAACCAAAATGGTTCTCGAGTCTTTTTATGTTGATTGGCAGGAATCCAACTCTACCAACACAGGAGCCGGTCCTGACTGGTTCTTTGACGTGGATGTTGTTTTCAACAATTTCAGCATCATTGATGAACAACCATCTGAAAATCAAGCAGCCGATCCTTCTCCTCTTGAAGATACTCTTTACTCTTCCGAAGACGATGCAGCACCTTTCACCACCCGATTTTCTCCACTCGTAGCTGATCCAATTGTTCCCCTTCAGTCCACAAATGGTGATGCAACTGTTGAAACTACTCCATCTCCTGAAGGTACTCCAGCTTCAAAAGAAACATCTTCAGCACAACAGTCCGCAAATGATCCATCCAGTTCATCAATTCCTGCAGATCACCTTTCTAATCTGCCTTCCCAAATTCAAGAAGAACCAAACATGGGATTTAAGTCTTCTAAGGATCACCCTGTGGAGAACATCATTGGACCAATCTCTGAGGGTGTTCTTACTAGAAATCAGGCAGACAAACTGAATATTGCACTTTCAGCTTTCTTATCTCAGACGGTACCTTTCAGCATTGAAGACGCTGTCAGAGATGCAAGTTGGGTTGAAGCCATGCAGGATGAGCTGTATCAGTTTAGAAAGCTAAAAGTTTGGGAACTTGTGGATTTACCTGAAGGAAAGTATCCTATCGGAACAAGATGGGTGTTTCGCAACAAAATGGATGAACGAGGTGTGGTAATTAAGAACAAGGCTCGTCTGGTTGTTCAGGGATTTCGTCAGCAGGAGGGTATTGATTATGAGGAAGTGTTCGCTCCAGTTGCTCGACTTGAAGCCATACGTATCTTCCTGGCATACGCCTCATACAAGAACTTCAAAGTCTTTCAAATGGATGTGAAGAGTGCATTCCTGTATGGGAAAATCAAAGAAGAAGTCTATGTTTGTCAATCCCCGGGTTTTGAAGATCCTCATCATCCCAACAAGTACTACAAACTGGATAAGGCTCTCTATGGACTTCATCAAGCTCCCCGAGCTTGGTATGAGACCTTATCTTCATATTTGCTGCAGAATGGGTATACCAGAGGGAAGATCGACATGACTTTGTTCACCAAAGAAGTCAACAAACACTCTATCCTTGTTCAAATTTATGTTGACGATATTATCTTTGGCTCCACTGATGAAAACTTATGCAGGGAATTTGAAGCATCATGAAGTCTCAATTTGTAATGAGCATGATGGGAGAATTATCGTTTTTCTTAGGCTTGGATGTGCAACAGAAAGAAGACGGAATTCTCATCCACCAAGCCAAGCATACAAGAGACATTATGGCAAAATACAACATGACCGACTGCAAGCCGTCCAATACTCCTTTTGCGGCCCAAACAACACTTGTACCAGATCTTCAGGGGCCTTCAGTGAATCCTCACACGTATCGATCAATGATTGGCTCCCTGATGTATCTAACAGCTAGCAGACCAGATATCATGTGGGCAGTTGGATGTTGCGCGCGTTTTCAGTCCAATCCTAAGCAATCGCATGAGACTGCAGTGAAAAGAGTCTTCCGCTACCTCAAAGGAACACCAAAACTTGGTTTATGGTATCCTAAGAGTGATAACTTTGATCTAATCGCTTACTCTGATAGTGATCATGCAGGTTGTAGGATTGACAGAAAATCTGTCTCTGGTGGTTGTCAATTTCTGGGTAACCGGCTAGTGTCTTGGCAGAGCAAGAAGCAGACCACCGTGTCCATTTCCACTGCTCAAGCCGAATACACAGCTGCATCCAGTTGTTGCTGTCAGGTGTTATGGATCCAAAATCAGCTTTTGGACTACGGTTTGAACGTCATGCATACACCTATTTTTATTGATAATGATGCATGTCGTGACATCGTGAAGAATCCAATTGATCATTCTAAAACCAAACACATTGAAATTCGGATTCACTCAATTCGCGATGCGCACGACAAAGGATATATACAGGTGTTGCCTATAGATACTACTGATCAAAAGGCAGATATCTTTACAAAAGCTTTTGATAAAACCCGGTTTCATCAGTTGGTTTCATGGCTTGAGATGATAAATTTTGAATAAAAAAAACTTTACTTGTGCATATTTTATAAAAAAATCTTCTTTTCTTTTAAAACAAGATTTTTGGGGGAGAAAGTAAACCAGTCCATTCCTCATGCAAAATTAATTCAGGAAATGATAGGAACTAATCATATCTCGTCAGCATGTGAATAGGACCCAGAGGATGTTGTGGCCTCAAGCAACGATGTGTCGGTAGATTCGGCCTGGAATCAAGTAAACTGCTACTAGGTGATTAACAATGATGATCTACACGGAAAGCTGGATTCGCACTGTGTTTTAGGTCTGCACAAGCTGAGTCCGGTCATACATAGGTTGAGAAATTAAAAGACACAGAAAATTTTGTGCATAGGTAAATCAAAAGACACCTAAGAGTGCAGGCTACCAATGCGGGGCTAAGAAAAACAAAATTTTTGAAACTGAGCAGCAAAAGACACGCAATGTTAGTGACGTGCAAACATATATAGATAGCTCACCAAACGATCAGATGATCATCTTCTTTGCTTATGGTAACATAGACCTGAAGCTCTCATCATCTGATCAAGATAATGATCATCTTCTCTGCTTATGGTAACATAGACCTGAAGCTCTCATCATTATATTTTAATAAACCTTGAGGATCGGTAGGCCAATACCTAGCACACTATGGGGTCCATAAAATTTTCGTCAATATTACTGAAAAACATGATAAACAGCATCGCCAAACACATGTTGAAAGAGAAAAGGCATGGATTTAAGTGGACAAGCATACCGACAATTGTTCTTAGGCTGTAGCTATCCAACGGGAAGTTGAAATGGGTTCTGGCAGGTATGATTAGTATGATCTTGAATGCAGAAGGTGCGACTTGGTAAAACCCCACTTATTAAAATGGATTTGGGCTTTAAAACTCACTTATTGGGCCAAATTTTGCACTCTGCGTACTTATTGGGCCCTGCGCACTTAACTTAAGTGCGCAGGCCCATTAGTTGACTATATAAATACTGAGTCAAATCTTGTTAAAAATTTTTATCTTCTTTAACACTTTTTACAAACACTAATAATCTGTTCTTAACCCTGTTCATCTTCATCACCGTTCATCATCATCATCATTATCACAACTAATCACCCCCAAACACCCTTAACATCCCAAATCAAACCTCATTTCTCTGTTTGTTGTTTCTCATCTACTGATTAAGGTAGATTTCGTGTTACTAATGGTTTATTGCTTGTGATTACAGGGTATAATAGTATGATCTAGATGCATCAGTTGGGTTTTGGTTGTCTTTATGGCCTGTTGAACATTTGAAGATCTGCGTACTTGTGAATGAACAAGTGCGTACTTGTCTCATAGAGACTGCGCACTTGTCTCATAATCACACAAGTTCTCAGAAACCCTAATGTGCTGCGTACATATGTGTGAACTCAAAATCTTGAACGAAGGTTCAAGTGTCTGCGTACTTGCTTAGTACGCAGACTTGACTGAGTTGAAAAGGGGTTACCATGTCTGTGTATAGTTTGATCTGCGCACTTGATTTGGACCTGCGCACTAACCAAATGCTCAGTCAAGCATGTGCGCACTTGACTGAGCACATGACTTTGTTGACTATGCTTGGACTGCGCACTTGATAACCATGCGCACTTGGACTTTAAACAACAATATGACATTCATTTTGACCATTAAGACACTTGAACGGACTGCGTACTTAAACCCGGACTTTAATGTTCTTACCACTGAAAATCAAACGTATCATGGACACCGATGACATCAATCCATCAAACCTTAATCCAATGACTGTTAAAATTTCAAACCTAAAAAATTTATTAATAAAATCTAAGTCTAAGTTCGTTGTCCGTCTAAGTTTAAGTCTAAAGTCAGTTATCGAAGATCTAATTGGCTTTTCGTGCTCTTGGTTAAACAGATGGCACTTGACTGGGATCCGAGAGGCATGCACAACCAACCGATGAATCTCGATACTGATGATGTCAAGTTTAGAGATGTAGTGACTTGGATAAAACGCAGCAAAGTCGGATTTGCTGTGCAGAACGATGAACCAGTCTACGTTTCCCACATTGAAGATTTCTGGAGATCAGCTCGAGTCGAAACTGTATCAAGAGTCAAGCGAATCAACGCAACAGTCCGAAACAAGGCTGTTATCATCACTGAAGACACGTTCAAAACGTACTGAGATTGCAAGATCAACCAGGAACTGTCAGATTCATGCCTAAAGCAGATATTCACCAACAGTTAAGGAATTTCGGCTACAAGGGTGACTTTGACAAGAGAGGTGACGTCAAGAAGAGCCAACTAACAAGAGACTGGAGACTTATTAGTCATGTATTTATAATGTCTCTATGTCATAGAAAGGGAGGCTACAATGCGCTCAGTGCTGAATGGTCGACAGCGATGATAAAGATTTGTAAGGACGAAGCGTTCAACTTGTCAGGCATGATCTTTGACTACATGGTGAAGAATGCAGAAGCCGGGTTAGGCAAATGGGCTATGTACCCAAGGTTCGTACAGATGATGATCAACACTCAACATGAGAATCTGCCTCTCGGTGACCAATACATCTTCACCAGAGGTGCACGATTATTTACAGAATGCAATACACCTGACTGGGAACCAATGCTGGAGAATATGTATGCGGCCCAGCGATATCCTCTTGTCATGGAGCTGTACAACAAGATCAGGAAGAGAAGGTCAGATGCTGCTGAACCCAGACAACAACCCAGAGCTGCTCCTGCACCTGGACCATCTGAACCCACTCCTTCAGCCCAACCGACTGCTGAAGAAATTGCCCTAGAAAAAGCAAGGGGCAAAAGAGTGGCGACTGAACCTGCTCCATCAAAGCCTAGCAAAAAGAAAAGACCAGTAGGTTTGTTACAAGAAGGGAGAGATACATTGACACCTGAGCAACTTGAAACTGCTGCAGCCTTACAAGAAGTTGCTGAGTTTGAGAGGGCAGTGAGAAAGAGAAGAAGAGAACAACTACCTGAATCAGAGATTCCTCGTGTAGTAACTCAGGATGATATTGAGGAACAAGTGGTCTTAGAACACATCTTTGGGGCAGAACAACCGAATCAACCAGGGCCTTCCACTGCTGCTGCTCCAGCCCCCAAAGCTCCAGCCCAACAATCAGCTGAACCATCCTCATCAGCTCCTGCTGCACCTCGTCGCAAACCGGTGCATCAGGAACTATATGAAAAGCTTGTGAAGGAGGTTGGTAAAACTGCTGCCAGGGAAATCTGCACTTTAAAGAGTGACGTGCACAACAACCAGGAGCTGAGAAAGAAAGTTAAGAAGCTCAAACACAAGAACCGGAACATGGAGAAAATCATTAAAGATCAAAGATACATTATCAAGTTTTAGAATGAAGTTCAAATGCAAATGTTTGAGATGTTCCAAGATTTCAAGAAGCAGCAAACCGGTGCTCCCAGCACTACATTTGATGAGACTTTCGATTTCGAAAGTTTTTGGAGAAGGAGAAAGAGAAAGAAAGGGTTGCCGAGGAAAGTGAGGTTGATGAAGTGAGTGAAGATGAGATGCCAGAGAGATTTGTGGAGATGGGAATGGATGAAGAAGTTGTTTATGAGACATCTGATGGGCACAAGTTGGATCCCGAAAGATCAACTTGGTTTCCTAGAAGGCCCATCACCATTCCAGCCTTACATCAGAATATCCATCACACCAAGTTTGCTCACCAGGAGAAGATCATCTCCTGGAAATATGATGAAGAGAAGAGATTGTTTGCTGTAAAGAGAAGAGGGGGAGTGATACAATATTTCAAGGGTCAAAAGGAACTAAAGTCTCTCCCCCGATGGGATATCAGGGAGCTCAGCAGGGCCCCATTCATCAATCACTCCCTCGACTCCCAGGCAGCCATGGTCGAGTGGTTTATCAAGAAGGAATGTGACACAGATTTCCAAATCCTGAAGCCGCAGAAACCAAGAAGGAGAATCTCGAAGAAAAGAATCGATCCAGCAACCGGACGTGGCATGATAACTTATGTGATTGACCCTCCACAGGTCGTCACACGAGTTCCTATTAGATCTGAGCTTCCAATGATGCTGAGGGATTTCAAAAAGTGGTTTTACGACAGCAACACTGGTGAAGCAGTCATTAAGCTGCAGAACGATTCGGATGCTTTGAGGATTTTGGATCCAGTAGACGTGTTTGCACTTAATCTGTCAGATCTGAATATGCTGTTTGCAAATTAGATTAATGTGGGTACAGGGAACGCGTTGTTTGAAGAAGCCGTGTTGTTTAGAAGGGCTGTGGATAGAGCCATGAATCTGAAAAGAGAGCTGCTTGAGATAATCGACAGGATCAATGCAGCAGATAAAGAAAAGGATGATAGGGAGAAGGCTGCTCATGCTACTTCTGCTGCTGCTGGTGCAGAAACTACTCAACCTGAAGTCGAGACTGCTTCAGAGGTACACACAGAAGAACCTGCAACAGTAGCCGATCCTGAAGGAACTGCAACAGAATCAACTCAAGCTCCTCAAGCAGTTGAAGAAGATCCAGTCGCGTTATACATGCAAGATCCCCCTGAACAGGTTGAGGGGGAGCAAAGCGAGGTCGAGATAGATTGAAGATTGAAGAACTGGTAGCTGTGGTCTAGGGGGAGTATTGTTGGGTTATATTGAGACCACAGTTACCAGATTAAAGACTTTTGATTGTATATTGTATAGCTTGATAGTTGAAGGACCTAGTTTGTAATTATGACATAGTTATGTACACAAACCCTAGATGCTGCGCACTTAAGTTAAGTGCGCAGGCCCATGGGTTTCCTATATAAAGAAGGTGTGTGCACAACTCTAGGGTTAGGGTTTTGGTCATTATCTTTTGATAGCACAAGATAGGTGCGTACTTGCTGTAATCCATGGTTCTTCAGTGTTAAATCATCAATGGAATTATCGTATTATTCATCTTGTGTGTCGGTTCTTACAATATTCATCTAGTTTCTTTGATTGTAGAAGATTAGTCACTTAAAACACCTAATTCATAGGTGTTTCTAAGTGATAACAATCTCTTGCACTTACAAGATCTAGCATTTGGGACTTACATGAAAAGATTAAGAGTATGTTAGGTTGCCGTCAAGAAGAACAAATGATAAATATGTCAAAATCGTAGACTTTCATATGTGTTGGTTGAAGGAAAGTTTTATAAACCATTTTCATACTAGCAACACACATTTTATTAAAGGATTGTTATTTTGTAACACTTGTCTTTGTAACGCTGTTAGTTATTGTTTTGCCAATATGTCACACCCTCAAATTCCACTTGTGGAGTTTTACCGCCAGGTGCGTGACATACCAGGATCCAAGTCAACGGTCACAATAAACGATAACAATATGATATGAAAACAACGTAATAAAACCAACCATGCAGTTTAAAAGTTTACATAATCCTAAAAGACCACAGCAGAAGCAAAACCAAGTTTACAAACCATAACCCAAAATAAGAAGTTTGAAAGCATAACGTAAAGTTCACTTATGCAAGACATAATGAGACTCCGTGCGACTCCAGTGCGCCTAGTCTCGCTGCTACCTTAGCGGCCTAAGAAAACATGCAATGTTAGTCAACACGTAAAGTGCCGTTGAGTCACATAGTTTTAAGTTTGCAAAAGTAAGTAACGTTTGTAAATCCAGACCCAACAATCCTTACACTATACCCGATGCTAGCTATATATCGTTACATGATACTAAAGTGTCGTGAACCACTGCTGAACGTTAGAATGCCTCAATACCCACCACCGGACATCACCCGGTGTCGTAAGTTAGATAGGACAAATATGCACCCGTCCGACCTCCAGTCGACCCGAGTGGGGCTTGCCGAGCCCAATAGATCTATTCACACCTTTCCCGCTATGTATCCACATATTAATAGTTCACTAAACATTAGGAGGACTTTAATGATGTAATGTCACTAAGTACCCATGTTACATTAAAGAGTGGTCTAAAAGTTCATAAAGTTCGTACGACATGTTTCTCCCCCAAATATGAAAACGGTAAAGAGTGGGGCTGTGACACTCACCTTAGGTTGCGTCTTCTAGAAAACAGAATAACCGGCGCGAACTGATAGTCCCAACTACCGGTGACCTATCATAAAGTTTGTATAAGTGTTTTGACTAATAACCCATAGGTTAACTAGTTCCCGATTGTCTAGATCATGACCACGTATGTTTGAAAATGTGTTTGAACATTGACCTGATACACCAGACAGACCCGACATCCCGTTGGTGACCCGTTACACTAGTTGATCAAGTACATATAGCTTACATACAAGGATTACACATAAAACACTTAGTTTGCATCAAATTTCCATTTCTACAGTCGAAAGGTCGAATGAAAGTTTGTAAATTTGGTTCGGGTTGATTAACAGGGTCGAATGGGGAAAAAGGAGAGTTGCTTTGCCCTTTTTGGTCTTGGTTCGACCCATTTTGATTTTGGTTCGACCCTTTTGATTTTGGTTCAACCCTTTTGATTCTGGTTCACTTGGTTCGACCCAACTGCTTTTGATTTTGGTTCGACCCCTTTTGATGGGTTAGGCCAGTCAACTCTCTGTTCGAGGCGAGTACGTGTCGGTTCGCGAGCCTATTTTTGGGAAGGTATGTCGCGTGCTCGTGTTCTTTATTTTCGGTTAATTCACTTCGTGTAAAAGCGTTAACTATATGCACACATCATAAAAACTTAAGTGAACCGGACCGACTTGCA
This sequence comes from Ambrosia x helenae, assembly GCA_030844895.1. Classification (NCBI taxonomy): domain Eukaryota; kingdom Viridiplantae; phylum Streptophyta; class Magnoliopsida; order Asterales; family Asteraceae; genus Ambrosia; species Ambrosia x helenae. The sequence goes on from CM061233.1 coordinate 78,399,993, forward strand.
AATAAAACGCTTAGAATGGCAATAAGACGTTTGATATGAAAATGGTAAATGTTTATATGCGCCTATGCTTTTCCAATATGAAATATCTATATAATAATATAATTATACTTACAAGCTTATTATTTAGCAAAACATACATTACCTTAATTTTAAAGGCCGCATTAGCTTATGTCGCGTGTTTTGAAGAAAAATGATTAATATGGGTATTAATATGTGGGACTATCGATTAGTCAAGGTCTATAAAATTTTATGTGTACATTTATATTATCAAACTCAATTATTCAAGTCTTAATGCTAGTCTATTAATTATTTTGTTTTTAGACTCTCAAATAATAACTAACTTATACTTACATAAATTATTATGGCGAATATCAAATGTTGGACTATATAAACGTTACGCGTCAAAAGTATATTTCCTCACTTTTATAGTTTTAGTAAGTTAAATCATGTGTCATGTAATTGCGCATTTGATTGATTTTGGGAAAATATAGACAACTTTAGTTGTCGGGTTTTATGCAAAAACAGAGGATACTCTGCCCAAATTTTTACAAAATATAATAAACATATCAGGCATTTAAACCTATAAATATGTATAATTAACTCAACGAAACTTTGAATACTACATTAAAGTATATATTTATCATAACTATACATACCCGCCTACTAACGAGAAAACAAAACCAAATTCTTATCGGTTCGTTAAGTCATACACAATAAGACACGTATTGTCTACAATACGAGTCTAGGTAGTCGAATAATCTATCTTTAAAACCAAGAAACAAAATAAGTTCATTTGCATTAGAATTTAAGACATCCTTTACTTGTAATAGGACACAAGAGATTCAGTCAATCCAGCTTCAGACATTGTTTGTTATTCTTTCATAATGCACTCCAGGTGAGTTCATACTTGTCCCCTTTTATTCTTTATTCTTTGGGGCTCAACATGTATCACTATCAAAACTTAAACGATTTCATACTCTTAAACTATCACGCTCAATCTATTAAACATACTTATATGCTATTTGCCATGCTTACGATTCTTGATACTTAAACATAATTCATTAACTATTATTAGCCCACTTAACATGTATAGCGCTATAGGAGTAGCACCCCGCCCCCTTTATGGGTCCTTGTTAAGAATCAAACGGACCTAGCATGAATATGCTAGGTATATGCAGTGGACTCGCGGGTTTGAGTTATGTTCTTTGTATGGTATGTATGTGCAATGCTATAGTATGAGATTCGAGTAAATCATTCTAAATATTATGTATGTAAACTAAAACTAGTATGCTCACCAATACTTTATGTGTTGACGGATATTTTATACATGTTGCAGGAAAAAGCTTGATGAGATGATACAAGAAATATCACTTAGGATTCGGCCTTAGAAACAAATGAAACAATCTTTATTTTACTTCATGTTTATGTTGTATTTTTCTGGTGAACGAATTGTAAACTTGTTGCATCTTAGATACGAATGAAATCTGTTTTAATCTATTGTCACAACTTAGTGTTATGAAGTCTTTGAACAATCTATCACAAGTAGTGCCTCGATGTATTCCGCCATCGGTTGGGGTGTGACATTGAGTACCCTTATCAAATTAATGCAGTTCTTAATGGGGCTTGATGATGTATATCAACCTGTTAGGACTACTCTGTTAACCAGGGAGCCCCTACCAAGTGTTAAAACTGCTTTTTCAATAATTTCAAGAGAAGAGTCTCATAGAGGTTCCAATTCTAATAAAAATGGGTCAAATGTGTCTTTTCTGTCTACTGGAAGACAGTTTTCTGATAATAATAAGGAGGTTAATAGAGGTCCAAATCCAAACTTAAAATGTACACACTGTAATATGATTGGACATACTGTTGATAGATGTTATGAATTGGTAGGGTATCCTCCTGGTTTCAAAAAGAAGTCACCTAGTCAAGGGTATAGGAGTAATACTATTGTTAATAAAAATGTTAAGAAAAGCAGTGGGTCTAGCAATGCTGTGTCTTCTTCTACTGTTTTGCCTTTCACTTCTGAACAGATAAGTAAACTGATGAATCTCATAAGTGATAAGTCAGGAAGTGAAGGTCAAACTCAGAACTCCAATGTTGGAGGTGAGAGTTGTGTTTTTTAATGGTTTTTCCAGTATGTCAGTCTTGTCTAAATTGTACAATGTGTTTGGAAAATTTTCAAGTTGTTCAAACTTTCTTAAATTTGCTCTTATGGTCACTTAAGGGAAATGGAACACTAGGAAATGTTCAAACTTTCGCAATAGAGTTCCATTTCCCTTAAGTGACCATAAGACTAAAGAAGTAGGAGATGTTGTACACCTAGATGTTGTACACCTAGATGTATGGGGTCCTTATAAAGTGACTAGTAAAGAAGGATACAAATATTTTATTACTGTGGTTGATGATTGGTCAAGGTCTGTCTGGATTTATATGTTAAAAGGGAAACATGAAGTTTTTGAAAACATAGAAATTTTCTATGAAATGTTAAATACACAATTTAAAAAATGTGTAAAAGTCTTTAGGAGTGATAATGGGACTGAATTTATCAATCATCAAATGAAACAGTTTTGTGATAAAAAAGGTATTATGCATCAAACTTCTTGTGCTTATACTCCACAACAAAATGGAGTTGTGGAGAGAAAGCATAGACATCTTCTTAACATAGCTAGGTTCCTACTATTTCAGAGTAGTGTCCCACTTAGGTTCTGGTCTGACTGTGTACTAAATGCTGCCTATCTAATCAACAAGACTCCCTCTTCTGTGTTGTCTGGTAAGTGTCCCTATGAGTTAGTTTATGGGTTCCCCCAAAAGTGTCTCACTTAAAAGTGTTTGGTTGTCTTTGTTTCCAAACTGTTTTAACTGAAAAAGATAAACTGTTTAGTAGAGCTGATAAATGTGTTCTAATAGGGTATTCTGTTTTTTAAAAAAGGGTATAAATTGTGGAGTATTGATAAAAAAACAGGAAGTGTTTTCTAGGGATGTTAAATTCTATGAAAACATTTACCCTTTTAAAAAGGAAATTGAAAATGGTTTTGTGTCAAATGAGATAAATCATATTAACTTTTTTGATACATTTAGTTTAATTGAAAATGATTTACAAAGTGAGACAAATTCAAAATCTCCCAATGATGAAGGGGGCAATACTGATACTCATGAACACTCTCCTGGTAGACATTTAGATGACCTTAGTTCTTCTACCAGGAAGGTAGATCAGGGTGTTCCTGATCAACAAACTGAGGAAAGAACTAGGGGGACTGATTGCACAGAAGCTGAGTGTTCAAATGAAGAGTTCAATAGCCCTGAGGGAGATAGGATTACTAGTGTTAGGTCTCATAGGGAGTCTGTGTTGCCAAAGAGGTTTAATGAGTATATTGTAGAGGGCAAAGTTAAGTATGGGGTTGAAAGAGTAGTTAATTACTCTAATCTGTCTTTTGAAAACAAGTGTTTTGTCTCTAGTTTAAATAAACTTGTTGAACTAAGTTGTTATTCTGAAGCCTCTAATGACCCAAAGTGGGTTGAAGCAATGAAGGCTTTGCACAGAAATAACACTTGGGTTCTAACCACTTTACCCAAGGGTAGAAAAGCCATTGGGTGCAAGTGGGTGTATAAAATTAAGTATAAGTCAACTGGGGAAGTTGATAGGTATAAGGCTAGGTTAGTTGCTAAGGGGTACAACCAAAGAGAAGGGATTGATTATGGAGAAACCTTCTCTCCAGTTGTAAAAATGGTGACTGTTAGAACATTCATCTCTTTAGCTGTTCAAAATTGTTGGCCTTTGTTTCAGTTAGATGTCAACAATGGTTTTTTATATGGCACCTTGACTGAGGATGTGTAGATGATTCCACCTGAAGGTTATCACACCAAAGGTGAAAATCAAGTATGCAAACTGGTTAAGTCTCTTTATGGTCTTAAACAAGCCCCTAGGCAATGGAATGAGAAATTAACTCAAGTTCTTATTGATATTGGGTTTGTTCAGAGTATTTGTGAATACTCATTGTTTATTATGTCTAAGGATAATGTGTTTATTGTTCTGCTAGTCTATGTTGATGACATTGTTGTAACTAGCAATAATGAACAGGAAATAAATAAGGTAAAACAATGTCTGAGTGATAACTTTTTAATCAAAGATTTAGGGAAATTAAAATATTTCCTTGGAATTGAGGTTCTGTATACTGAGGAAGGTATCTGTCTTAGTCAAAGAAAATATTGCCTAGACCTGTTGAATGAGTTCAGGTATTTAGGTTGCAAGCCTGTATCTACTCCTATTGAAGCAGTTATATCGTGTCTATGAAAAATGTTAAAAGTAATAAGATGTTAGAAGATATAACTGGGTTTCAAAAATTAATAGGAAAATTAATTTACTTGTCTTTGACAAGGCCTGACATAAGTTATGCAGTGCAATACTTAAGTCAGTTTATGCATAAGACCTCCAAGGGGCATTTGCAGGTGGCTTTAAGATTGTTAAAATACTTAAAGTCAAGTCCTGGAAAAGGAATTATGTTTAGGAGAAGTGATTGTTTTGAGCTTTTTGCTTTTTCTGATTCAGATTGGGCAAAATGTCTTGAGACAAGAAAGTCTGTCACAGGGTATTGTGTGTTTCTTGGGAAATCTTTGATATCCTGAAAAAGTAAGAAACAGAGCACGATATCCAGATCTACAGCCGAAGCTGAATATCGTGCTATGTGCTCGACAACTTGTGAGTTGGTTTGGATATCAAACCTACTTACCGAGTTGAAAGTTCAGGTAAATTTACCTGTTAAGTTATATTCAGACAGTAAAGCAACTATATCCATTGCTGCCAATCCAGTGTTCTTTGATCGAACAAAACATTTTGAAATTGATTTGCATTTTATTCGTGAAAAAATTTCTACAGGTTTTTTTAGAAACTGTTAAAGTAGAATCTGTAAATCAGATTGCAGATATTCTAATTAAGGGATTGGGGCAGACTCAACATAATGAGCTGTGTTCAAAACTTGGTTTGATAGATTTGTTTAACCATGAAATTAAGGGGGGATGTTAAAATATGAGGTGTAATATTTTGTTACATTTTATAATTTCATGGTTATATATTTGTTGATAGTTTGATAAATATTAAACTTTGTATAAAAGTCTAATTGGACTAATGATATGTGTTGGTATTGGGCTGATAATATTATCTTGTATTATTTGGCCTTATGCCCTCTTGTGTGGCCCATTTGTGGTATTAATATTGCCCGGTGCAATACTGATCGTTGGATTACGATCCGTGTGATAAAGGTTCATCTAATGGCTGAGATTTAGAGTTGGTGTGTTTTCTCTCTCGAATATTCTAACGCCTCTATATATAGATTGCTATTTTTCCATGTGCAGGTTTTAGCTCATTCATCTCTCTCTCTCACATTGGTCTTGTGTCTCAGTCTTGGGCGATTAGGGTTTGCAGTCTTCAACCAGAGGTTAAAGGTCTTATTAGCTGCTGTAGTCTTAGTCTTGGTTTCTTGTCTTGTATTGTCTGTAAAATCGTTTTAGATTTTTTCTTGTATTTGTATTTCTCTTGATTTAGATCAACTGATCATAATCATCAGTTGATCAAGAATTGTATTCTTTAGAGTTCTTCTGTTTAGAAGAACTCATTGGGTATTTGGTTGGTTTTTTTTAGGGTTGGTTAATAATAAGAGTTTTGGTCGCCTGGTTTTGTCGCTATATCTTGTTGTTCATGAGTTGTTGATGTATTGTCTTTGTGTTTGATTGAGAGATCTTGTATTAGTCATAGTTTTTTTACAGAAACCAAACCCGACGAAGAACTACCCAACGAAAGAGAACTACACAAAAAACAAATAATAATAATAATAATAATAATAATAATAATAATAATAATAATAATAATAATAATAATAATAATAATAATAATAAAAGCTCACAAAAAGATTTTGAACGAAGGATTTGCTTTCAGTATCAAATTTGGCAACAAGAAGAAGCTAAGAACCATCGTGGCAAATGTTGTTTAGTTTTATTTTTTATTTATTATTTTTATTTTTATATGAATATATCTTATGTTTTTAGTTATCATATGATATATGAAGTAATTTATAATGTGTGTATATGTATATGTACATTAATTTCTTTTGTTCTTTCATTTTTGTTGCAATATGATAATAATCATGAATAATGAAATATGTGAGAAAATGATAAATAATAAGAGTAAACATATGTACATTATCTTTAAAACTAGCTATTAATTAAAACAAAAATTTTTAAATCCAAATTGTTATGTTGACAAATCGGTACATGTAAATCGTTCTAAATTGTTATCTTAAATAAAACGGTTTATTTGATAGCATTGTAAAATTGTATTAAAATTATGGATGCATATTGTTGTTTTTTATAGAACGTTCTATTCATAAGTGTTGTAAAAGATAAATTTATAGTAATCGTTGTTTTAAGTTTGTAAATATACGGTTTATAGGAAACATCCTAGACAAGCATTATTTATAATAGTGTTTTTCTTAAAGAAGAATATTATTATAATTTAGTAATTTTGTTTCTTTTAAACGAATACTTAAATTTCAAAATTTAATTGTAGTTTTCAACGACAGTAAATTAAACTGACTTAATGTTTATTATGCAAATACCTTACTTCTTCTTCTTAATCCTATTTAGGAATTCTACATAGTTGGATTTATTCCTAATCCATCCCATCTACATTATATAGTCATAACTCTCTTTTTTTCCTAAAAAGTTACTTTTTTTTTTTTTTTTTTTTTTTTGAAAGGCATCCTAAAAAGTTACTGTCCTTAGATTTTCACCTTGAAATCTCTCGTGATTAAGTTATGGATATAAACTAGACCGAAGTCCTAAACATCAGTCACATCTTAGTATAATTTGTATAGTTCATCATATCATCATACTCAGTTAATTCCACCAATAGCAAAGCTAAGGTAGGATCTAAGAAGGGTAAGATGTAGGTAGCCTTATCTCTACCCCATGGGAATAGAGAGGCTGCTTCCATTGAGACCCTCAACTCGATAGTGGTTTTGTATTAAGCCTTGGACATAAGGCACATAACACTTAGCAATCGGGATAAGCCCGATTGGTGCATGTAACCCCTTGTCTTTTGGCTATCAACGCCACCACATGATGCATGATTAACCATCCGTTGTTTTAACGTTATTTTCACGAAATTAGTAAAATAACGTTAAAATTAGTGCAACTTTACCTTTGCCCTCCGAGGGCCACACATATATACATTATATGCGCACAACCGTAAGTGGGGCTTATAATTTGTATAATTTGTATAGTTGTATTCGTTAATTGAAATTGATTCTCCTATATTGCAACTTAAACCTTGAGTAAATTCGTATTCTATAACACATACCCAATTCGTTGGTAGTAGTTTGGTGGAACATCTTCCATATTCTCTAGTACTATGTGTTACACTCCGTATAAAAAAAAAAAACTCAAGAAATTACGTACGTTGGAGCCTCGACTATATCGAGTTTATATCATATAGTTAATTTATCGTGTTACATGTTCTTGCATGTGATCTTGCTTGTGTATTGATTACTAGATAGAAGTTACATGTTCTTCTTACATGTGATCGTGTTACATGTTCTTCTTACAAGAAATTACCTACTATCTAACAAAGTTTTCAAACCAACTTAATAGAAGAAACTCAAGCCAAAATTTAAATGATAGGTTAGATATATATATATATGATTTTTTTAATAACATTTATACATTTAATAGGTGAAACACTTATGTTATTCAAACCCTTTTTGTAAATATACAAATGTAAAAATAAAGAAAAGAATCACTTGACCATCTTCAAACACCAAGCTAATGACCAGGTCCTCTAGGGCTTGGACCAGACGCAAGTTGTTGGAGCCAAAACGACATACTGTTCTTGGCCTTCTCGTACACGGTTGAGTATGTAGCAAGATGGTTCGCACCGGCAAAGTCCTTAGACAAGACTCTACCTTCAACTACAAGTGGGCTTATAACAGCAATCAAGAAAATAATAGAAACCAAAAGGGTGTATACATTCTTGATAGCCATCTTACAAGATTATCCACAGATACTGTGATATATGCTTATAAAGCTTTGTTATTTTAATATATGCTTTTTGTGACGTTGTGTATGTGATGGCTTGAATGAATTTGGTAGTAGGGAATTGTAGCTATATATAGATAGATAGTTTGACTTGGACGTATGAGGGCTAGTTAAATGTTTGACTTCAAAACTTTTGTATTTTTTTGAATAAGTAAGCTGTACGTGTTGACCAAGTAACCGTGAGCCATGAACGGTCAAGTTAATGTGTTTGATTATTCTAAATTATTTTCCTTTCTTATTTCTTGTTGTGTTTTTATCACCCTCTACTTTTTAAAGAAAAAAAAAAAACTAACACACTTTCTAACTTCATTCCTAAATTACTCACTTTTTATGATTATTTTTTTTAATATTATAATGGAACTTATCTCTCATCGGCCATCGCTTGAAAAATTAAAACTTATCTAGCTCCTGGTTACCGCTAAACCTGAGACCGTTTGGTGTTTTATGTTGGGTTGGAGATTGCAAACCCTGGTAATCAATACGGTACTTCTCTGTCTTGTGCTCAGACTATTTGGTGTGGATTAAGGGAAAGCATTCGGGGAGCTTACATGTCACTTTCCCTCAAGGGGAACACCGCCCCTCCTATCAATTTTCGGTGAGTTGGGGGAATTTTCCCCTTTCTCCCCTTGCATCTTGATTGGCTCTTTCTTTTTTCTTTTTTTTTAATTAAACTTTATATAATAAAAAAAATAAAGGGGGACCGGGGGAATTAGGGGAATACCATTTCCAAACTTTGGGGAAGGAAATGGGAAAAATGAGGTGGCGCTGATATGGCATTTGGGGGAGTTAGGGGAATGTTACACCACACCATATAGTCTAAGAGCCGAACAACTCGGGTATTTTTATAAGGCTTAAGGGTGTGGGTCGGCAACCCCCTTCGGTGCCTTACGTGGCCTTCGGTGCTGACCAAGCACACCGACCCCCCTGATTTGAAGTCGGCAAAAACGGCATGGACCTCCCGATGGCACCGATCAATATATATTAATATTATATATATATTTTTTGTCTTTTTCTGTTATAAAAATTATTATAAAAAGGAAAGGGGAAGGGGGAACCATTTCCCTGGTTTGGAAGAGGGGAATGGGATAAATGACGTGGTGCTGATGTGGACAAGGGGGACGAAAGGGGGAAGGGTTCCACACCCCATAGCCTAATATCAATTTAAACTTAGATACTTACACAGTTACACTATCAAGTATCAACCATAGTACATCTATCTATATCTATAATAAACCAAAGCATTTTTAATGACATGTCATAATATTATGCAATCCCTATTTTGAGAGATGCCACGTAAGATATGATGTGACAACTCTAGACCAATTAAAAAAAGGAATAAATATGGTTTAAATATGATTTAACATAATCTATTAAATACCTAATCTACTAAATGTAAATATTAAAACTTTATTATTTTCTTTCTCATGTTTCCTCTTATAACTTTTAAATGTTAATATCTTTTATATACGAGATTTTTTAAAGAAAAAAATTACACCAAATTAACGAGCGTTTTATTATCTTTCCAACGAGTACCATAGTGCTATATAAAAAACGGAGAAAAAAAACGACTATTTTTTTGTAACCCGACAGGTATTGTGTCAGGTTTGGAATTAGTTTAAAAAAATTGTGGGTTTGGGTCGGGCCTGGGATTAGGTGATACCCGACCCAATTACCCTTTTTTTATATTAGAATATGATAACTTATGGCAGAGATTTGTTTAAAATAATAATAATAATAATAATAATAATAATAATAATAATAATAATAATAATAATAATAATAATAATAATAATAACAATAATATATATATAGGGTTGGGTTATTCTACAAAGGCTACAAAAAATGAGAAGGGTGAGAAGCCACTAGAAAATGACATGTGTCCAAAAGATTGTTAGGATCCGAGTTTGATTGTTTTGATATATTTAGAATAAGATGAGAAATGAATGATGTAAGTATATATGGAAAGTGCAGCGAAAAGATAAACTATAATCAAAACAACAGGAATAGATGTTTTCAATGATCAAATGCTTTCATTAATTGAAAGATTACAATCAGTACAAATACTCCCCCTCAGCCTGATCACACAGTGATTGTTTGTCTGGGAGAATGTTTGTGTGTGATGTGATAGAACAGTACAAGCACTGTTCTATTTATAGACAAACCTAAACCACTGGTGACATGTGCTAACGTCACCTAAGATAGTGACCTCTAACAGAATAACAACATATAACATCTGCCCTATACAATCTACTGTTACATTACAAAACACTGTAAAGTAAACTACTGCTAAGGGAAAACTCTGATGGTCTTGCAACATCTGTTGAAGTCAAAGTGCTGTTGACTCCATCAGACCTTTAGTCTTCAGTACTTGATCAGCAGTTGTTTCTTCATCAGACCTTTGGTCAGCAGTTGTTCTCTAGCAGTCCTTTGTATCAGCAGTTGTATCAGCAGTTGTTTGGATGGAACAATTGTTAGGGTCAGCAGTCTTTTGGGAAGAATATGTTGTAAAGGCTGTTTATTTGTGGAATCAACAGTTAGCATATTTTGGCTTTTCAATCATCTGTTCTTCTCCAGGTCAGCAGACCCAACAATCTCCCCCTAGAACAGATGATGCCAAAACTAAGCTTTATTCTTGATCTTTATTTCTCATCAGACTTTCTCTGATTTGTCCTTTGAATTGAAGTTCAAAGTCCAAGGCAAATAGGTCTTCTACATCTCTTTCAAGCTCAAGATTCAGCAGTGTTTGGAGATCATTTGCACACAGGCTAAATGCATCACCCATGCTTATCTTTTGAACTTTTCCATCTGACCTGAGCAGAGTCAATTCGTGGTTGTCTTTATTGACTTTCCATTTTAGAATTTTTGAGTCAGTGGATTTGCTGAGATGCACCTTTATTCTTGATGAGTTTGGTGATGGAGGTCTCCCAATGAGTTCTCTGAGCTTGTCAGTTGTGGGATCTGAGAAAAAGTGCACTTGATTGAAGAGGCCCACTTTAATGAAAGTATCAGCAAACTTCTTTTGATCTTCTTCAAACATTTCTTTCTGTTTCTTGAACTGTCTTCTTGCAGCAGCTGATAGACCAGAAGTGTCCAGTAAGCTGTCAAGGGTAAAAGCCTGTTGAGGTCTCTTCATCAGTGGTTCATCAGCATAGACAGGTTTTCTAGGTAGGCTGGAATCTTTCTTCCTGTTTTCTTCTAGTCTCTTGTATGTTTCAACCAGCCTTAGCTCAGACCATCTTGCAACAGACCTCATCTCCCCATAATCAGCAGCCACTATTTCTTGTCTCATCCTCTTAAACTTCAAGGCTCTGGCTGGATCTCTGCCTTTACCAAAATCAGGGGCAGAGACTTTAGCTTGGGGATTCTTGGCCAACTCTTCTATTCTTAAGAGTTCTTCCCTTAGTGCATGAGTGGTCCAGCCTGCAAACTGTTTCTTGTTTGCTTTGTAAGGCATGGTTGCCAAGATCTGTTCAAGAAGGGATTCCCTAACCTCCTTTTCCATGTCACTACTGAGAGGCATGGCAGACATGGAATTGCTCAGGGTCTTAGCAAAATCTCCAATCCTTCTTAATTTGCTAAGTTCTGCTGAATGGATGCCCTGAGCAGTCCTGTCATCCTTCCCTTTGCATTTCTCTTTTATGATTGCATCTGCCTGTTAAGCCTTATATTTAAGATATGTGTCAATGTTTAAGGGAACAAGGAAATGTGGAAGAGAAGGGAAAGATTTATCAGATGGTTGTTTAGTATTATAGAAGGATTGCATTTCTCCCTTGAGTAGATCAAGCTCAAGAGGATACTGAACAGCCAATGGTGTAATGGTTGGTGGTGGTCTATGAGATCTGAATTGTGATGTGTGTGGTGAAAATGATGAGAGTGGAATGGTTGATATAGGTGTGGATTGTGTGGTTGAGGTGGTGTGTGGTGATGTATGTATGTTTTCATCCTGTACGACAAAGGTTGATTTCCTCTTCCTTTTGTACACGATTTTTGGTGATGGTGGTGTGGAAGCAGTGGTTGTGTCAACATCTGTTGGCACCTTAGTAGGACCAGCAGATGTTTGGGATTTGGGTGGTGATGTGATTGTAGGTTCAGATGTGGGTTTGGTGGTTGTAGGTTCAGGTGTTGTTGTAGGTTCAAGTGTTGTGGTTTTATCAGTGGTTTGGGTGGCAGCAGTGGTTTTCAGTTTAGATGGTGGTTGTCTGACATGTTTAGCAGGCATCTTCTTCCTTTTTGAGGATCCCACATCTTCAACTTCTTGCTGTTGTTCCCTTTTTAGTTGTACCAACAACTCTGCTTTGGCTTCCAAGGTGTCAGCCCTCTTTTGTTTGTCTTCAGCAGCCTTTTCAGCTTCTTCATTTGCAGAGTTGTCTACTGCTTTATCTTTGCTGGTTTGTTGTTGTTGTGGTGCAGTTTGAGTTTGTTGTTGCTGTTGTGGTGCTGTTTGAGTAGACCCTGGTATGTTGGCAGACTTTGATTTACCTTTTTGAGAAGGTGGACAACCAAAGGGATCTAGCTTTGGCAACCTATCTCTGCCACTCTCCCCCTTTTTGGCATCATCAGCTGTGAATGCATCATCATCTTCATCCCTGAGAATGGTGGTAGGGGCAGAGCCAGTGGTCTTCAGCAGATGGTCTTTGATGGCTTGAATGTCTGCATGAGTATCTTTGTACCTTGCATCTACCATGTTTCTGATCTCAGCCATGTAGGTTTCATGATTCTGATCTGCTAGTTTTCTGTGAGGTATGATGATGGGGGAAATAGATTTCCATAGCTCACTAGCAACATCAGATGTGGATGGTTGACTCTTGGAAAGAGTAGCCAAGGATTCCAATATTAGCTTGACATCAGATTTTATGTCAGCAACAGAGGTTTCAATGGTTTGAACTCTATCCGTCAATTCTTGGTATTTTAATCCATCACCTAAGTTAATAGGATCATCTGAATTCCTACCAGTGGTAGTTTTACCTGATTCAGTCCTAGGAGGTGAATCCAAAGGATGAGAACCAGATGCCCCTTTGTCTTGGTTCTGGGGACTTCCAACTGATTTTGGGGACACTATAGTGGCCTCATCAGTTGTTGCCTTCAAGGGAGTCTTAGCCATGTAACCACTGTCCTGGTGTGAGACAATGGTCTCTACATCAGTAGTGGCTGCTCCACTTGAAAACTCACCTAGAGTTGCATTGAACTCTAGGGGTGTAACCTCCTCATCTGTTTGTGGGATGGCTGATTGAATTTCCTCAGTCCCAGTCACTTGTGGAGGTATACTCTCATTGACAGGTGAAAGAGGAACTGGGATTTTCCTGAGTTTTGTCAATAGCCTCAAACAGAGGTTGCATGGTCTGTTGAACATGTGATGGTGAGGGTGGAGGAGTAAAAAGAGAATTAGCCCTGGGAGAGGGGCTTGTGAACATTTGTCCAAGTGACTCAAATGTATCATGATGTGGTTCCCCTTGGCTTACAACATGATCCTTTTGTGAGGATGCATGAGGAGTTTGGTCAGGTTGAGATATTTCCAACTGCTGTGAGGAAGTAACAACAGTGGTTTCTAGTTGCTTTTGTGTTGCAACAGAGTTATCCAGAAGTCTCTTTTGTGGTGGAGTGGTGGTTTTTGTGGATGGACGTTTCCTTTTGGAAATGGCTGGTGTAGGTTTCACAGCACTGGATGTAGTGCCATGATCACCAGGAGCAGTGGGCTCAACAACAGAGGTTTGGACAACAGTTGTTGTCTTAGTCCTCTTTGTTTGTGTCTTTGAAACCTTTGACACTTTTGATGCTTTTTCTTGGGTGTTTGCACCCAACATTCTAGTAAAAGTTTCATCAGTTAGACTCTTCATTTGCATAGACTCACCCTTTTTGAAAACTTTTTCTGGTAAAACCTTTTGAAGGATTACACTTAAGATTCTTGGGTAAATTAGAAAAGCATTGTTTGACCCAGACTTTATGGCTTTCACATTTGACACTAAATCTATAAACAGTCCCTGGGATAGATTGAAGTCAGAATCTGACAACATAGCATAGCTCAAGTACTGAATCCTCAATGGGATTTCATTAAAGGAGGTGGACTTAGCGGAGACACAGAGAAGGAGGGTATGGAAGAAAAATTTCATGACTGGTGGGAAAAACTTTTTGAAAAGTGTTGACCCAGTCATCTGAGCATCATACCCCCTTTCATGAAACTCTGTGTGAAGCTCTGTTTTAGGGAAAGAGTCTTTACCTGACAGGTCATTAAGTGAGAAGGTTGTGGATATCAGTTGAGGGGTAATGACGATACTTGTTTCACCAATTTTTGAGATAATGGAAGTGGGCTTTTTGTCTTGAAGCAAGAACTCAGCATTCAACCAGAATTCTTGGAGAGTATCAAGATAGATAGGGGCGTCAGCGGTTAAGATTGTCAGGTATTTGGATTTTAGAATGATGTCGATGGTGGAATGAAATGGAGTATTTTCATCTGTTTTAACCAGATATGGAAGGTAATTGTGGGTGACTTTAGCTTGAAGATCCATTGTAATGGATTTCGAAGTTGAGAATGAGTGGAATTAGATTGAGGGTTTGAGAATGAAGAAGGCGGTTTCAATATTTTGAATACAATGAGACAGTATAACGACTGTTGTGATAAAACAGGGTTTTTATAGGCTCTGGTGAAACCGCTGATGTGGCCAAAACTTTGCTTGTAAGAGCAGACGTGGCAAACAACTGATGGTTAAAACATCTGGTGGGGAACAGCTGTTTTTGGCAAACAACTGATGCAAACAACAGTTTTTTTTATGATCATTATTGTATATATATATATATATAGATATATAATAAAACAGTTGTTTTATCTGATCAGAGGTTTGAAACAGATTTTTCAACCAAAAGTGGATAAAATGAATGAAACAGTGGTTGTTTTATTTGAACAGAAGTTTGAAACAGATTTTTCAACCAACAGTGGATAAAATGAATGAAACAGTGGTTGTTTTATCTGAACAGAAGTTTGAAACAGATTTTTCAACCAAAAGGCTATTTTTAAGGATGAATTTTGATTTTCTGAAAACATTTTAATGCTTTTATTAAAAACATTTTGTTGGTTAATCCATGTTTAGCATACCAATTCTAGAAATCAGATTTGTAAAGGTAGATGTGTCTAAAGCTTTTGTCAACACATCTGCTAACTGATCCTCTGTTTGAACATGGTGCAGAGAAATCAAACCTTTTTCATAGCTATCTCTGACAAAATGATGTCTGATGTCAATGTGTTTGGTAGTGGAGTGAGAGACTGGATTTTTGATGATATTTTCAGCAGCTTGACTATCCAACATGAGTGGAGTCTATAATGCAGTTATCCCAAAATCCAGGAATTGATTTTGAAGCCACATGAGTTGGGCTGTACAGCTTGCAGCAGCAATGTATTCAGCCTCAGCTGTTGAGGTGGAAACAGCTGCCTGCTTTTTGCTTTGCCAAGATACTAAGGCATTCCCTAGAAATTGGCACCCTCCTGATGTGGATTTTCTTGTGGAGTGACAGCCAGCAAAATCACTATCTGAATAACCTGAAAGCTCAATGTTTCCATTAGCAGGGTACCAGATACCAAGTGTGGGAGCACCTTTTAGGTATCTGAATATCCTTTTCACAGCAATAAGGTTTGACTTTCTAGGTGAAGCCTGGGATCTTGCACAGACACAAGTGGCAAACATAATGTCTGGCCTAGATGCAGTTAAGTACAATAAAGACCCAATCATGCATCTATAATGTGTTTGATCAACCAGTTCATCCTTGTCATCAATAGTGAGTAGCTTGACTGTACTCATGGGTATACTACATGGCTTACAGTCATTCATCTCAAATCTAGTTAGCAAATTCTTTACATATTTATTTTGATGGATGAATGTGCCATTTTGCAGTTGTTTCACTTGGAGACCAAGGAAACACTGAAGTTCACCCATGGCACTCATTTCAAACTCTGCTGTCATGAGTTTGCTGAACTCTTCACACATTTTGTTACATGTGGATCCAAAGATGATGTCATCCACATATATTTGAACAATCATTAAGTCTTTCCCTTTCCATTTCAAAAATAAGGTTTTATCAATTTTACCTCTTGTGAAGCCAATGGATAAGAGAAAAGTAGAAAGAGTTTCATACCAGGCCCTTGGTGCTTGTTTGAGTCCATATAAAGCTTTATTGAGCTTGTAGACATGATCAGGATGGAATGTGTCTTCAAAACCAGGTGGTTGACATACATAGACTTCCTCCTGAATTTTGCCATAAAGGAAGGCACATTTGATATCTATCTGATACACCTTGATGTTGTGGTTGACAGCAAAGGCTAGAAAGAGTCTGATGGCTTCTAACCTTGCTACAGGAGCAAAGGTTTCATCATAGTCTATTCCTTCTTCTTGTCTGAAGCCTTGAACCACAAGCCTGGCTTTATTCTTGACAACAATACCCCTTTCATCAGTTTTGTTTTTGAAGACCCACTTTGTACCTATTGGACAAACATCCTTAGGTAGTGGTACAAGTTCCCATACTTGTTGTCTTTTGAACTGAAGGAGCTCTTCTTGCATAGCTTCTACCCAACTGTTGTCTTTCAGTGCCTCTTGGTACTTGACAGGTTGTGTGAGAGATAGGAACCCTGCAAAAAGACAGATATTGGAGGATTGGCTTCTTGTGAGCACACCCTCTCTGATGTTGCCAATGATCTGGTCTGATGGATGAGCTCTTAGGTAGATAAGATCTCCCTGATATGGTATGATGGCATTTTGAGGTGAAGGACAGAGGTTTGGTGACTCTGTTGATGTAACATCTGTTTGCACTTCTGTAGTGCCATCAGATGTTTGGAATGGAAGTGGGGGAATGGGTCCAAGTGGTGTAAAATTGGACTGAATTTTGTCAACAAATGATTGACTTTTGTCAACAGATGATTGTTCAGTGGTTGTGAGAGGTGAAGCAGTGGTTTGAGGGTAAGACTGGCCAACAGTGGTTGACTCAGCTATGACAGAGTTTTGACAATTGTTTTGAACAGCTGCTTCCTCTGATGCAGAATAGATTTTATAGTGACCGGGGATCACAACATCTGTTCTGTAGTCTTGTTGTGGAGACTGTGGAATACCTGCATTGTTAGCTTTAACAGTGATATCTTCAAATTTGAATTTATCTAAATCAAATAGTTCAGCAGGATTTGCTGGGATTTTTAGGGATGAAAGTTCATTGAACTTTACATTCAGAGTTTCTTCTATTGTCTTGGTCTTTGTGTTAAACACTTTATAAGCCTTGACAGTAGAAGAATATCCCAGAAAATAGCCACAATCTACTTTGGCTGCAAATTTTGAAATGGAATCTTTGAGATTTAAAATGAAACATGGGCAGCCAAAGATTTTGAAAAATGAAATTAATAGTTTGATTTTGAACAAAATTTCATAAGCAGTTTTTTGATGTCTAGGGTTGATCAAAACTCTGTTTTGAACATAGCAAGCAGTGTTTACAGCTTCTGCCCAGAAGGACAATGGCAAACCAGAATCTACTAGCATGGTTCTTACAGCTTCTATAAGAGTTCTATTTTTCCTTTCAACCACCCCATTTTGCTCTGGTGTTCTTGGGATGTTGTACTGCCTCACAATCCCTTTTGACACACAGAAATCATCCAACTCCTTATTTTTAAACTCTGTTCCATTGTCACTCCTAAAGACTTTTACTGGCAAGTCATATTGTTTTTCAACTTTGGTGACAAAGTCCTTCAATATACCTGCAGTCTCATCCTTAGAATGTAAAAAGTAAGTCCATGTAAACCTAGAAAAATCATCAACTATGACAAGACAAAATCTTTTTCTTCTTAGACTCATGATTTTAACAGGGCCAAACAAGTCCATGTGCAACAATTGTAGACATTGACTGGTTTTGGACTTATCAATGGATTCGTAAGAGCTTTTATGTTGTTTCCCTTTTAAGCATGAAACACAATGCTCATCACATTTGAATTCTTTTGATGGTAAGCCTCTGACAAGACTTTGTTTAGAGAGTGTGTTGATAGTGTTAAGGTTGGTATGACCCAGTCTCCTATGCCACAATTCTGTCTCCTTTGTGGAGGCAGCAGAAAACAAACAGACATTTGCCATAGGATTGTCCTTTAACATATCAACAACATACACATTGCCACTTCTTTGAGCAACAAGTTGTGCTTTGCTCTCAGCAATGATGGTATCAATCTTTTTCACCACTTCTGGCCCAATAATCTTGAAAGTTTTCTTTGTGAAGAATGAGCCATAACCTTTGTCACTCATTTGTGAAACACTCAGAAGATTAAACTTGAGATTATCAATAAGATTGACATTTTCAAACTTGAGTTTCCCAGCTTGTACAGTCCCTGACCCCAACACCTTACCTTTTGAATCATTACCAAAGGATATATCACCCCCTCCATGAGCTAAGAAGTCCAGAAGAAGGGCTCTACATCCTGTCATGTGCCTGGAGCCTCCACTATCTACATACCAAAGACTATCTAAACAAGCAGAAGCTCCCTGCACATCAGTAATGGATTAGTTTTGGTGAGTGTCCAAAGCCAAGTTGGCTTTGGATGGGCCCTCAGACTTTTCAGACTCAAGCTTTGGAAGATGATAAGTGGTTTGAACCAATTTTTGAATCAAGTTCAACAACTGCTGCTGACCATTTGCCAGTGCTTGAATGTCAACACTTGGGGCAACAATTGTTTGATCACTTCCAGACATATGATAATACCCATAGGGATTTCTATTCACTCTTGGTTTAGAGGGTCTTTTTGGCTCCTCATAAACATGTGACAGACTATGACATGGTGGTTGTCCATATCCTCTTGGGTACTTGCTTGTGGGTGGAGCATCTGTTACTTGGACATCCCTAGGAGCAGATGTTTCAAGACTTTTAGTAACAGATGTTTGGACAGGAGTGAAGGTCTGTTTGGGCTTTCCTTTTGAAGTACTTACCCCAGAATTTGCAAGAGTTTTAGCTTTGTACTTTTGTATTTTTACATCAAAATTTTTGAGATACAAGCACTCTTTGGTTTTGTGATTCTTTTTCCCACATATTAAACATGTGGCTTTGGAATCACATACACTTGTTCCTTTGTTAATGTCATATGCTTTTAGAAGAAAACAATTTTTAGTGACATGATTCTTCTTTTCACAGAAATCACAGAACAAGTGGACAGTCTTTTCTTTCTTCTTCCCTTTTTCAGCCTTCTTTTCAGCAGATGTTTGAGCATCTGCTGGAAGGTTTTTCAAGGGAATGAATTTTGCCTGAGGAGCTGTCTTTCCTTCAGGTGTTTTAAAATTGACAGGTTTAAAATTCTCAAGAGTACCACACTCATCAGACCAAGTAGGTTTAAATTCATACTTTTCAAGTTCAGTGAATGATGAGGAACCTTCTGGTTTTTCAAGAACAATTTTCTTACCATTTGGTTCAGTGATTTTAATCTCTTGACCCTGCAAGTTTGTTGGTACTATCTCAACAGACTTTTGATCCCTTTTGTCAGTGTTTTCAAAAGCTGGAGCAGTGGTTTCAAAACCAAAACCAAACTTCACATGACTTTTGGTTTGTTTGTTGAGTAGCATCTCAAATCCTCTACATGATTCCACCCATTTCTGACATTCAACTTGGGTGGACTCAAGCTCACTTTTACAACTCTGATATTTTGTTATCATAGTTTGGAGCTGGTCTTTGGTTATGGTTGCTTCATGTTTTAAGCTGCTTATTTCAGATTCTTTTTCAGTTAAACTTGTTTTTAATTCTTTTGAAAGTTTCTCAAATTTAACTTCATCATCTAAAATTTTCTTTCTAAGGTTTTCATTCACCTCTTTGATGTTAGCAAATGCTATCACACATCTGGCAGAACATAAATCCTTAAGAATTTGAGGAGATACCTTAGCAGCAGCCATCAATGCACAATCACACTTGCACTCACAATCATCAGATGCACCCCAGGGATCTGAGAGATTCACAACCTCTTCTTCAGGTTTTTCACCTGCAACAACTTTATCAACAACATCATCAGTCACAACATTAGATTCAGTCACCACCTCCTCAGATTCAACCTCTTCTACCATAGCCATGAAACAAAAGTTTTCTGGTTCATTTTCAGCTTTGGCAACTAATGCAAAATTTTCATCTGTTAACTCATCTGGTAGACTGCTCCAATCAACAAAGCCTTGTGTAAAGAAGCTCTGTTGACTGGTGTCTGCAAGAGCAGAGGATGGAGCAACAGTCGTTTGCACAGGTGCTTGAGCAACAGGTGTTTGCACATAGTGGATCCGAGGAACAGTGTTTGAGGACTGTGCAAAGTGAGCAGTGTTTTGCACATTTGGTCCAGGGGTATTATAGGAATTTTGATAAGTGTTGGTCTGAGGTCTTTGATTTGGATAGGTGATTATAGGTGTACCATGTTGACTCCTACATTCCCTAGCAAAATGACCAAGTCTATGACATTTATAACACTTTATCTTTGATTTATCCAACCCAACCTTTGATCTGCCAGTTAACCCTGGAAACCTTCTCCCAGTTTTCTTGTAAAAATTGTTAGTTCTTACACTGAGAAGGGCAAATTGGTGCATAATGTCCATTTCCTCCAAGTCATCAGGGTCAAAGTATTTCAGATCATCATACTCAAAGGATATGTTATCAGATGCCTGGATATCACCACCACTTGCTGTGAAAGCATAGTTTGGTGAATAAGAATCTGAGTTAAAACCTGAAGTTATGTCAATGAAATGATCATAACTCTGATCCTTAGTATTTCCAGGCACCTCATCATGACCCAAAAGTGCTGTATTCCCAAATACATAATCATCAGACACTTTTCCAGAGTCCTGGAGCTTCTTTTTCTGGTTAAGCTCTCTCTCATAGGTCAAGAGCTTACCATGAAGCTGGGTCAGTGATAGGTCCTTAAATCCAATTGAGTTTCTCAGAACAATAGAAATAGTGTCCAATTTGTCTGGTAATGATCTTAAAAACCTATGGTTCAAAGTTGAATGGGGGTAAGTAAGACCAACCAGTTTTAGTTCACTAATGAGACAATTAAACCTCTCAAATTGTTGAGTTAATGACTCTCCCTTGACATGACTGAATGTTTCATATTGTTGGTTAAGTATTTCACGATTGTTTTCAATAACCTCTTCAGTCCCACCAAATTGTTCTTTCAATGCATCCCACAACTCCTTTGCACTGTTACAGTGTAACAACCCAGCATATATATCATTGGGTAGAGCCATGGCCACAATACTGAAGGCCGTAGCATCTAACTCAATTTTCTGAAAATCCTGGTCGGAGTAGTTTTCAAGTTTCTTTGGCTCCTGAACCTTGGGATCTTCAGTACTCGGCACCATCGGAACATGTGGTCCGAAGATAACCGACTTCCAACACCCAGTGTTCTGTTGAGCTAGAACATGGCTCATCCGACGTTGCCAGATATTGTATTCAGATCTGACAAGCATCGGTGGCTTGTTGTTCGTGGCAGTGTTATGTGGATCGTGATTGATTGAAGCCATTCTTTGATTAAAAAAAAAACAAAGTCTGTTTAAAAAGGTTGAATCGAAATTAAACTATTACTCTGTTTTCAATCCAACAGACAAACGATATCAATAATTGTGAGCTGATCTGTTTATATTAAATTGATTTGTTAGGTCGAATTTAATTGACCAAGCTCTGATACCAATTATTAGGATCTGAGTTTGATTGTTTTGATATATTTAGAATAAGATGAGAAATGAATGATGTAAGTATATATGGAAAGTGCAGCGGAAAGATAAACTATAATCAAAACAACAGGAATAGATGTTTTCAATGATCAAATGCTTTCATTAATTGAAAGATTACAATCAGTACAAATACTCCCCCTCAGCCTGATCACACAGTGATTGTTTGTCTGAGAGAATGTTTGTGTGTGATGTGATAGAACAGTACAAGCACTGTTCTATTTATAGACAAACTTAAACCACTGGTGACATGTGCTGACGTCACCTAAGCTAGTGACCTCTAACAGAATAACAACATAAAACATCTGCCCTATACAATCTACTGTTACATTACAAAACACTGTAAAGTAAACTACTACTAAGGGAAAACTCTGATGGTCTTGCAACATCTGTTGAAGTGAAAGTGCTGTTGACTCCATCAGACCTTTAGTCTTCAGTACTTGATCAGCAGTTGTTTCTTCATCAGACCTTTGGTCAGCAGTTATTCTCTATCAGTTGTTCTCTAGCAGTCCTTTGTATCAGCAGTTGTTTGGATGGAACAGTTGTTAGGGTCAGCAGTCTTTTGGGAAGAATATGTTGTAAAGGCTGTTTATTTGTGGAATCAACAGTTAGCATATTTTGGCTTTTCAATCATCTGTTCTTCTCCAGGTCAGCAGACCCAACAAAGATTAACAAGTGGGAGGGGTAATTTTGTCAAAAACATATGCACATGCAAGTCACATGCCATTTCCACCTTCATTTTTAAATGCCCGTAACTTTTTTATACGTCATCCGTTTTTTAAAAAAATTATACCATAAAATTGAGAGTCTTTTTATCTTTAATATGAGTACCAAATTGCTATACTTTTGAAAAAAAAAATTCAAAACCCACTTGTGTAAGACACAATGGAATGTAAAACACAATGAACACCAATTAAATATAGGGTATAAAACACAATCAAGAGTCTAGTAAAACACAATGGACGACATACTAAAGACACAATGAATAGAAGACTAAAACACAATGAATACTTTTGAAAAAAAAAGTTGAAAACTCAATTGCGTAAGACACAATGGATGACATACGAAAGACACGATGAACAGAAGACTAAAATACAATGAATACTTTTGAAAAAAAAAGTTAAAAACCCAAATGTGTAAAACACAATGGACGACATATAAAAGACACAATGAACAGAAGACTTAAACACAATGACTAATAGACTCTACACAATGAACAACATAATAAAACACAATGTACATCTAAATACAAAACTCATTTGCGTAAAACACAATTAAAAGCATACTAAAAACACAATGGACAAAGTTAAATCATGTGTAGACTAAAAAAACATAAATAACATATTTATAAAGCACACATGCATACTATAACACAATGAACGAGCAGAAAGACACAACGGAGAAGAAAACCCATTTAGCACAAAAAAAAAATTCAATTTTAATGTAGCAATGTGGTACTCATATTAAAGATAAAAAACGCTCGTTAATATGGTGAAATTTTTTTGAAAAAAATGTCGTATGAAAAAGTTATAGATGTTTTAAAATGATGGGGGGAATTGACATGTGCATTGCATGTGGAGAGAGAAAGTCAACAAATGTGGTTTTCCTTTTATGCCCTTCCTCTAATTTATTATTTATTCTTTTCAAACAAACTAATCTCAACCCTTCAAATATATGATCAATGGATCACAATCCTTCTCACCCTTCCTAGAAAAAGTGTTTTGTGTATTTGATCCTAACCCTATATATATATTGCAAAGGGATTAATCCTACATGTCATACTCTTATGCAATCTCTCATTTGAGAGATGCTACATAGGATGTGATGTGGGCATGTGGCAACTCTAGACCAATTAAAAAATGAAATAAATATGGTTTAACCTAATCTATTAAATACCTAATCTACTAAATGTAAAATATTAAACCTTTATTATTTTCTCTCTCATGTTTTCTCCCATAATGTCACACCCTCAAATTACCACTTGCGGGGTTTTACCGCGAGGCGCATGACAAACCAGGATCCAAGTCAACGATCACAATAAACAACTCTATATGAAAAGCGTAAAACCATAAACAACGATTTTATAAGCGGAAGCATTAAGAAGCATTTAAACAGCTATGCTATGATCCAAAGTATTCAAAACACTTTTTATTACAAAACGTGCAACTATGCCTAGACGCCAATGCAGACCCGTGCGCCTAGTTCCATTTGTTGCTACCTTAGCGACCTGAGAAAAACATGCCAAAAAGATGTCAACATATAATGCTGGTGAGTTCACAGGTTTGTTCAATATGTTACCAAAACGTTACCATGTCCATATTATATCAATGTTACCAAGTACGCTAGCTAGGCGTATGTTTTATTACTACTACAATTGGAAACCATTACTAGACACGTTTAGCAATGTTTAGCATGTTTAAGCAGCCCGTATGTTCAGCATGATACCAATGTTCCTGTCCGAGACAATATACACCCGCCCGACCCTCCAAGCCGACGAGTGGGGCAGGTCACGCCCAATAGATCTATCCACATTTCCCCCGTTGTGCATCCCCGCACATTCATGGTTTCCCCCGGGACTTCCAAAGATCGTATAGCAATATAAATTTAAAAAACATAGTATGACATATGTTACCAAAATAGTTTAGCGCATGTTTTCTCCCCCAAAAGTTAAAGCAGTAAAAGTGGGGCCGTGAACTCACCTTAAATAGCGTTCTTCGATTACAAGTAAAGATGTTTAGCCCTTGATAATCCCTCTACCGGAGATCTATCAAAATGTTCACATGAGTGTTCCGACTAATAACCATAAGGTTATCTAGTCCCCGATTGTCCAGATCGTAACCAAGTATGTTTTAAAACGTGTTTGAATGTTTAACCGACACACTAGACCGACCCGACATCCCGTTGGTGACCCATTACCCTAACTAATCGAGTACACATAGATTACACACAAGGTTCAAGCATAAAACACTTAGTTTGTATCAAAAATCTCATTTCTGCATCAGAACGGTCGAACCAGTCAGTTTTCAGTCTCCTTCGCCCGTTTTCAGTCTCCTTCGCCCGTTTTACATTTCGTTCGACCGTTTGATGCCTCCTTCGCCCGTCAAACCACATTCGCCCAACAAAAACCCAGGTTCGACCCTGGATTTCCTCCTTCGCACCTTCGATCGGTCGAAGGAGGCCAGGTTCGCCCCTGTTGTGTAAATTTTCCTAAAAACGCTTCAAACACATTCAAAACGACTCGAAACATCGTCAAACACAGCAGTCAAGCACGGATAACTTATCCCTACAAAACCCCACCGTTTTCCCCCGATAATACGTCCGTATCGGCCCTTTCCCAAAATGGTAAAGATTATGGAAACATCACTTTCATGCATGAATAATTTACCCAATTTGGAAACTTTTGAAATCGATTCTTATTCAACTTGAAATGCTCAGTTTGTCGAGTGTTCGATCTTTTCTTATCAATTCTATTGATCATAAATATCATGCATCAAGTCTAGATCCGTTAAAACCCCCAAATACCCATAATATCATCATATCCAATCCTAACCCTAAACAACAATATTCTAACATCAATAACAATCCTATATCATGTTTCTATCATAGATATAGCAGCAAATCATTGAACAACACATAACACCACATAATACACAATTTACATATGTTATTCATCATGAAAACCTATGTTAAATGATAATGTTTTGATTTAGAAAGATGTTTAAAAGGTTTTTAATCATAAAAACACCCTTAGGACAGATCCGGACAATTAGGGTTAGATGAAAACGAATTAAAATGCTTTTAAAAAGGTTTAGGATCAAGAACACACCTTGGATTCTTGTTTAGATGTTGTAGATAGGTTAGATTATGAAAAAAGAAGAGCAAAAACTCCTTCCTTAGTGATTAAGATCGTTTGAGAGTGTTTTGGGACGGTTAGGGTTTGTGAAATGATGAAAAATGACAAAGGTTGGTATTTATACTAATCCTCCTTCGCCCCATTTCAATGGTCGAAGGTGGTCTCCTTCGACCCTTCCACAGGGTCGAATGAGCCCTGTCCTGGTCGAAAGGAATTCTTTCAATTTCATTCCCCAGGTTCGCCTATTTACAAAGGGTCGAACTAGGCACAATGTTCTCCTTCGACCACTGGAAGTGGTCGAACCAGAACTCCTTTTTAACTAATTTTCCAGTTTGTCGTGTTTAACGCATTCTAACACATCTTAACACATAAGCATGCATCCTTAATCTATATTTGACATATTTAAGCATAGATAATCATTTACACATCATTTAAACACATCTATGTATATAATCCACCACACGACCCATAATCTATACATATACTTAATTAGTTCATGTAATGTCACAAACAACGGAACCCGGTACTAGTGTATTACCAAAACGACCCCCAATGATCCTCCAGATCATTGTACCCTGGACAATCCTAACTTGACCCGACTCAACTAATCCAGTTAAGTTCGTTTATAAACGTTTCTCACTAAGGTAGACTTAGATGTTACTAATATGTTTAAGCCAAACATGCCGGGTGTCACATCATCCGCACGTTGAAAGAATTTTCGTCCCGAAAATTGCGCAAAGCCCCAAAAGAAAGAAACGAAAAGAACAGAACGAAAAGAAAATTACCGGATGTCACATCATCCCCACGTTGAAAGGAATCTCGACCCGAGATTCATTCCGCTTCAGCAGTAACATGCCTTGATTCGAACGCGCGTTTCGGAAAAAGATGAGGATACTTAGCTTTCATCTGATCCTCCCGTTCCCATGTGAACTCCGGTCCACGGTTCGAGTTCCAACGGACTTTAACGATGCGGATTTTACTCCGACGAAGGCTACGAATCTTGTAGTCGAGAATCTCGACAGGTTCTTCCACAATGCGAAGACGATCATCAACCTTGATCTCCTCCAGTAGTACAATGAGAGATTCATCAGCCAAACACTTCTTCAAGTTAGACACATGGAAGACGTTGTGCACACTACCGAGCTCCGCCGGTAAGTCCAGCTAGAGTGATAGCTGTTGTTGTAAGAGAACTCTACTAAGGGCAGGTGGATCTCCCAACTTTTGCCAAAATTTGATAACACATGCCCGAAGCATGTCTTCCAAGGTTTGAATCGTCCGCTCACTCTGTCCATCAGTTTGCGGATGATAAGCCGTACTCATATCCAACTGAGTACCCAAAGCCTTGTGCAGAGCCTTCCAGAAACGCGAAGCAAAACGAGAATCACGATCAGAGATAATAGAAACAGGCACCCCGTGCCGGGCAACCACCTCCTTAAGGTAAAGTCGAGCCAACCGCTCGAGTCCATCGGTTTCCTTAATAGGTATAAAACGTGCCGATTTTGTCAGCCGGTCAACAATCACCCAGATCATATCGTAGCCACTAGGTGAACTTGGCAGTTTGGTGACAAAATCCATCGTGATTCGCTCCCACTTCCTTTCCGGAACCTCTGGTTGTTGCAGGAGACCAGACGGCCTCTGATACTCCACCTTGACTTTAGCACAAGTCAAACATTTGCTGACATAAGAAGCTATATCAGCTTTCATGTTCGGCCACCAATAAAGTATCTTCAAATCCTGATACATCTTATCGGAGCAAGGGTGAATAGAATACCGGGATTTGTGAGCTTCATCCAAAACAAGCTCGCGCAATCCCCCGAACAATGGGACCCAAACACGTCCCGCAAAATAGTGTAAGCCATCGGTCCTGAGCTCAAGATGCTTGTCGGCACTGTGCATAGTTTCAGCCTTAAGGTTTTCCTCCTTCAAGGCTTGCAACTGTGCAGAACGGATTCGGTCAGGCAGTGACGAATGAATGGTGAGCTGTAAGGCTCGAACACGATGAGGATTCGCAGACTCCTTCCTGCTCAAGGCGTCCGCCACAACGTTCGCCTTGCCAGGATGGTATTTGATGGCACAGTCATAATCGTTCAGGAGTTCAACCCAGCGACGCTGCCGCATGTTCAACACCTTCTGGTCGAAAATATGCTGAAGACTCTTGTGAACGGTATATACTTCACACTTGGTACCGTACAAGTAATGTCTCCAGATTTTCAACGCAAAGACTACCGCACCCAGTTCCAAGTCATGAGTAGTGTAGTTCTTCTCATGACCTTTGAGTTGACGAGAAGCATAAGCGATAACCTTCCCGCGTTGCATCAACACACAACCGAGGCCACGAATAGAAGCGTCACAGTACACAACGAAGTCATCCGTACCCTCTGGTAAGGATAAGATAGGTGCAGAACAAAGTTTAAGCTTCAGCATCTGAAATGCTGATTCTTGTGGTTCATCCCAGTCGAACTTTCGGGCCTTCTGGGTAAGAGCAGTGAGGGGTTGAGCGATCTTCGAAAATCCCTCAATGAAGCGACGATAGTAACCCGCAAGACCTAGGAATTGCCGCACCTCAGATGGCGTCTTTGGTGCTTCCCAGTCTTTAATAGCTTCGATCTTAGCCGGATCGACATGAATTCCCATTTCATTCACCACATGTCCTAGGAATTGAACTTCTCGTAACCAAAAATCACACTTTGAGAACTTAGCATACAACTGCTCTTGTCTCAAAAGTTCCAAGACCAACCGCAGATGTTCCTCATGATCCGCCTTGTTCTTGGAATAAATCAAAATATCGTCAATGAACACGATGACGAACTTATCAAGATAAGGTTTGCAAACGCGGTTCATTAAATCCATGAACACCGCCGGTGCGTTAGTGAGACCAAAAGGCATGACTAAGAACTCAAAATGGCCATAACGAGTGCGAAAAGCAGTCTTCTGAATGTCAGCTTCCCTGACGCGCAACTGGTGATAACCGGACCGTAAATCAATCTTCGAATAGTAGCTGGAGCCCTGAAGCTGGTCAAAGAGATCATCAATTCGAGGAAGAGGATAACGATTCTTGATGGTCACTTGTTCAGCTCAGGATAATCAATACACATGCGAAGACTTCCGTCCTTCTTCTTCACAAACAAAATAGGAGCTCCCCACGGGGAAGAACTCGGTCGGATGAAACCCTTTTCCAAAAGTTCATGTAACTGGCTGGACAACTCTTGCATCTCGGGAGGTGCAAGACGATAAGGGGCTCGGGCAATAGGAGCTGCGCCCGGAGTAAGATCAATACCGAACTCAACCTGACGATGGGGAGGAAGACCAGGTAAATCATCAGGAAACACATCAGAAAAGCCACGAACCACCGGAATATCCTCGATCTTCTTCTCATCGTCAGTAGAAATATTAACAAGTGCCAGAATGGCCGAACAGCCCTTCCGAAGATACTTACGGGCTTTCATGCTAGAAATGATACTCAGCGGAGCACCGCTTTTCTCGCCACGAACCGAAAGGATCTCTCCATCAGGGAGAGGGATCCGGATAACCTTGTCAACACAAACGATCTCCGCGCGATACAACGATAACCAATCCATGCCGACCACGACCTCAAAACTACCCAGGAGTACCGGCATAAGGTCAATGGGGAAAGACAAACCCGACATTTCCAAGCGACATTCCCTAAGGTGTGCGTCGCTTCGATTTTCTTACCATCAGCCAATTCTATTAAGTACTTAGCCTCTAAAGGTGTGGGTACTATATCTAGCAATCGACTAACATCCAAAGATACGAAACTCCTATCGGCACCAGAATCAAACAAGACAGAAACATAGCGATCATTAAGAAGGAACGTACCGGTAACTGTGTCTGGATCCTGCCTAGCCTCCGCAGATCCAATGACGAAAGCACGTGCCGTCCTGCCTCCGCCGCCATTGTTCCCGTTACCGTTCCCGCCCCTCCCATTATCGCCTTGCTTTAGTTTAGGACATTCACGCTTGAAGTGTCCCGCATCACCACAGTTATAACACCCCTGCCTCCCCTGAGTCCCCTGAGCAGCAGGAGCAGGAGTAGCTGCAGGAGTCTGAGTTGGGGTGAGTGCCACCTTGCAATCCTTAGCATGGTGCCCCAACTGATGGCACCGATGACAACGAGCCCTATCACAACCCCCCAGAATGGTGAAAACCACACTTGTTGCACTTGGGATGCTTCCCAACATACCCACTCGTCTTCTGCCCAGAAGAAGACCCAAATGAATCAAACTTCTTCGCCGGCTGAGCTGGCACCACACTCTTCCCCGCACTATCCCACTTCCTCTTGTTCCCCTCAGCAACCTTCACAGCAGCACCCTTGGGTGGCAAAACGCCTTCTGCCACTTTCAGGTTAGTCATCCGATGAGCTGATCGGACAACTTCAGCAATAGTGGGAAGATTCCCAGCAGCCACCAACCCAGCAATCTCCGGCACCAGTCCAGACACATAGTGCTCGATCCTCCTGTACTCGGGTGTGTGCAAATCAGGGCACAATACCGCCAGCTCATTCCTCCTCACCGTGTATTCTTCAATCTCAGACCCAACCATCTTGTAGCTCCAGACCTCATGCTCTAACTTCTGTATCTCCTCTCTCGGACAGTACTCACCTCTCAACAGCTGCACAAACTCCGCCCAAGGCATAGCAATAGCCTCCCCCAATCCCATGTTCTGTGTAGTAGCATTCCACCACGACAGTGCAGGCCCTCAAATGTCGCAGTAGCATACTTCACCCGGTCCCCAGCAGGACAGTTACACATAACAAACACAGACTCCACCTTCTCCAGCCATCGGAGCAGTCCCACCGCTCCCTCAGTTCCGGCGAAGTTATGGGGCTGACAGTCCGAAACTTCTTATAAGAGCACTGAGGTGGGGGTGGGTTGGCACCAACACCTGAAACACGGTATACGAGTAAAACACAAATGAAAGGACACAACACCCAAAAATGAGGCAAGGTCGACAGAAATCAACTCACCACCCATGGCATTAATCCCAGCCTGGAAATTTGCCATAGCCATGTTCACTTGCTGCTGTAGCAAGTTGTTCAGTTCAGCTTGGGTCATGTTGATGTTTCCACGACCACCGCCTCCAGCACGACCACCACCGCCAGCACGGACACCGCCACCACCACGACGTCCACCACCGCGAGCACCAGACATGATCTAACAAATCAAGAAATCGAGGGATTCAGATTCACTTCCAGTGTCAACCACTAGAAATTTACAAGAGTCAACCTAGGGACAAATCCAGGACTATACATCCAAACTCGAAATTCATCGGGATTTTCATGTATTCCAGTTTATTATTTCGTGTGCACCCGAAATGATAAACTGCTCTGCATGGTCCTCCAGATGTACCCCTAATCCAGACCCCAGTCATTGAACATCGTCGCCTAGTAACGTGTGACGATAGGTGCAAATGTAAGAAGGCATGTGTGTGCTAGAACCAACAAGTCAACCCCTCCTTCTCCAATCTAGAAGAAGAAGACAAGAGTAGGTAAGAACCCAGATAAAAGCGGATGATGTAACGGAGAAGCATGATGATGATGTAAGGACACCCCGACAACGTTAGTACGTATCCCACTAACAGATCCAAAGTATGTGACCGTCTAGTGTGTGCGACTCGGCTATAGACCAGACTCTACATGCAGTCCTAGTTCACTATAACCATTGTCTCTGATACCAATCTGCCACACCCTCAAATTACCACTTGCGGGGTTTTACCGCGAGGCGCATGACAAACCAGGATCCAAGTCAACGATCACAATAAACAACTCTATATGAAAAGCGTAAAACCATAAACAACGATTTTATAAGCGAAAGCATTAAGAAGCATTTAAACAGCTATGCTATGATCCAAAGTATTCAAAACACTTTTTATTACAAAACGTGCAACTATGCCTAGACGCCAATGCAGACCCGTGCGCCTAGTTCCATTTGTTGCTACCTTAGCGACCTGAGAAAAACATGCCAAAAAGATGTCAACATATAATGCTGGTGAGTTCACAGGTTTGTTCAATATGTTACCAAAACGTTACCATGTCCATACTATATCAATGTTACCAAGTACGCTATCTAGGCGTATGTTTTATTACTACTACAATTGGAAACCATTACTAGACACGTTTAGCAATGTTTAGCATGTTTAAGCAGCCCGTATGTTCAGCATGATACCAATGTTCCTGTCCGAGACAATATGCACCCGCCCGGCCCTCCAAGCCGACGAGTGGGGCAGGTCACGCCCAATAGATCTATCCAAATTTCCCCGTTGTGCATCCCCGCACATTCATGGTTTCCCCGGGACTTCCAAAGATCGTATAGCAATATAAAGTTAAAAACCATAGTATGACATATGTTACCAAAATAGTTTTAGCGCATGTTTTCTCCCCCAAAAGTTAAAGCAGTAAAAGTGGGGCCGTGAACTCACCTTAAATAGCGTTCTTCGATTACAAGTAAAGATGTTTAGCCCTTGATAATCCCTCTACCGGAGATCTATCAAAATGTTCACATGAGTGTTCCGACTAATAACCATAAGGTTATCTAGTCCCCGATTGTCCAGATCGTAACCAAGTATGTTTTAAAACGTGTTTGAATGTTTAACCGACACACTAGACCGACCGACCCGACATCCCGTTGGTGACCCATTACCCTAACTAATCGAGTACACATAGATTACACACAAGGTTCAAGCATAAAACACTTAGTTTGTATCAAAAATCTCATTTCTGCATCAGAACGGTCGAACCAGTCAGTTTTCAGTCTTCTTCGCCCGTTTTCAGTCTCCTTCGCCCGTTTTACATTTCGTTCGACCGTTTGATGCCTCCTTTGCCCGTCAAACCACATTCGCCCAACAAAAACCCAGGTTCGACCCTGGATTTCCTCCTTCGCACCTTCGATCGGTCGAAGGAGGCCAGGTTCGCCCCTGTTGTGTAAATTTTCCTAAAAACGCTTCAAACACATTCAAAACGACTCGAAACATCGTCAAACACAGCAGTCAAGCACGGATAACTTATCCCTACAAAAACCCCACCGTTTTCCCCGATAATACGTCCGTATCGGCCCTTTCCCAAAATGGTAAAGATTATGGAAACATCACTTTCATGCATGAATAATTTACCCAATTTGGAAACTTTTGAAATCGATTCTTATTCAACTTGAAATGCTCAGTTTGTCGAGTGTTCGATTCTTTTCTTATCAATTCTATTGATCATAAATATCATGCATCAAATCTAGATCCGTTAAAACCCCCAAATACCCATAATATCATCATATCCAATCCTAACCCTAAACAACAATATTCTAATATCAATAACAATCCTATATCATGTTTCTATCATAGATATAGCAGCAAATCATTGAACAACACATAACACCACATAATACACAATTTACATATGTTATTCATCATGAAAACCTATGTTAAATGATAATGTTTTGATTTAGAAAGATGTTTAAAAGGTTTTTAATCATAAAAACACCCTTAGGACAGATCCGGACAATTAGGGTTAGATGAAAACGAATTAAAATGCTTTTAAAAAGGTTTAGGATCAAGAACACACCTTGGATTCTTGTTTAGATGTTGTAGATAGGTTAGATTATGAAAAAAGAAGAGCAAAAACTCCTTCCTTAGTGATTAAGATCGTTTGAGAGCGTTTTGGGACGGTTAGGGTTTGTGAAATGATGAAAAATGACAAAGGTTGGTATTTATACTAATCCTCCTTCGCCCATTTCAATGGTTGAAGGTGGTCTCCTTCGACCCTTCCACAGGGTCAAATGAGCCCTGTCCTGGTCGAAAGGAATTCTTTCAATTTCATTCCCAGGTTCGCCCATTTACAAAGGGTCGAACCAGGCACAATGTTCTCCTTCGACCACTCGAAGTGGTCGAACCAGAACTCCTTTTTAACTAATTTTCCAGTTTGTCGTGTTTAACGCATTCTAACACATCTTAACACATAAGCATGCATCCTTAATCTATATTTGACATATTTAAGCATAGATAATCATTTACACATCATTTAAACACGTCTATGTATATAATCCACCACACGACCCATAATCTATACATATACTTAATTAGTTCATGTAATGTCACCAACAACGGAACCCGGTACTAGTGTATTACCAAAACGACCCCCAATGATCCTCCAGATCATTGTACCCTGGACAATCCTAACTTGACCCGACTCAACTAATCAGTTAAGTTCGTTTATAAACGTTTCTCGCTAAGGTAGACTTAGATGTTACTAATATGTTTAAGCCAAACATGCCGGGTGTGTCACATCATCCCACGTTGAAAGAATTTTCATCCCGAAAATTGCGCAAAGCCCCAAAAGAAAGAAACGAAAAGAACAGAACGAAAAGAAAATTTACCGGATGTCACATCATCCCACGTTGAAAGGAATCTCGACCCGAGATTCATTCCGCTTCAGCAGTAACATGCCTTGATTCGAACGCGCGTTTCGGAAAAAGATGAGGATACTTAGCTTTCATCTGATCCTCCGTTCCCATGTGAACTCCGGTCCACAGTTCCAACGGACTTTAACGATGCGGATTTTACCCGCGAAGGCTACGAATCTTTGTAGTCGAGAATCTCGACAGGTTCTTCCACAATGCGAAGACGATCATCAACCTTGATCTCCTCCAGTAGTACATTGAGAGATTCATCAGCCAAAAACACTTCTTCAAGTTAGACACATGGAAGACGTTTGTGCACACTACCGAGCTCCGCCGGTAAGTCAAGTCTGTATGCCATGGTCCAATCCGATCCAGGATTGCGAATGGTCCGACATAACGAGGGTTAAGCTTGGCACGCTTTCCAAAGCGTATGACGCCCTTCCATGGTGAAACTTTCAGAAGTGCCCTGTCCACAACCTAGAACTCCAAAGGTTTTCGACGGTGATCGGCATAAACTCTTCTGACGATCCCGAGCAGCAGCCAAACGTTGACGAATCTGCACGATTTTCTCCGAAGTTTCGTACACGAGTTCGGACCAGTGAGCTGGCTCTCGCCCACCTCGGCCCAACAAAGTGGTGATTGACATTTCCGTCTGTAAAGAGCCTCGAACGGAGCTGCCTTGATGCTAGAGTGATAGCTGTTGTTGTAAGAGAACTCTACTAAGGGCAGGTGGATCTCCCAACTTTTGCCAAAATCGATAACACATGCCCGAAGCATGTCTTCCAAGGTTTGAATCGTCCGCTCACTCTTGTCCATCAGTTTGCGGATGATAAGCGTACTCATATCCAACTGAGTACCCAAAGCCTTGTGCAGAGCCTTCCAGAAACGCGAAGCGAAACGAGAATCACGATCAGAGATAATAGAAACAGGCACCCCGTGCCGGGCAACCACCTCCTTAAGGTAAAGTCGAGCCAACCGCTCGAGTCCATCGGTTTCCTTAATAGGTATAAAACGTGCCGATTTTGTCAGCCGGTCAACAATCACCCAGATCATATCGTAGCTACTAGGTGACCTTGGCAGTTTGGTGACAAAATCCATCGTGGATTCGCTCCCACTTCCATTCCGGAACCTCTGGTTGTTGCAGGAGACCAGACGACCTTGATACTCCACCTTGACTTTAGCACAAGTCAAACATTTGCTGACATAAGAAGCTATATCAGCTTTCATGTTCGGCCACCAATAAAGTATCTTCAAATCATGATACATCTTATCGGAGCCAGGGTGAATAGAATACCGGGATTTGTGAGCTTCATCCAAAACAAGCTCGCGCAATCCCCCCCGAACAATGGGACCCAAACACGTCCCGCAAAATAGTGTAAGCCATCGGTCCTGAGCTCAAGATGCTTGTTGGCACTGTGCATAGTTTCAGCCTTAAGGTTTTCCTCCTTCAAGGCTTCCAACTGTGCAGAACGGATTCGGTCAGGCAGTGAAATGAAGAGTGACGAATGAATGGTGAGCTGTAAGGCTCAAACATGACGAGGATTCGTAGACTCCTTCCTGCTCAAGGCGTCCGCACAACGTTCGCCTTGCCAGGATGGTATTTGATGGCACAGTCATAATCGTTCAGGAGTTCAACCCAGCGACGCTGCCGCGTGTTCAACACCTTCTGGTCGAAAATATGCTGAAGACTCTTGTGATCGGTATATACTTCACACTTGGTACCGTACAAGTAATGTCTCCAGATTTTCAACGCAAAGACTACCGCACCCAGTTCCAAGTCATGAGTAGTGTAGTTCTTCTCATGACCTTTGAGTTGACGAGAAGCATAAGCAATAACCTTCCCGCGTTGCATCAACACACAACCGAGGCCACGAATAGAAGCGTCACAGTACACAACGAAGTCATCCGTACCCTCTGGTAAGGATAAGATAGGTGCAGAACAAAGTTTAAGCTTCAGCATCTGAAATGCTGATTCTTGTGGTTCATCCCAGTCGAACTTTCGGGCCTTCTGGGTAAGAGCAGTGAGGGGTTGAGCGATCTTCGAAAATCCTCAATGAAGCGACGACGATAGTAACCGCAAGACCTAGGAATTGCCGCACCTCAAATGGCGTCTTTGGTGCTTCCCAGTCTTTAATAGCTTCGATCTTAGCCGGATCGACATGAATTCCCATTTCATTCACCACATGTCCTAGGAATTGAACTTC